>OZ025263.1:11620406-12014668 GCA_964019135.1 Arenicola marina
TCACTTCCCTGCCACCCCGACTATATATAGACCTAGACGCCACCCCCCTCACCACCACCACCGTCTGACAACATTCACTTCCCTGCCACCCCGACTATATATAGACCTAGACGCCACCCCCCTCACCACCACCACCGTCTGACAACATTCACTTCCCTGCCACCCCTACTATATATAGACCTAGACGCCACCCCCCCTCACCGTCTGACAACATTGACTTCTCTGCCACCCCGACTATATATAGACCTAGACGCCACCCCCCTCACCACCACCACCGTCTGACAACATTCACTCCCTGCCACTCCAACTATATATACGCCTAGACGCCACCCCCCTCACCACCACCACCGTCTGACAACATTCACTTCCCTGCCACCCCGACTATATATAGACCTAGACGCCACCCCCCTCACCACCACCACCGTCTGACAAAATTCACTTCCCTGCCACCCCGACTATATATAGACCTAGACGCCACCCCCCTCACCACCACCACCGTCTGACAACATTCACTTCCCTGCCACCCCGACTATATATAGACCTAGACGCCACCCCCCTCACCACCACCACCGTCTGACAACATTCACTTCCCTGCCACCCCGACTATATATAGACCTAGACGCCACCCCCCTCACCACCACCACCGTCTGACAACATTCACTTCCCTGCCACCCCTACTATATATAGACCTAGACGCCACCCCCCTCACCACCACCACCGTCTGACAACATTCACTCCCTGCCACTCCAACTATATATACGCCTAGACGCCACCCCCCTCACCACCACCACCGTCTGACAACATTCACTTCCCTGCCACCCCTACTATATATAGACCTAGACGCCACCCCCCTCACCACCACCACCGTCTGACAACATTCACTTCCCTGCCACCCCGACTATATATAGACCTAGACGCCACCCCCCCTCACCACCACCACCGTCTGACAACATTCACTTCCCTGCCACCCCGACTATATATAGACCTAGACGCCACCGCCCTCACCACCACCACCGTCTGACAACATTCACTTCCCTGCCACCCTGACTATATATAGACCTAGACGCCACCCCCCTCACCACCACCACCGACCTGATTGATCCGAGGTGTATGTGTTATTGTGGGTATATCCTGATGTCAATGCACGTATCTCCAGGTGTAGTCATGTGTATATCACTGTGAGATATACATATATATATACGTCCCATCAGTGGCTATTGGACCTGGGTTTCGTTGACGAACTTATACTAATTTGGGGCTCGTCTCACATGTCATTTTTCTCAGTATATCAGGCCCATGTGTGCCCAAAGTTGGCCTAAATCACCACCCATCATTTCGCCATTCTAAATGGTCCCATTGCGTAGATGTGGGTGACGTAACCTGGGTAGCACAACGCACTCTGCTTCAACCCTGGGGTGAAAAATAGTTCGCTCTGAGCTCCTTCGAGCGGCAAGTGGTTCTTCATTTGTTCCTCCCTCAGGGCAAGTCGTGACATTAGCGCGCCTCGTAGAGTGTAAAACGGCGCTCTGGCACTAATTAACCTGGTGCAGCCGGTGCTAAGGTCTGGTGGTGTAGGCTGTACCAATGTCTGGTGGTGTAGGCTGTACCAATGTCTGGTGGTGTAGGCTGTACCAATGTCTGGCGGTGTAGGCTGTACCAATGTCTGGCGGTGTAGGCTGTACCAATGTCTGATGGTGTAGGCTGTACCAATGTCTGGCGGTGTAGGCTGTGCCAATGTCTGGTGGTGTAGGCTGTCCCAATGTCTGGTTGGTGTAGGTTGTACCAATGTCTGGTGGTGTAGGCTGTGCCAATGTCTGGTGGTGTAGGCTGTACCAATGTCTGGCGGTGTAGGCTGTACCAATGTCTGGTGGTGTAGACTGTACCAATGTCTGGTGGTGTAGGCTGTACCAATGTCTGGTGGTGTAGGCTGTGCCAAGGTCTGGTGGTGTAGGCTGTACCAATGTCTGGTGGTGTAGGCTGTACCAATGTCTGGTGGTGTAGGCTGTACCAATGTCTGGTGGTGGTGTAGGTTGTACCAATTTCTGGTGGTGTAGGCTGTACCAATGTCTGGTGGTGTAGGCTGTGCCAATGTCTGGTGGTGTAGGCTGTACCAATGTCTGGTGGTGTAGGCTGTGCCAATGTCTGGTGGTGTAGGCTGTACCAATGTCTGGTGGTGTAGGCTGTACCAATGTCTGGTTGGTGTAGGTTGTACCAATGTCTGGTGGTGTAGGCTGTACCAATGTATGGTGGTGTAGGCTGTGCCAATGTCTGGTGGTGTAGGCTGTACCAATGTCTGGCGGTGTAGGCTGTACCAATGTCTGGTGGTGGTGTAGGCTGTACCAATGTCTGGTGGTGTAGGTTGTACCAATGTCTGGTGGTGTAGGCTGTACCAATGTATGGTGGTGGTGTAGGCTGTACCAATGTCTGGTGGTGTAGGCCGTACCAGTGTCTGATGGTGTAGGCTGTACCAATGTCTGGTGGTGTAGGCCGTACCAGTGTCTGATGGTGTAGGCTGTACCAGTGTCTGGTGGTGTAGGCTGTACCAATGTCTGGTGGTGTAGGCTGTACCAATGTCTGGTTGTGTAGGCTGTACCAATGTCTGGTGGTGGTGTAGGCTGTACCAATGTCTGGTGGTGTAGGCTGTACCAATGTCTGGTGGTGTAGACTGTACCAATGTCTGGCGGTGTAGGCTGTACCAATGTCTGGTGGTGGTGTAGGCTGTACCAATGTCTGGTGGTGTAGGCTGTTCCAATGTCTGGTGGTGTAGGCTGTACCAATGTCTGGCGGTGTAGGCTGTACCAATGTCTGGTGGTGGTGTAGGCTGTACCAATGTCTGGTGGTGTAGGCCGTACCAGTGTCTGGTGGTGTAGGCTGTACCAATGTCTGGTGGTGTGGGCTGTGCCAATGTCTATGTAAACGTTGGAACGTGCCCCTCCACAGAGAGTAATCGGGCTCTGACCACTTAGTTCTCCTGGCTTCCCTCGCCGGTGACCGTGGCACTTGTTAACGGCCTGCCCTCGGGGGGTGACGCGTGGTGAAGAACGCGGCTTGAGCACGGCACAAAATTCCGCCATCTTGGTTTTCTGCCCCCCCGCCCCCCCCCCCCCGGCTTCATGATCGAATCACTAAGAGGCCATTCCCTTCTCCTACCCCCCCTTCCCTCTCGCACACCATCCTTGCTTCCCTCCTTCGCGTGTTCCCCCCCCTCCCCCCTCCTTCCCCACCATCTATGATCTCGCCATGAGGTATGTGTGTACACTGTACAGGTGACAATTCGTCCAGCGAAATGCGAACCGCAGTATCAGGTTCGATGGAGAAAAAAAGGGGGAAAAGGGCCCGATCACAAATTATAACTTCACTTGTGGAAAATAAAAAACAGTGACTTGCCACAGATCCTACGTTTGCCCGACCCATCCCACCACCATACTGCCACCCACTCCGCACCACCCCGTCCCACCCCCACACTCCCCACCCACCCCAGCCCACCCCGGCCTCCTCTAGGTTGTGTTTCTGTCGAGGCGACGCACCAGTTTGCTTAACTTGAACCCTCGCGTCGGTCTCCCGTGTTAATCCCTGGCCCGAGATTGCTCGTGATGGGCTCCCGTCACGTGACTAGAAGCGGTAATCACGCGATAGCTGGCTGAGGTAGGTGTAGCCGGCCGCTTGGGTGTGGAGCGTCGACGGCGATCGTGTGCCGTCCCCGGGTCCGCGACCGCCGCCCACTCCCCACTTCCCCTCCCTCCCTCCCTCCCCCTCCCCCCCTCCCTCCCTACGGTATCTTCTTCCCGTCGGCCATAAACAGCAGCTTGGTGTGAGAAGCAATAAAGAGTAATCGCAATTTGCATCATCGCTTTAGCTTAATAAGACCCCCCTCGGAAACATGACGAATGGACTGCGGCGGCGGCGGAGAGCGGGCTTAAAAGTACCCACCACATTCACCGCGGCGTGCTACCCCCTACCGGCAGCCCCCGGCGGCCTTGCCCCGCCCACCCCGAACCGCCCCTCACCCTCGTCGGTCCCGGTGCAGTACCCCATTGCAGTAACCCATTGCAGTACCCCGATGCAGTACCCTGATGCAGTACCCTGATGCAGTACCACGATACAATACCCGATACAATACCCGATACAATACCCGATACAGTACCATATGCAGTACCCCGGTGCAGTACCCCATTGCAGTACCCCGATGCAGTACCCCATTGCAGTACCCCGATGCAGTATACCGGTGCAGTACCCTGATGCAGTACCCTGGCCCAGTACCCCGATACAGTACCCGATGCAGTACTCGATGCCTGCGTTCATTGATCTTGCTCGGCCTGAGACGCGCCGACCCCTGACAGCGTGTCACATTATCCGCTTTATCGGCGCTAGGTGGTTTTCTCAGCACGGGCGGTGTTTTTATTTCTGGCGGTGTGATATTGGCACCGTGTCGCGATACCCGGGCAGTTGATTCGCCCCAAACCAGTCCTTGCCATAGCCGTAACGGTGACGGTTATTGCCTTTCACAAGTGACGCCGACATATTTTTTTTTTCTCTTCTTTTTCCCCCCAGCACCACTGTTCCATTGTATTCATTTGGAGTGTGACTGCGCAAGTGTCCCTCCAGTGACAGCGGCATCTAGGGCGGAGAATAAAAACATTGCTAGCCAGGCTGGTTGCCTGTTTAATCGCGTTTGACAACGAGCCTCGGGGAAGGAGGCCGTATGGAGCGTTTATGACGTTTATGCCGTCATAGCACGCGCCTGCGGATAGGTTATTGAGTGTTGACAATGGTATCTTGGTTAGCCAGGGTCGGTGCCCATACAAATACCTCGCTTCCCGCTCTCCCAGCCCCGCTCTCCCAACCCTGCTCTCCCAACCCTGCTCTCCCAGCCCCGCTTTCCCAGCCCCGCTCTCCCAGCCCCGCTCTCCCAGCCCCGCTCTCCCAACCCCGCTCTCCCAGCCCCGCTCTCCCAGCCCCGCTCTCCCAGCCCCGCTCTCCCAACCCTGCTCTCCCAGCCCCGCTCTCCCAGCCCCGCTCTCCCAGCCCCGCTCTCCCAGCCCCGCTCTCCCAACCCCGCTCTCCCAGCCCCGCTCTCCCAGCCCCGCTCTCCCAGCCCCGCTCTCCCAGCCCCGCTCTCCCAGGCCCGCTCTCCTGTGAACATTGCACAGCCAATTGTCCCTCCCTGGACAACGGAAGGGTCAGCGTGCCGTATGCCTGATACTGATACCAGAAGGCCTCCCTGGACAACGGAAGGGTCAGCGTGCCGTATGCCTGATACTGATACTGATACCAGAAGGCCTCCCGTCCAATGGACAACGGAAGGGTCAGCGTGCCGTATGCCTGATACTGATACTGATACCAGAAGGCCTCCCGTCCAATGGACAACGGAAGGGTCAGCGTGCCGTATGCCTGATACTGATACTGATACCAGAAGGCCTCCCTGGACAACGGAAAGGTCAGCGTGCCGTATGCCTGATACTGATACCAGAAGGCCTCCCGTCCAATGGACAACGGAAGGGTCAGCGTGCCGTATGTCTGATACTGATACTGATACCAGAAGGCCTCCCTGGACAACGGAAGGGTTAGCGTGCCGTATGCCTGATACTGATACTGATACCAGAAGGCCTCCCTGGACAACGGAAGGGTCAGCGTGCCGTATGCCTGATACTGATACCAGAAGGCCTCCCTGGACAACGGAAGGGTCAGCGTGCCGTATGCCTGATACTGATACCAGAAGGCCTCCCTGGACAACGGAAGGGTCAGCGTGCCGTATGCCTGATACTGATACTGATACCAGAAGGCCTCCCTGGACGACGGAAGGGTCAGCGTGCCGTATGCCTGATGCTGATACTGATACCAGAAGGCCTCCCGTCCAATGGACAACGGAAGGGTCAGCGTGCCGTATGCCTGATACTGATACTGATACCAGAAGGCCTCCCTGGACAACGGAAGGGTCAGCGTGCCGTATGCCTGATACTGATACTGATACCAGAAGGCCTCCCTGGACAACGGAAGGGTCAGCGTGCCGTATGCCTGATGCTGATACTGATACCAGAAGGCCTCCCGTCCAATGGACAACGGAAGGGTTAGCGTGCCGTATGCCTGATACTGATACTGATACCAGAAGGCCTCCCTGGACAACGGAAGGGTCAGCGTGCCGTATGCCTGATACTGATACTGATACCAGAAGGCCTCCCTGGACAACGGAAGGGTCAGCGTGCCGTATGCCTGATACTGATACTGATACCAGAAGGCCTCCCTGGACAACGGAAGGGTCAGCGTGCCGTATGCCTGATGCTGATACTGATACCAGAAGGCCTCCCGTCCAATGGACAACGGAAGGGTTAGCGTGCCGTATGCCTGATACTGATACCAGAAGGCCTCCCGTCCAACTGACAACGGAAGGGTCAGCGTGCCGTATGTCTGATACTGATACTGATACCAGCAGGCCTCCATGGACAGCGGAAGGGTCAGCGTGCCGTATGCCTGATATTGGTCGGTTCACGCCTTGGTTGATGCCTGGTTTGATGGCAACTAGTTATTAAATAAAGGCATGCGAACGGTTGGGGAGTAACCCCCCCCCCTCCGGCGCCGTGAGGGGTGGGGGCCAGTATAGCGAACGGTTGGGGGGTATTGTCGTGCGAGTGACACGGGCACTGCCTCAGAGTAAGCCCCCCCCACCCCCCCGCCCCTCCGGGGCCCTGAGGGGTGGGGGCCAGTATAGAGATGACTGCGGACTGGGCGGCGGTCACGTCCTCTCAGGGGATGGTTTAGTGAGCCCGGATAGAGGGGCGGAGGGGGCGCGGGGGGGGGGGGGGTCGTTGGCTGGCGCTGTGAGCGCACGGAGAGGGCTGACCGGCGACAGCCTGGCTGACAAATAGCGGACGTGTAGCCGGCGATAAGAATAAGGCGTGATGATACCGGCGGCTTAGGACCTCCCCAGACCGGGGACGGACGGGGGCCGGACGGCGGCCGGACGCCGGCCGGACGAGGGCCGACGGCCACTACTGGGCAGGGGATAATGTGCTTACCGCCCCTGGCTGTCCGCAATCCGCGCACCCCGCTTAAACGGTCGACGGGGTATCGGCCAGGCGGATTAGCCGCTCCAGCTCGGGCGACAGCTCCTCCGTAAGGGGATTGAAGCTATAGATCTACTTGAGTAGTCTGAGGTGGTCCCCACAGGGACCGAAAACATGGGCTGCGGGGCCGGGGGTGAAGGGGACCTCGGGATGGACGCCCTTCTCCGGTGTCCGTGTATTCGGCGGTGGGCAGGTCGGCGTCGTCCCGCCTGGCCCTGGCCAAGGACGACCCTGTACCCTGTACCATGTACCCTGTACCCTGTACCATGTACCCTGTACCCTGTACCCTGTACCCTGTATCCGGAACCTTGTATCCGGTACCCTGTATCCGGTACCCTGTATCCGGTACCCTGTATCCGGTACCCTGTACCCTGTATCCGGTACCCTGTACCCGGTACCCTGTATCCGGAACCCTGTACCCTGTAACCTGTATCCGGTACCCTGTACCCTGTACCCTGTATCCGGTACCCTGTATCCGGTACCCTGTATCCGGTACCCTGTATCCGGTACCCTGTACCCTGTACCCTGTATCCGGTACCCTGTACCCGGTATCCGGAACCCTGTACCCTGTATCCGGTACCCTGTACCCTGTATCCGGAACCCTGTATCCGGTACCCTGTACCCTGTATCCGGTACCCTGTACCCGGTACCCGGTACCCTGTATCCGGTACCCTGTATCCGGTACCCTGTATCCGGTACCCTGTATGCGGTACCCTGTATCCGGTACCCTGTATCCGGTACCCTGTATCCGGTACCCTGTATCCGGTACCCTGTATCCGGTACCCTGTATCCGGTACCCTGTATCCGGTACCCTGTACCCTGAACCCTGTACCCTGTATCCGGTACCCTGTATCCGGTACACTGTACCCTGTACCCGGTAGCCTGTACCCGGTACCCTGTACCCTGTATCCGGTACCCTGTACCCGGTACCATGTATCCGGTACCCTGTACCCTGAATCCGGTACCCTGTTTCCGGTACCCTGTATCCGGTACCCTGTACCCTGTACCCTGTATCCGGAACCCTGTACCCTGCATCCGGTACCCTGTACCCTGTATCCGGTACCCTGTATCCGGTACCCTGTACCCTGTATCCGGTACCCTGTATCCGGTACCCTGTATCCGGTACCCTGTACCCTGTACCCTGTATGCGGTACCCTGTATCCGGTACCCTGTACCCTGAACCCTGTATCCGGTACCCTGTATCCGGTACCCTGTATCCGGTACCCTGTATCCTGTACCCTGTATCCTGTACCCTGTATCCGGTACCCTGTATCCGGTACCCTGTACCCTGTACCCTGTATGCGGTACCCTGTATCCGGTACCCTGTACCCTGTATCCTGTACCCTGTATGCGGTACCCTGTATCCGGTACCCTGTATCCGGTACCCTGTATCCGGCACCCTGTATCCAGTACCCTGTACCCTGTACCCTGAACCCTGTACCCTGTATCCGGTACCCTGTACCCTGAACCCTGTATCCGGTACTCTGTACCCTGTATCCGGTACACTGTACCCTGTACCCTGTATCCGGTACTCTGTACCCTGTACCCGGTACCCTGTATCCGGTACCCTGTACCCTGTATCCGGTACCCTGTTTCCGGTACCCTGTACCCTGTACCCTGCATCCGGAACCCTGTACCCTGTATCCGGTACCCTGTATCCGGTACCCTGTACCCTGTATCCGGTACCCTGTACCCGGTACCCTGTATCCGGTACCCTGTATCCGGTACCCTGTATCCGGTACCCTGTATCCGGTACCCTGTATGCGGTACCCTGTACCCGGTACCCTGTACCCTGTACCCTGCATCCGGAACCCTGTACCCTGTATCCGGTACCCTGTATCCGGTACCCTGTACCCTGTATCCGGTACCCTGTACCCGGTACCCTGTATCCGGTACCCTGTACCCTGTATCCGGTACCCTGTACCCGGTACCCTGTATCCGGTACCCTGTACCCTGTATCCGGTACCCTGTACCCGGTACCCTGTATCCGGTACCCTGTATCCGGTACACTGTACCCTGTACCCTGTATCCGGTACTCTGTACCCTGTACCCGGTACCCGGTACCCTGTATCCGGTACCCTGTATCCGGTACCCTGTTTCCGGTACCCTGTACCCTGTACCCTGCATCCGGAACCCTGTACCCTGTATCCGGTACCCTGTACCCTGTATCCGGTACCCTGTACCCGGTACCCTGTATCCGGTACCCTGTACCCCGTATCCGGTACCCTGTACCCTGTATCCTGTACCCTGTACCCTTATCCTGTATCCTGTATCCTGTACCCTGTATCCTGTACCCTGTATCCTGTACCCTATACCCGGTATCCTGTACCCTGTACCCGGTAGCCTGTACCCTGACCAGCTTGACGAACCCTCCTGCAAGGCGTCATACCGCCGGAGGACGGCGGGTCTGCGCAGGGTATTTAATGACAGGGCGGCGAGGAGCAGGAAGGAATAAGGCCGGCACCGCTGCTGTACGTACCGCGTCGCGCTTTTGTCTCGACGGGACCCGCAAATTGCATTAGCCGAAGGCTCTTTCGTCGTCAGGGGGGCCACTTATGTTGGTCGGCACGTGGGATGCGCCCTCCCTCCACCTGTACCCTGTACCCTGTATCCGGTACCCTGTATCCGGTACCCTGTACCCTGTACCCGGTACCCTGTATCCGGTACCCTGTACCCGGTACCCTGTATCCGGTACCCTGTACCCTGAACCCTGTATCCGGTACTCTGTACCCTGTATCCGGTACACTGTACCCTGTACCCTGTATCCGGTACTCTGTACCCTGTACCCGGTACCCGGTACCCTGTATCCGGTACCCTGTATCCGGTACCCTGTTTCCGGTACCCTGTACCCTGTACCCTGCATCCGGAACCCTGTACCCTGTATCCGGTACCCTGTACCCTGTATCCGGTACCCTGTACCCGGTACCCTGTATCCGGTACCCTGTACCCCGTATCCGGTACCCTGTACCCTGTATCCTGTACCCTGTACCCTTATCCTGTATCCTGTACCCTGTACCCTGTATCCTGTACCCTATACCCGGTACCCTGTACCCTGTACCCGGTAGCCTGTACCCTGACCAGCTTGACGAACCCTCCTGCAAGGCGTCATACCGCCGGAGGACGGCGGGTCTGCGCAGGGTATTTAATGACAGGGCGGCGAGGAGCAGGAAGGAATAAGGCCGGCACCGCGGCTGTACGTACCGCGTCGCGCTTTTGTCTCGACGGGACCCGCAAATTGCATTAGCCGAAGGCTCTTTCGTCGTCAAGGGGGCCACTTATGTTGGTCGGCACGTGGGATGCGCCCTCCCTCCACCCCCTTTCTAAGTTTCTCACAGGATGGAGACAGCCCCGGATGTACTTGCTGGGCGCAGGGGTCACCTCCCCGTCAATTTGGGTTGATATTGTCGCGGAAATTAATTTATTCAGCCGTCGAGGTTGGCTGGACGCTGCTTTGACCCTGCACCGACCTGGGTGGGTGGGTGGTTGGGTTGGTGGGTAGGGGGGCGGGGGTGGAGGGGTCATGGCCAGGGTGAATCCTTTGATGTCGGAACAGGGTGAAATCAGAACATGCCGCTCTCGGGTTGGTTAGCCGAAGTCGGAACCCGGTACAAAGCTACAAGACACGCCGTCACCTGATTGGCTCACTCAGTGTCCAAACTTGTAACTACTGTCTGTAAAGTTGCCTTCCGGGAAAACTTGCGTAGGTATGCCTTTCTGATTGGCTGCCGTTCATCTGGCTATTAAATACATCCTGATTGGCTGCCATTCTTAAGGGTTGCCCTGACTACCAAATAGGGACGCCATAAGCTGTCAGAAGCCTGACAGATACTAGTGGATTGTATGTCGAACTTAGCATTTAGACAGGTGGGTAGAAAGCGACTCCGTGGTGAGGGGAGAGCGGGGTCTTATCCAAATCCGTGCTTCAATTTCAATGCGGTATTGAATAACTACTGTGCCACTCGCCCCCCCCCCCCGCTCCATTCCCCCAGGAAGGAGGCTGTATGGCAGGGTTGGTGACGGGGGTGGGGGGGGGGCGGTCACCCCTTACGCCGCGGCGGGGGCCCATGATGAGGCGACACGACTAAACCAGTCACGTGGTGCCTGTCATGTGCTTATTGACTGGACTGTGATAAAGGGCGCTAGATGGCGCCCCCGTGGGATTAGCCTGGTGAGAGTGAGTGAGTGATGGTGGGTAAGGGCGACCGTCGAGGGCTTCAACGGTGGGTGGCAATGTGGAGATCGTGTTTGCGTGGGGGTTGGGGGTTGGGGGGGGGCTGGAAGGGGTAAGTCAGAACTGATCTCGAGGTCACTCCTAAAGATTGTTCCCGCAACGTATAGTCAGTTTGCGAGGATATTTATGGAAGGAACCTGCTCAATGTATTCTGTATACACTGTCCATGGACTCAATGTATTCTGTATACACTGTCCATGGACTCAATGTATTCTGTATACACTGTCCATGGACTCAATGTATTCTGTATACACTGTCCATGGACTCGACTGGATCATTACCTTCCATTGGCCGCTCAGCGGAACCCATCGCTATTGGTAAGAGCAATAGGCGCTGGTATATGTGTTATATTTCCTCCCCGGTAGTCATCGTCCGGATACCAGGCTTGAGATACGGCGAGCTCCCACTACAGGTCGAGATCACTGCGCGGCAGGGAGAGATCACTGCGCGGCAGGGAGAGATCACTGCGCGGCAGAGAGATCACTGCGCGGCAGAGATCACTGCGCGGCAGGGAGAGATCACTGCGCGGCAGGGAGAGATCACTGCGCGGCAGGGAGATCACTGCGCGGCAGGGAGAGATCACTGCGCGGCAGGGAGAGATCACTGCGCGGCAGGGAGAGATCACTGCGCGGCAGGGAGAGATCACTGCGCGGCAGGGAGAGATCACTGCGCGGCAGGGAGAGATCACTGCGCGGCAGGGAGAGATCACTGCGCGGCAGGGAGAGATCACTGCGCGGCAGGGAGAGATCACTGCGCGGCAGAGAGATCACTGCGCGACAGGGAGAGATCACTGCGCGGCAGAGAGATCACTGCGCGGCAGAGAGATCACTGCGCGGCAGGGAGAGATCACTGCGCGGCAGGGAGAGATCACTGCGCGGCAGGGAGAGATCACTGCGCGGCAGAGAGATCACTGCGCGGCAGAGATCACTGCGCGGCAGGGAGAGATCACTGCGCGGCAGGGAGAGATCACTGCGCGGCAGGGAGATCACTGCGCGGCAGGGAGAGATCACTGCGCGGCAGGGAGAGATCACTGCGCGGCAGGGAGAGATCACTGCGCGGCAGGGAGAGATCACTGCGCGGCAGGGAGAGATCACTGCGCGGCAGGGAGAGATCACTGCGCGGCAGGGAGAGATCACTGCGCGGCAGGGAGAGATCACTGCGCGGCAGGGAGAGATCACTGCGCGGCAGGGAGAGATCACTGCGCGGCAGGGAGAGATCACTGCGCGGCAGAGAGATCACTGCGCGGCAGAGAGATCACTGCGCGGCAGAGAGATCACTGCGCGGCAGGGAGAGATCACTGCGCGGCAGGGAGAGATCACTGCGCGGCAGGGAGAGATCACTGCGCGGCAGGGAGAGATCACTGCGCGGCAGGGAGAGATCACTGCGCGGCAGGGAGAGATCACTGCGCGGCAGGGAGAGATCACTGCGCGGCAGGGAGAGATCACTGCGCGGCAGGGAGATCACTCCGCGACAGGGAGAGATCACTGCGCGACAGGGAGAGATCACTGCGCGACAGGGAGAGATCACTGCGCGGCAAGGAGAGATCACTGCGCTGCAGGGAGAGATCACTGCGCGGCAGGGAGAGATCACTGCGCGGCAGGGCGAGATCACTGCGCGACAGGGAGAGATCATTGCGCGACAGGGTGAGATCACTGCGCGGCAGAGAGATCACTGCGCGGCAGGGAGAGATCACTGCGCGGCAGGGAGAGATCACTGCGCGGCAGGGAGAGATCACTGCGCGGCAGGGAGAGATCACTGCGCGGCAGGGAGAGATCACTGCGCGGCAGAGAGATCACTGCGCGACAGGGAGAGATCACTGCGCGGCAGAGAGATCACTGCGCGGCAGGGAGAGATCACTGCGCGGCAGGGAGAGATCACTGCGCGGCAGGGAGAGATCACTGCGCGGCAGGGAGATCACTGCGCGACAGGGAGAGATCACTGCGCGACAGGGAGAGATCACTGCGCGGCAAGGAGAGATCACTGCGCTGCAGGGAGAGATCACTGCGCGGCAGGGAGAGATCACTGCGCGGCAGGGCGAGATCACTGCGCGACAGGGAGAGATCATTGCGCGACAGGGTGAGATCACTGCGCGGCAGAGAGATCACTGCGCGGCAGAGAGAGATCACTGCGCGGCAGGGAGAGATCACTGCGCGGCAGGGAGAGATCACTGCGCGGCAGGGAGAGATCACTGCGCGGCAGAGAGATCACTGCGCGGCAGGGCGAGATCACTGCGCCGCAGGGAGAGATCACTGCGCGGCAGGGAGAGATCACTGCGCGGCCGGGAGAGATAACTGCGCGACAGGGCGAGTTCACTGCGCGACAGGGCGAGATCACTGCGCGACAGGGAGAGATCACTGCACGACATGGCGAGGTCACTGCGCGGCGGTGGGCGGGCTGGCTATGGACGAGCTGGCTATCTGTCCGGGAGGGGGCAGGGGAGGCCCCTGCCTCGCTGACCCCGGGGGTAGGACACCCCTAAAGGGTGACGTAGTAGCTCGCAAGATGGCGGCCTCTGGGGGCCTCCACGAGACACGAGGTAATGAAGACGAACCGAATTGGCCGGCGGCTCTGATTGGCTGACGGCCTTGGCGACAATGCGTGGCGGGTGCGAGTGGCGCCGCCTAACGCCCCTGTCGCCTGGGACGCACACACCAATGTGAAGTTTCCGAAGGGGAAGAGCCATGAATAAGTAAACGGTCAATTTTGTATTCCTTTTTGGGAAAGATCGCCGTGCTTACATACATGTCCCTCTGATGCCGTCAGGTGGCGCTAGTCGATGGTGGTGACTGGCTGGTGGTATCAAGGTACTGCAAGTGACCCATTTGTGGTTGAAGTTAAGCAAACGGCTTTTAATGTAGATATAACCCTGTGGGTTATAAAGCCCGTGTGGTAGTTAACCAACAAGATAGATGAAGAGCCTGTGGTTGTCGAGCATGGGAATGTAGCTAAGGTTGTGTCTCTAGCTACCGCTATAGCTATGTAAATACAAGGGCCCGGCACCAGAGGGCCCGGTACCAGAGGGCCCGGTACCAGGGGGGCCGGTACCAGAGGGCCCGGTACCAGGGGGCCCGGTACCAGAGGGCCCGGTACCAGAGGGCCCGGTACCAGAGGGTCCGGCACCAGAGGGCCCGGTAATAGAGAGCCCGGTAACAGAGGGCCCGGTACCAGAGGGCCTGGCACCAGAGGGCCCGGCACCAGAGGGCCCGGTAACAGAGGGCCCGGCACCAGAGGGCCCGGTACCAGAGGGCCCGGTACCAGAGGGCCCGGTACCAGAGGGCCCGGTAACAGAGGGCCCGGCACCAGAGGGCCCGGTACCAGAGGGCCCGGTACCAGAGGGCCCGGCACCAGAGGGCCCGGCACCAGAGGGCCCGGCACCAGAGGGCCCGGCACCAGAGGGCCCGGCACCAGAGGGCCCGGTAACAGAGGGCCCGGTACCAGAGGGCCCGGTACCAGAGGGCCCGGTACCAGAGGGCCCGGTACCAGAGGGCCCGGTACCAGAGGGCCCGGTACCAGAGGGCCCGGTACCAGAGGGCCCGGTACCAGAGGGCCCGGCACCAGAGGGCCCGGTACCAGAGGGCCCGGCACCAGAGGATCCGGTACCAGAGGGCCGGGTACCAGAGGGCCCGGTACCAGAGGGCCCGGTACCAGAGGGCCCGGCACCAGAGGGCCCGGTACCAGAGGGCCCGGTACCAGAGGGCCCGGTACCAGAGGGCCCGGTACCAGAGGGCCCGGTACCAGAGGGCCGCTGACGGCTGGTCCCCATTACGGTGCACCGTCTGTTCAACTTGATGTGCGCTCACGTCTCACGTAAAGTGAAATCTAATTCCTGTCTCTAGTTTAAGAGAGTTGCTGGGGTACATACCCTACCACCCCCCCCCCCCAGCCTACCCTGAGCCAGCGCTCCCGACGCCGAAAGGCCGACAGTCAATGTCAAGCCACATTACCCATTTACCGTAATGGATGTGCTGGGCTGGCCAGTTACTGGACGCGGTACAAAGTCTTTAACCTCTCGTCGTCTTCACCGCCACCAGTCTCGCCACCGGTCTCGCCACAAGTCTCGTTGCGGCTCTGTCTGCCTTTGTCATTCTATGGCGGTCAAAGTGGACATGTTTTACGGGGTTTTAGCTTTTGTACTTCTTTATTTCAATGTAGCATAAGGTAGTATCGAATTAACATTATTACATCACTGTGTCGTAGTATTAGCCGTTTGCATTGAACTGTTTTTTTTCTTTGGACAGGCGGTTAATAAAGTAAAAGTGAAAGTTACATCCAGTCCGAATGCTCCGATTTCGACCTGATGGTCGTTTGTAAGCCACCCCATGGCAACCAACTGTGGTTAGTCGTGTCATTCATTGCCTGATCATCTCATTGAAGCCGCCTATGGCTAGTCGATGTTGTCATTCCTTGGGTTGGGGTTAGTTCTTTGCCTGTGACACTTGGTTAAGCCCCGGGGAATTAGGTGTATATCCGCTCTCTACCTGGGAGACTGGTATTGGCGGCCCGAGGGAAGGGGGTGTATATCCGCTCTCTACCTGGGAGACTGGTATTGGCGGCCCGAGGGAAAGGGAGTGTAGAGCCGCTCTCTACCTGGGAGACTGGGATTGGCGGCCCGAGGGAAGGGAGTGTAGAGCCGCTCTCTACCTGGGAGACTGGTATTGGCGGCCCGAGGGAAGGGGGTGTATATCCGCTCTCTACCTGGGAGACTGGTATTGGCGGCCCGAGGGAAAGGGAGTGTAGAGCCGCTCTCTACCTGGGAGACTGGTATTGGCGGCCCGAGGGAAGGGAGTGTAGAGCCGCTCTCTACCTGGGAGACTGGGATTGGCGGCCCGAGGGAAGGGAGTGTAGAGCCGCTCTCTACCTGGGAGACTGGGATTGGCGGCCCGAGGGAAAGGGAGTGTAGAGCCGCTCTCTACCTGGGAGACTGGTATTGGCGGCCCGAGGGAAGGGAGTGTCGAGCCGCTCTCTACCTAGGAGACTGGGATTGGCGGCCCGAGGGAAAGGGAGTGTCGAGCCGCTCTCTACCTGGGAGACTGGTATTGGCGGCCCGAGGGAAGGGAGAGTAGAGCCGCTCTCTACCTGGGAGACTGGTATTGGCGGCCCGAGGGAAGGGAGTGTCGAGCCGCTCTCTACCTGGGAGACTGGTATTGGCGGCCCGAGGGAAGGGAGTGTAGAGCCGCTCTCTACCTGGGAGACTGGTATTGGCGGCCCGAGGGAAGGGGGTGTATATCCGCTCTCTACCTGGGAGACTGGTATTGGCGGCCCGAGGGAAAGGGAGTGTAGAGCCGCTCTCTACCTGGGAGACTGGTATTGGCGGCCCGAGGGAAGGGAGTGTAGAGCCGCTCTCTACCTGGGAGACTGGGATTGGCGGCCCGAGGGAAAGGGAGTGTAGAGCCGCTCTCTACCTGGGAGACTGGTATTGGCGGCCCGAGGGAAGGGGGTGTATATCCGCTCTCTACCTGGGAGACTGGTATTGGCGGCCCGAGGGAAAGGGAGTGTAGAGCCGCTCTCTACCTGGGAGACTGGTATTGGCGGCCCGAGGGAAAGGGAGTGTAGAGCCGCTCTCTACCTGGGAGACTGGTATTGGCGGCCCGAGGGAAGGGAGTGTCGAGCCGCTCTCTACCTAGGAGATTGGGATTGGCGGCCCGAGGGAAAGGGAGTGTCGAGCCGCTCTCTACCTGGGAGACTGGTATTGGCGGCCCGAGGGAAGGGAGTGTAGAGCCGCTCTCTACCTGGGAGACTGGTATTGGCGGCCCGAGGGAAGGGAGAGTAGAGCCGCTCTCTACCTGGGAGACTGGGATTGGCGGCCCAAGGGAAAGGGAGTGTCGAGCCGCTCTCTACCTGGGAGACTGGTATTGGCGGCCCGAGGGAAGGGAGTGTAGAGCCGCTCTCTACCTGGGAGACTGGTATTGGCGGCCCGAGGGAAGGGAGTGTAGAGCCGCTCTCTACCTGGGAGACTGGGATTGGCGGCCCGAGGGAAAGGGAGTGTAGAGCCGCTCTCTACCTGGGAGACTGGGATTGGCGGCCCGAGGGAAGGGAGTGTAGAGCCGCTCTCTACCTGGGAGACTGGTATTGGCGGCCCGAGGGAAGGGAGTGTAGAGCCGCTCTCTACCTGGGAGACTGGGATTGGCGGCCCGAGGGAAGGGAGTGTAGAGCCGCTCTCTACCTGGGAGACTGGGATTGGCGGCCCGAGGGAAGGGAGTGTAGAGCCGCTCTCTACCTGGGAGACTGGTATTGGCGGCCCGAGGAAAGGGAGTGTAGAGCCGCTCTCTACCTGGGAGACTGGTATTGGCCGCCCGAGGGAAGGGAGTGTCGAGCCGCTCTCTACCTGGGAGACTGGTATTGGCGGCCCGAGGGAAGGGAGAGTAGAGCCGCTCTCTACCTGGGAGACTGGGATTGGCGGCCCAAGGGAAAGGGAGTGTCGAGCCGCTCTCTACCTGGGAGACTGGTATTGGCGGCCCGAGGGAAGGGAGTGTAGAGCCGCTCTCTACCTGGGAGACTGGGATTGGCGGCCCGAGGGAAAGGGAGTGTAGAGCCGCTCTCTACCTGGGAGACTGGTATTGGCGGCCCGAGGGAAGGGAGTGTCGAGCCGCTCTCTACCTAGGAGACTGGGATTGGCGGCCCGAGGGAAAGGGAGTGTCGAGCCGCTCTCTACCTGGGAGACTGGTATTGGCGGCCCGAGGGAAGGGAGTGTAGAGCCGCTCTCTACCTGGGAGACTGGTATTGGCGGCCCGAGGGAAGGGAGAGTAGAGCCGCTCTCTACCTGGGAGACTGGTATTGGCGGCCCGAGGGAAAGGAGTGTAGAGCCGCTCTCTACCTGGGAGACTGGGATTGGCGGCCCGAGGGAAAGGAGTGTAGAGCCGCTCTCTACCTGGGAGACTGGTATTGGCGGCCCGAGGGAAGGGAGTGTAGAGCCGCCCTCTGCCTGGGAGACTGGGATTGGCGGCCCGAGGGAAGGGGGTGTAGAGCCGCTCTCTACCTGGGAGACTGGTATTGGCGGCCCGAGGGAAGGGAGTGTAGAGCCGCCCTCTGCCTGGGAGACTGGGATTGGCGGCCCGAGGGAAGGGAGTGTAGAGCCGCTCTCTACCTGGGAGACTGGGATTGGCGGCCCGAGGGAAGGGAGTGTAGAGCCGCTCTCTACCTGGGAGACTGGGATTGGCGGCCCAAGGGAAGGGAGTGTAGAGCCGCTCTCTACCTGGGAGACTGGGATTGGCGGCCCGAGGGAAGGGAGTGTAGAGCCGCTCTCTACCTGGGAGACTGGGATTGGCGGCCCGAGGGAAGGGAGTGTAGAGCCGCTCTCTACCTGGGAGACTGGGATTGGCGGCCCGAGGGAAGGGAGTGTAGAGCCGCTCTCTACCTGGGAGACTGGGATTGGCGGCCCGAGGGAAGGGAGGGTAGAGCCGCTCTCTACCTGGGAGACTGGTATTGGCGGCCCGAGGGAAGGGAGTGTAGAGCCGCTCTCTACCTGGGAGACTGGGATTGGCGGCCCGAGGGAAGGGAGTGTCGAGCCGCTCTCTACCTGGGAGACTGGGATTGGCGGCCCGAGGGAAGGGGGTGTAGAGCCGCTCTCTACCTGGGAGACTGGTATTGGCGGCCCGAGGGAAGGGAGTGTAGAGCCGCCCTCTGCCTGGGAGACTGGGATTGGCGGCCCGAGGGAAGGGAGTGTAGAGCCGCTCTCTACCTGGGAGACTGGGATTGGCGGCCCGAGGGAAGGGAGTGTAGAGCCGCTCTCTACCTGGGAGACTGGGATTGGCGGCCCGAGGGAAGGGAGTGTAGAGCCGCTCTCTACCTGGGAGACTGGGATTGGCGGCCCGAGGGAAGGGAGTGTAGAGCCGCTCTCTACCTGGGAGACTGGGATTGGCGGCCCGAGGGAAGGGAGGGTAGAGCCGCTCTCTACCTGGGAGACTGGTATTGGCGGCCCGAGGGAAGGGAGTGTAGAGCCGCTCTCTACCTGGGAGACTGGGATTGGCGGCCCGAGGGAAGGGAGTGTCGAGCCGCTCTCTACCTGGGAGACTGGTATTGGCGGCCCGAGGGAAGGGAGTGTAGAGCCGCTCTCTACCTGGGAGACTGGGATTGGCGGCCCGAGGGAAGGGAGTGTAGAGCCGCTCTCTACCTGGGAGACTGGGATTGGCGGCCCGAGGGAAGGGAGTGTCGAGCCGCTCTCTACCTAGGAGACTGGGATTGGCGACCCGAGGGAAAGGGAGTGTAGAGCCGCTCTCTACCTGGGAGACTGGGATTGGCGGCCCGAGGGAAGGGGGTGTAGAGCCGCTCTGTACCTGGGAGACTGGTATTGGCGGCCCGAGGGAAGGGAGTGTAGAGCCGCTCTCTACCTGGGAGACTGGGATTGGCCGCCCGAGGGAAGGGAGAGTAGAGCCGCTCTCTACCTGGGAGACTTTGATTGGCCGCCCGAGGGAAGGGAGAGTAGAGCCGCTCTCTACCTGGGAGACTGGGATTGGCGGCCCGAGGGAAGGGAGTGTAGAGCCGCTCTCTACCTGGGAGACTGGGATTGGCGACCCGAGGGAAAGGGAGTGTAGAGCCGCTCTCTCCCTGGGAGACTGGGATTGGCGGCCCGAGGGAAGGGGGTGTAGAGCCGCTCTGTACCTGGGAGACTGGTATTGGCGGCCCGAGGGAAGGGAGTGTAGAGCCGCTCTCTACCTGGGAGACTGGTATTGGCGGCCCGAGGGAAGGGAGTGTAGAGCCGCTCTCTACCTGGGAGACTGGGATTGGCGACCCGAGGGAAAGGGAGTGTAGAGCCGCTCTCTACCTGGGAGACTGGGATTGGCGGCCCGAGGGAAGGGGGTGTAGAGCCGCTCTGTACCTGGGAGACTGGTATTGGCGGCCCGAGGGAAGGGAGTGTAGAGCCGCTCTCTACCTGGGAGACTGGGATTGGCGGCCCGAGGGAAGGGAGTGTAGAGCCGCTCTCTACCTGGGAGACTGGGTTTGGCGGCCCGAGGGAAGAGAGTGTAGAGCCGCTCTCTACCTGGGAGACTGGGATTAGCGGCCCGAGGGAAGGGAGTGTAGAGCCGCTCTCTACCTGGGAGACTGGGATTGGCCGCCCGAGGGAAGGGAGGGTAGAGCCGCTCTCTACCTGGGAGACTGGTATTGGCGGCCCGAGGGAAGGAAGAGTAGAGCCGCTCTCTACCTGGGAGACTGGGATTGGCGGCCCGAGGGAAGGGAGTGTAGAGCCGCTCTCTACCTGGGAGACTGGGATTGGCGGCCCGAGGGAAGGGAGTGTCGAGCCGCTCTCTACCTGGGAGACTGGGATTGGCGTCCCGAGGGAAGGGAGTGTAGAGCCGCTCTCTACCTGGGAGACTGGGACTGGCGGCCCGAGGAAAGGGAGTGTAAAGCCGCTCTCTACCTGGGAGACTGGGATTAGCGGCCCGAGGGAAGGGAGTGTAGAGCCGCTCTCTACCTGGGAGACTGGGATTGGCCGCCCGAGGGAAGGGAGTGTAGAGCCGCTCTCTACCTGGGAGACTGGGATTGGCGGCCCGAGGGAAGGGGGTGTAGAGCCGCTCTCTACCTGGGAGACTGGGATTGGCGGCCCGAGGGAAGGGAGTGTAGAGCCGCTCTCTACCTGGGAGACTGGGATTGGCGGCCTTTGGGAAGGGAGTGTAGAGCCGCTCTCTACCTGGGAGACTGGGATTGGCGGCCCGAGGGAAGGGAGTGTAGAGCCGCTCTCTACCTGGCAGACTGGGATTGGCGTCCCGAGGGAAGGGAGTGTAGAGCCGCTCTCTACCTGGGAGACTGGGATTGGCGGCCCGAGGGAAAGGGAGTGTAGAGCCGCTCTCTACCTGGCAGACTGGGATTGGCGTCCCGAGGGAAGGGAGTGTAGAGCCGCTCTCTACCTGGGAGACTGGTATTGGCGGCCCGAGGAAAGGGAGTGTAAAGCCGCTCTCTACCTGGGAGACTGGGATTAGCGGCCCGAGGGAAGGGAGTGTAGAGCCGCTCTCTACCTGGGAGACTGGGATTGGCGGCCCGAGGGAAGGGAGTGTAGAGCCGCTCTCTACCTGGGAGACTGGGATTGGCGGCCCGAGGGAAGGGGGTGTAGAGCCGCTCTCTACCTGGGAGACTGGGATTGGCGGCCCGAGGGAAGGGAGTGTAGAGCCGCTCTCTACCTGGGAGACTGGGATTGGCGGCCTTTGGGAAGGGAGTGTAGAGCCGCTCTCTACCTGGGAGACTAGGATTGGCGGCCCGAGGGAAGGGAGTGTATAGAGCCGCTCTCTACCTGGCAGACTGGGATTGGCGGCCCGAGGGAAGGGAGTGTAGAGCCGCTCTCTACCTGGGAGACTGGGATTGGCGGCCCAAGGGAAGGGAGTGTAGAGCCGCTCTCTACCTGGGAGACTGGGATTGGCGGCCCAAGGGAAGGGGATATAGAGCCGCTCTCTACCTGGGAGACTGGGATTGGCGGCCCAATGGAAGGGGGTGTAGAGCCGCTCTCTACCTGGGAGACTGGGATTGGCGGCCCGAGGGAAGGGAGTGTAGAGCCGCTCTCTACCTGGGAGACTGGGATTGGCGGCCCGAGGGAAGGGTAGAGCCGCTCTCTACCTGGGAGACCTGGGCTGGGCTGGAGGGGCTGGGGGAACCCCGGTGTGGGAGGCCGTTGTGGGGAGGTAGTGGGGGAGCCCCGGGATAGTAGGCCGTTGAGGTGGGGTAGTGGAGGACCCCCGGCGTGGCGAGGTGGCTATCTACCCTCCGGTGTGTGTGACTCGGTTAGGAGGCGGAGGAGGCCGCCAGGGCCGACGCCTGACACTGGATGGCGTTTACCTCATATAATATATATGTATATTATCTGGAGGCTACAGGGACAGGCCACCCGGGGTGATGATTCAGCCTGCCAATTACCCCGTGATAGGGACGCGGCTCGGCCCAGGAAGAATACACACTACCCTCTGTGTGTCTCCCGACCCATTGATACCATACCCGTGGTGACGCAAAACACGGCTTTCGGGGAAAACAAATACTGAATAATTGGTGAGCCTCTGCCGCCCATGGCTTTTGGCCTCGCGCTGTGAGATATCACACCGGCGTGGAGGGCCAGATAACCAGTGCAGACGTGAGGGGCGCACGTGGCCTGCGTACGCAACGGACTGGCTATAATCGTCTCAGTTGTCGGCTGTCACAGTCGCCTGGTTGATGCGCGCTATTGACTCCTGCACCACTGTCTGGCCTGGCGAAACGTGGCTGTTTTGGCGCCAAAACTCGAATTGTACGTCCTAGTGTCACGCTAATATTTCATAATAATAGTTTACGGTGAAGTGCTGGTTTCGACTTACTCACGAAGACTAGGGTGACTATTCACGCTGTAGGACATTACAAGTCGGCGTCACCCAACCAGTCAAACTTTAGGCGTCTTTAAAAAGGTCACATTTTATCTTGTTCCAACCCATTTCTCTCAATACCCATCCAGATCCCTGGTGTCTAAGGTGTAACTGAGACGCTGAAGGTTGTGGGGTGGGCGGCTGGGCGTGGCTGAGGTTTGTAGGGTGGGCGGCCGGGCGTGGCTGAGGGTTGTGGGATGGGCGGCCGGGCGTGGCTGAGGGTTGTGGGATGGGCGGCCGGGCGTGGCTGAGGGTTGTGGGGTGGGCGGCCGGGCGTGGCTGAGGGTTGTGGGGTGGGCGGCCGGGCGTGGCTGAGGGTTGTGGGGTGGGCGGCCGGGCGTGGCTGAGGGTTGTAGGGTGGGCGGCCGGGCGTGGCTGAGACGCTAGGGGTTGTGGGGTGGGGGGCCGGGCGTGGCTGAGACGCTGAGGGTTGTGGGGTGGGCGGCCGGGCGTGGCTGAGACGCTGAGGGTTGTGGGGTGGGGGGCCGGGCGTGGCTGAGACGCTGAGGGTTGTGGGGTGGGGGGCCGGGCGTGGCTGAGACGCTAGGGGTTGTGGGGTGGGGGGCCGGGCGTGGCTGAGACGCTGAGGGTTGTGGGGTGGGCGGCCGGGCGTGGCTGAGACGCTGAGGGTTGTGGGGTGGGGGGCCGGGCGTGGCTGAGACGCTGAGGGTTGTGGGGCGGGGGTCCGGGCGTGGTTGAGACGCTGAGGGTTGTGGGGTGGGCGGCCGGGCGTGGCTGGTTGCTGTGTGCCCCACCTGGGGCAGAGATGCTCTACAGCGACCAGCGAAAGGTCAACACGTGGCCCTGTGATGTCGGTGGAAGTTACCTCTCACGCTTTCAGCTGTTTCAATCTAACACTGTGGCCATTACACTTTGTGGGCGTGTGTCAGTAAAGCGGTGAGAACCTGCGAGCCAGGCGACTAGCCAAGTCTTACGGTCGGTGTAAAAGATTTTTTATAATCCGTTAAATGTTGAGCGGCACTCAAACCAATCTGTTTTCATGGGACCTTTGAAATGGAGGCTTTGCCGACCAGATGGCACCGTGTCCTATGTTGTTGATTTGTCGATCATGCCTTTGTCTATCTCTCCGTAGTTGGAGCATGCTGAGGAGACAACTGAACACAGACGACAGCTGGAGTGTGAGAAGGAAAATACAGCCGAACTACAGCAGAAGTACAAGGTAACATTTTTGTACTGAAGACATATATGATGTTTTTCATATGTAGGCTAAAGATATTTCTCTTTACGTGTTGCGACATAATGTGATGACGTCATGGCGTAGAACGGTGACGTTACTGGAACAAAATTGGAGCAGTGATGTAAAATTCCAAATTCTTGGTAAATGAATTCGTAAAATTAAAATAATATAGCCATAGAAGTTAGAATGTGACTCATAATGGGGTAAGTGTGGCCCGTCTTAGTCACCAAATCTCTACGAACACAAGCATTTTCACGGCAAGTGTGGTAGATGCAGTTCCCATTTAATTGCTAAATAGGCAGGTAGAGAGTTTCTGTCAATATTTACATGCATTCGAGAGGAGGTGGCCAGTAGGGGTTCGATATGTTGGAACCTGCGATGTTCGCTAACAGTTTTTACCAAAGGAAATAGTATGAAGCAGTCCATAAATGACGTCACATGCGTACCGCCGACGTGCTCTTCAAACGGAGACCTACATTTACATTCACGTAATATCTTGGGATGTATATACGAAAGTCCCTTTGGACCAATGAGCTACAACGTTAAGAAGGTCATCCATAAACTACGAGCTTATGCCGAGTTTGTGTCTCTTGTGGAACCAGAGAGATATTTATATTGTATAAACCTCGGAAATTTCGAGGAGGCATTTAGATGTTCAAACCATCCTTCAGCTCTTGACACCGATAGCAGGCTTAATCCATCGAGGGACCCAACATTGTACCCGTAAAGGTATATTGTGTGTTCGGGATGAATTCTAAACTGTGTGTGTATGTGATATCTGTATATCGATATTCGTAATATCTGCCCATCAACATTTACCCTAGGTCAAAAATCATTGCATCTCAGACTTCATATTTCTAACGAAATCGAGAAATGACGAAATCAGCTATGTTAGTTTAAATTCTAAGCAGGGAGATTAAGGGAAACAATTCAAGCTGAAACCGGTACGTGCAGGGACAAGGAAGAACATTTGCGCTTGTATATATGTTTTGTACCCTGGCCCGGAAACCTTTTAGTGCAGTAAAATTATTATGGAGACGTTGCCATGTACACGTGGTAAGATGGTGTCTGTCTTTGGCATCCTAACGTATTTTTGTGTGGTTCTGTTATTGCAGGAGAATCAAGCGAAGCAGCGAGCGCGAGAGGACAGCTTGGCTGACCTGAAGTCCAGTTTCTTCTGCGACCTGTGTGAGAAACAATACCTCAAGCACACCGACTTCGACAACCATATCAACTCGTACGACCACGCCCACAAACAGGTACAGCGTCAAGCGTGGGCGGGACTTAGTGTCGGGGCATGGCTCGGTCTATTGGTAAGCGGGGCTTAGTGTCGGGGCATGGCTCGGTCTATTGGTCAGCGGGGCTTAGTGTCGGGGCATGGCTCGGTCTATTGGTCAGCGGGGCTTAGTGTCGGGGCATGGCTCGGTCTATTGGTCAGCGGGGCTTAGTGTCGGGGCATGGCTCGGTCTATTGGTCAGCGGGGCTTAGTGTCGGGGCATGGCTCGGTCTATTGGTCAGCGGGGCTTAGTGTCGGGGCATGGCTCGGTCTATTGGTCAGCGGGGCTTAGTGTCGGGGCATGGCTCGGTCTATTGGTCAGCGGGGCTTAGTGTCGGGGCATGGCTCGGTCTATTGGTCAGCGGGGCTTAGTGTCGGGGCATGGCTCGGTCTATTGGTAAGCGGGGCTTAGTGTCGGGGCATGGCTCGGTCTATTGGTCAGCGGGGCTTAGTGTCGGGGCATGGCTCGGTCTATTGGTCAGCGGGGCTTAGTGTCAGGGCATGGCTCGGTCTATTGGTCAGCGGGGCTTAGTGTCGGGGCATGGCTCGGTCTATTGGTCAGCGGGGCTTAGTGTCGGGGCATGGCTCGGTCTATTGGTAAGCGGGGCTTAGTGTCGGGGCATGGCTCGGTCTATTGGTCAGCGGGGCTTAGTGTCGGGGCATGGCTCGGTCTATTGGTAAGCGGGGCTTAGTGTCGGGGCATGGCTCGGTCTATTGGTCAGCGGGGCTTAGTGTCGGGGCATGGCTCGGTCTATTGGTCAGCGGGGCTTAGTGTCGGGGCATGGCTCGGTCTATTGGTCAGCGGGGCTTAGTGTCGGGGCATGGCTCGGTCTATTGGTCAGCGGGGCTTAGTGTCGGGGCATGGCTCGGTCTATTGGTCAGCGGGGCTTAGTGTCGGGGCATGGCTCGGTCTATTGGTCAGCGGGGCTTAGTGTCGGGGCATGGCTCGGTCTATTGGTCAGCGGGTGGCGTTATGATGGCGGTATCAACGTTGGGTCGGTCTTTTGATCAGCGGGTGGCGTTATGATGGCGGTATCAACGTTGGGTCGGTCTTTTGGTCAGCGGGTGGCGTTATGATGGCGGTATCAACGTTGGGTCGGTCTTTTGATCAGCGGGTGGCGTTATGATGGCGGTATCACCGTTGGGTCGGTCTTTTGGTCAGCGGGTGGCGTTATGATGGCGGTATCAACGTTGGGTCGGTCTTTTGGTCAGCGGGTGGCGTTATGATGGCGGTATCAACGTTGGGTCGGTCTTTTGGTCAGAGGGTGGCGTTATGATGGCGGTATCAACGTTGGGTCGGTCTTTTGGTCAGAGGGTGGCGTTATGATGGCGGTATCAACGTTGGGTCGGTCTATTGGTCAGCGGGTGGCGTTATCAACGTTGGGTCGGTCTATTGGTCAGCGGGTGGCGTTATGATGGCGGTATCAACGTTGGGTCGGTCTATTGGTCAGCGGGTGGCGTTTTATGATGGCGGTATCAACGTTATGTCGGTCTATTGGTCAGCGGGTGGCAGTATCAACGTTGGGTCGGTCTATTGGTCAGCGGGTGGCGTTATGATGGCGGTATCAACGTTGGGTGGTCTATTGGTCAGCGGGTGGCGTAATGATGGCGGTATCAACGTTGGATGTAATACCGATATCGTTACTTCTGCAGCGCCTGAAGGAGTTGAAGCAGAAGGAAGTGGGCCGCCAGCTGTACGGCAAGCGACACAAGGAGGAGCGGCAACATGAGAGGGAGCTCCTCCGTATTAACCAGTTCGCCGAGTCCCGCCTCCAAACACCGTACGTACCGCCCAGCCACAGTCTTTGGTAACCCGGGTATATCCCCAAGGTGGACCGAAGACGCACAGTACGCATCGGTTTACTTGTTCAATTTCTTTCACCCATGTCGGGGAGGGAGGGAGGGGGGGAGGGGGGGGGGGCGTGCGCACCCATGTCGGTCGGGGGAGGGGGGGGGGGAGGGGCGTGCGCATCCATTCGGTATGTCGATGTGCCCCCCGTTCAAAACATCCCGACATATTTGGGTGAAGATTGCGGCTGATTGAAAACTGAATGTCTAGGCTGATTCCATTGCCTCTAAATGAACCGGACATGACCGGTGTGAACTTTTATTGACATTCGACGTAGCCCGACCGGCATGGCCGCAAGAGCTTGCGTTTACCGGACCGCCCACCGGTCCTGGCCCAAAGAAATGCGCCCAGTCTGTGAGGATCTTTACCTTTTGACTTTGTTAGAACTTTGTCAACGGTTGTTCAGCATTTAGGAAGTTCTATGTGAGATACCCATAATCTTATAAAGGAATTAGGTATTTCATACCACGTCATGGTAACATACATGTGTCTTATAACACATATATCTGTATGTAATGTTTGGTTTCAGGAGCGAGACGGAGAAGGATGGTGCGAGCGACAACTCGATCAGTCCGTGCTCCACGCTGGAGGAGGACGCGGGTCTGCAAGTCAATGGCCGCCGCGCCCCAGGGCTGGTCTCCACTGCCGACCTGCCCGCCCAAGACTCCCCCACCCAGGGCCGCGGCCACTCCCCTGTCACCACCCCCACCCCACACCTGTCCCCAGCCGCCTCCCTGCCCGCCACGCCAGAAGACCGCGTCTCGGTCTCCCCCCGGCGGACCCCCCCTCGGGGTGGATCCCCGGTCAGTCCGGCGTCCGGGTCCCCCGAGGCAATGGGGGCGTCGGCGGCGGCGGTGGAGGAGGAGGGGGAGCCGGAGGCGGAGGGGGAGGGGGAGGGGGAGGGGGAGGAGCGCCCACCCACGCCTGAACTGGACCCACAGCGGGAGTCCCCGCCCGCCCTCCCCGAGGTCCTAGACAGACGTGAGCGGCTGGACGAGGGGGAGGACGAGGAGGAGGAGGAAGAGGAGAGTGAGTGTGTACTGGACATACCGGTGCCGCCCACCACCGTATTCTACAACGGCATCTCCTGCGAGCTGCCCCCGCTGCCGGAGCACCCCGTGACGTCATCGGGGGAGGACCCCGTGAGCAACATCCCCATGCCGTGCCAGGGACTGCTGCCCACTGAACTGCCCTCGCCCATCCCGCTTCCGGCCATCCCGCTGCCGGCGGGGGGCGCGCCGCCCACCCCTAGCGGCGCGCAACCGGCTGACCCCCACCCGAGCCGCCGGGCGCCCACCCCGCCCGGGGCGGCCTCGGCCAACGCGGGCAGCAGACCGGCGGTCGCCATGGAGACGGAGGTGGCCCCCAAGGTTGAAGACGACGACGAGGACAAGCTAGCCGCCGCCGCCGCCGCCGCCGCCGCCGCCGCCGGCCTGACCAAGGACGGACAGGTGTCGTTCAGTCTAAGCAAGAAGCTGGGCCCCAAGGTGCGCGCCCTGCCGGCCTTCGCGGTCGTGGATGAGACTGCGGAGGCCGCCAACGGCTCTCACCAAAAGAAATTGGGCTTCCTCAACCGGTTGAAGCGCAAAGTGAAGAAGCCCGAGGCCCTAGCCGAGATCAAGGAGAGCGAGTTGGCGGCAGTGGCAGCAGCAGCAGCCGCCGCCGCTGCTGCCGCCGCCACCACCACCTCCTCGGCGGACCGGCGGACGGGTCCCGGGGCGAAGACGGTACCGGCGGCGATGGAAGGCCAGTCCCAGGTGGAGACGGCGGCGGGTGGTGACGGGGAGGGGGAGGAGGAGGCGTGCTACCCGTCGTCGCCACCCACCGCCTGCCGCGCCAAGCCACGTCTGCCCTTCCTGTACTTCGTCAAGTCCAACGGCGAGCACGGCGTGGAGACCGGGGAGGCTGGCGACGCGGCGGGGGTCGGCCGGCAGACCAAAGGCGGCAGCGAGAGCCAGGACGGCAGGGGGCACGGTGGCGGCAGCGGCGCCCCAGGGTGTCGGGCGCCCCACGGCGAGGGCGGCGGCGCCGGGGGTAGCGCCGGGCGCCCGCCGGGTCGAGTGGGCGGCGGCTCCCCTAACGACGACGGCGACAACGGCGACGACCCCAGAAAGCGGCAACCCAGCCCCGCCGCGCCACTGCCGGCCGACGGCCAGGTGGACTGCGCCAAGGCACAGGCCGACGGCGGCGACGCCACGCAGGCGGGTGCCAGCAAACAGCTGCTGCTGGACTTCGTGCAAGTGGCCAGCTTCGACGAGCAGCGCCAGATGCATTGGCCGTCAGTGATGGTGACCACCACCAAAGCGTCGCCCGCCATCGTCTACAGCGGCAACCCGCTGCACTTTGACTTCCTCCAGCTGAGCAGCAAGCCTCACGCCAAGAAGTCTGCGCTGGCGGAGGGCGACGGTGCCAAGAAGGAGCGGTCCGGAGGCAAGAAAAAAAAGAGAAAGCGGACGCGGTCGGAGAGCCACTCTCAGGGCCGGAAGAAGAAGAAGCGAAAGCACTCGGCGCCGCCGCCGGCAGCGGGTGAATGCGACAAGGCGGCGGACGGCAAGAAGGAGGGCGGCGAGGCCGGCCCGTCCGGCAAGGCCACCTCCAAGCGACACAAAAAGAAGAAGACTACTAAGAAGAAGAAGAGCTCCTCTAAGCAATCTGCCGCGGCCGCTGCGGCCTCCACTCAGCCGGCCGACGCGTCGTCTCCCTCGGCTCGGCCACCAGACACCGTGGCGCCAGTGCCCGCCGCCGTGGAGGGAGTGCCTGCCGCCAGCGCGCCGCCCGCCCTGATGGAAGGCAAGCCGGCGGCGGCGGTGGCCGTGATGCCCGTGGAAGGCGCCGGCAGCAAGGAAACCTTGGAAGCTGCACCCGCAGAGGAGGCCAAGCCCAAGAGGAAACACCGGAGAAAGAGGAAGGTGAAGAAAGCCAAAAAGGTCAAGGACGGAGAGGAAGTAGCGGAAGGCGAAGGCGGAGAAGCGGTGAAGGCCAACAAGTCGGGCAAGAAACGGAAAAAGCGCAGGCCCAAGAAACCGGCGGCGGGGGCAGCGGAGGGGGCGGCGGCGGCGGCCGGAAGCGGCGCGGGATCGGATAAGGAGAACAGCGACCAGGAGGCCGCCAAGGCCGGCAAGAAATCTGGCCAGAAAGTGAAGAAGACGAAGAAGTACCGTAAAAAGAGAACGGTGTCTGATGAGTCTGAGAGTGGTGAGGACGAGACGGCGGAGGGGACGGGCGGTAAGGGCCCCAGGAAGAAGGTGACACGGAAGAAGGCGGCGCGTCGGAAGGCCCCGGCCCCGGACGGCGAGGCCCTGGACGCCGACGAGGCCAAGAGTCTCGCCAAGAGCGAGAAGCGGCTCAAGAAGCTGAAGGAGAACGCGCAAGCGGCGACCTCAGGTGGCGGCGGTGGTGGCGCCCTGGCCAACGCTGTTGGAGGCGTCAAACTGGATAAGGGCGCCGACGTGAGCGGCAAGAAGAGGGCGGCGCCGGCGGCCGACAAGGCTGTGGCGGCGGCTACTTGTGGGAGCGGCCCGGGCCCGGACAGCGCCCGCTCCAAGCGGTCGCGCACCCTCAGCGTGTCACGGTCCATCCCCGCCACTGACGGCGGCTGGGTCAGCGACACGGAGGGTAACGGCAAGGCGGCCCCCGACAGCATCAACGCCACGGGCAGGTCCAAGTGGGACACGAGCAGTGAGAGCGAGACGGAGGGCACCACCCGTGTCAAGGTGGCCCGCTCCTCCGCCGCCGCCGCCGCTCGTACCAAGGGCGACCAAGCGGGTAGCAAAGATAGCGGCAAGCCGCGTCACCCCGCCGAGGGGCAGTCGGCGGGGGCGGCGGGTGGTGTGGAGAAGCCGCGCGTACCGGAGCCAGACAAGAACCGGGCCTCGCAGGGCAGCGACCGCGGCGGCCGGCGCTCTGACCACAGCTCGCACAGGGGGCGCGGCCATCGCACCGACAGCGAGTCCGAGTACGACGACAGCGACAGGTCGCGCTACCACTCGTATTCAAGGTCAAGGTCGAGGTCCCACTCGAGGTCTTCGTATAGCTCGGATAGCGATTACAGTCGCAACTCGTACAGCACGGACAGCGACTACCACCGGCGCTCCCGCACGCGTTCTCGCAGTCACCACCGATATCGCGACAGGCGAAGCGACTCTTACAGTAGCTATTCGGACGATTACCATCGGTCGCGAAGGTCAAGGTCGCGATCCCGGTCGCACCGAGACCAGCGGGGATCGCGCCGACGCTCGTATTCCCGCTCGTACAGCAGCAGCAGCGGTTACTCCTACTACTCGCGGAGTCGCTCCAGGTCCAGGTCACGCTCCAAGTCTCGGTCGCGCTCCTACAGTCCGCGCAGCCGCTCTCACACGCGCCACGGCAACAGCTACGCCAGGTCGTCTCACTTACGCCGGAGTCCGGACGCTCGCTACAGCTCGGTGCTGGCCGCCAAGAAGACGCCGCGGCCGGCCAAGAAGAAAGGCGACTTGGACCAAAAGACATCGGAGCCATCGCCGCTGGTGGCCAAGGCGCCAGAGGTGGGCGGCAAGGGCGACGTGGCGACGGCGGCCAAGAAACTGGCGGACAATGCGAAGGACAAGAAGGCTGAGGAGGGTGAGGGCAAGACGCCGGACGGGGCTGTGGCGGCGAGCCTGCCGTCCGCCTCCGACTCGGGACCCGTGCTGCCGCTCGTCGCCAAGCGACCTGGTGAGGGCAACAAGACGGAGGGCAGTCCCCAAGAGGCTGGCGAGGGTGGTGCGGTCGGGCCGACGGGGGCGGGGCAGGCGGACGACCTGGCCAACATCCCCACGCCCGAGATGAACGCCCCCAGCATACCTCTGCCGCCGGGCGGAGGAGGCAAGGCTACTGAGACGGCTGGGGCGGCGGCCGCGGCGAGACCCGGGGGCCAGCCCATGACAGCCCTGCAGCAGCAGCAGCCCGGGGGGGCGGACGACCCGAAGGGACCGCACTTCATCGGCCCCGTGCTGCCCTCCAAGCACCCTCTGGCGCGGATCCAGGACATCCCGCGGCCGGACAAGAAGGAGGACCGCTTCCAGCCCATCGGGCCCAACGACCCCCTGGTGTTCCGGATGCCGCCGCCGCCGCCGGCGGGGGGTCAGCATGGGCCGGAGGGGGAGGAGGGGGGCAAGGGGGACGATGAGCAGCCCTCGTTCGTCATCCCGCCGGACCAGGAGAAGATGTACAAGGCGCTTCAGGAGCAGGCCAAGAAGCACGCGCTCAGGGCGCTGCGCCGCTCAGCGGGCGAGGACGTGACGGACTCCGAGGACGAAGGCGAGCTGTCCGAGGGCGAATCCCTGGAGTCAGCGGCGGCGGCCATGGAGCAGGCGGCCGCCGGGCTGGAGCGCGCCGACTCGGCGCAGCCAGGCGGCAGCAGCTTGATGGAGCAGTCGGGGGGGCAGCCGGCCTTGGTGCGCAGTCCGCTGGACATGAGCTCCCCGCAGCCTGGCCTCTTGCCCCACGCCATCGCGTCGCCACAGCCGGGGGGCGGGATACAGCTGGTCCCGGTCAGTATGGCGGCCACTGGGGGGATGATGCCCCTGCAGCAGGTCGTGCCTCAGGGTCTGCCCAGCATGATGCAGATGGTGCCTCAGGCCGGCGCGCCCGTCGTCGTCTGCTCCATGCCGCAGTCCCAGCAGCAGCAGCAGCAGCAGCAGCAGCAGCAGCTGCCGGCGGGTTTCGCGCTGACCGCCGCCGGTTTGTCGCCGCACATGCCTGGCCGGACGTTCATCATGGCCTCGGCGGCGCACGCCCAGGCTCAAGCTCAGGCACAAGCTCAGGCGCATGCCCAGGCCCAGGCCCAGGCCCAGGCCCAAGCCCAGGCTCAAGCCCAGGCTCAGGCTCAGGCGCAGTTACAGCAGTTGCAGCAGATGTACGGCCCGGGCGGCCTGGCTGGCGGCATGCCTGGGGCCGGGGGGCAAACTCTGGTGCAGACCGTTCCCGGCGGCCCCTTCACTCTGATGAGCGCGGCGCCTCGCCTCGCCGCCCTACCGCACCATATGTTCACGGCGGGGACCCAGGGCGGCTTGATGCTGGCCCAGCGCCCGCTCACCAGCTCCATGGCCGGCCTGTCCAGGACCCAGCTGGTTGGAGGCAACCCCATGGCCATGCGTCTCCAGGGTCACGCCATGGGCTTGGGCGGCATGCGCCTTCCGGGTCAGCTGCCGGGTCAGCTGTCGGGTCAGCTGCCGGGCCAACCCGTACTCATGCCCGGCCAGCCCGGCATGTTCCTCCAGCGCATGTCCCACCCCCACCTGGGGTAGTGTCCCACCCCCACCTGGGGTAGGAGAGGCTTTCCAACCTAAACGCCATGGGACAAGGCGGGATACGAGGGGTCGAACGGACTGACGTTTAATGCACTATATATGTTTGCAATGTAATATTTTTATAAGCGTCAGTTTTTATTTTTCTGCCACACTAAACTGGATTTCATCGGCATATCAGCTAGTCATTTTCTATGTTTATGTAAATAATTTTATGTCGAACACGGAGAAATTATTTCAGACTGACGTGCTGTGGGGTGCTTTTTTTTTTTTTATGGAGTAACGTTGGTGGGGTGGCCAGTCGCCCATCAGGGCTCGTCACTGGCTGCCCCCCCCCCTGTCCTCTGGGGCTCTTTGAATGGGATCAGCGTATATATACACCGCCGCCCCCCTCCCCCCCCCCTCTCCCCAGCCTCATTGTGTGTATGCCTGGAGCGAACAACTTGAAGCCACGTTCTTTCTCTTATATGTTTGTTGATAATATTATAGGGCGGGGGGAGGGGGGGGGGGGGTCGTTTCGGTTAATTGTGTTGTCCTGGGAGGCTTGTGGGTTATTTGACTGATAGGCCGTATATCCCTTGGTGGATCACTTAACCGTATGTCTGTCTGAGTGGGACCCGGGGCTGGGCTGTGGCCACCGGTACCGTGGGGTGTGGGTGTCTGTGTGAATGGGACCCGGGGTTGGGCTGTGGCCACCGGTACCGTGGGGTGTGGGTGTTTGTGTGAGTGAGACCCGGGGTTGGGCTGTGGCCACCGGTACCGTGGGGTGTGGGTGTCTGTGTCAGTGAGACCCGGGGTTGGGTACCATGGGGTGCGGGTGGGTACTATGGGGTGTGGGGTGTATATTTACATGTATATATTAGTACAGCGGGGGTCACCGATGTCTGTCCTTGTTGAATATCTGATGCAATAAATGAAATGCCAATACAACTACCATGACTTCTTGTCGTGTTCATGTATGCAGTGACGGTTTCCCCTGCCATCATAGCTAACAGTCGGCTGAGCGTACCTGTGAAATGGACAATGGTACTATGTGGCCAAAGCTACGGTTTCCACAGATTAGTGACCTGGGCCCGTAAGTTCGAACCCGCGGGGGCCAAATATTTCGCCCCACTCCATACTAATGTCCTATTCTAGAGCAAAATATTTTGCCCATGGCGTTTCGAACTTACGGATCCTGGTCGCCGTACAACTGACGCTTACCAGAGTAATGACGCGGTTATCAGGAGAGTCGACGGAATACTGCATGGTACTTGTACCGTTTATCATCCGCTTGTTTGTTCTGTCTTATATATAAATATATACATATAAATATTACTAATATTGTAAAAAGGTAAAAATACTTCAAAAGGGAGGTTTTGTCCTTTTTTTTTTTAATACCATATGGCTCCGGCCACTAACTCCACACATAGGAAGGTTCTAACAATGGTGCACAAAGTGTTTCCATAATGTGACCTATAAGTTGTGGACTGCTTCCGTGACTAGGGCTCGACAGATATACTTGTGCCGTCGAGGGCCCCAAAGCAATCTTAGTCTAATGTTCAACGGAACTTTTTGTTCAACGAAGAGGGTATACCTATATATCTATAACTTACTAAGCTTTAGGTTTGAATGGTGACATGAAATAAGCACTTCATATATTTGACACTGGGAAAGTTTAAAATACTTAAGTCTGCAGCTGGCTGTCCCACTAGATATGTACAAAACGCCTGTAAATGTTTGAGCAAGTGGGGCATAATAAGACTTCTTTGTTATGGCGGAGGGGGCGATAGAGATATTGTTTGCACTGTGGTTCACCAACGCTTTATTTGGCCACAACCTTGTCCCATTGTCAGTGGAATACTTCTCATAGCGTGGAACACAAAGAAACAATCCGCCGACACGACCAGTCACAAGAGAAAACAGCGGTGGGTGGAGACAGATTGTTTAAAGCGAATTGTTCGCCCCGCTGTGTTTGGTCTAGCGAATTGTTCGCCCCGCTGTGTTTGGTCTAGCGAATTGTTCGCCCCGCTGTGTTTGGTCTAGCGGCCATAGGACATATTCTGAAAGTCTACATGGCCACCTTTAACATATATAACTTGTTTTTTATATTAGGTAAGCAAGTTAAAGAAACTTGTGGTTCTATGTTACGTATCCCCCCCTCTTATCATGATGCCCTCACAGCAGATTGGTGTGGCTGTTATCATTCGACGCGGTGGTGGCGCAAGGCAAAGCCAGTGGAGGCGAACTCAATGATAAAGTTTCGATGGTTTATTTTACCTTAACATAATTAAGATTATAGAAATTCATAGCCAGTTACAACTCCGTCACACAGTGTGCAACTTACCTGGCAGCAGTTAACTGTCTGCCAGCCCCTTGTTCTGCAGGGCGGTGTATCCGAACTGAGTAGACTGATCGTCTAAACACAGACGCCTGAAACGACAGCCCAGCACGGGGGGTAGTCTAAGCTAGTACCTACCCTAATAATAGCGAGCGTAGCGAGCTCTTTAGATAACACACACGTTAAAAACTGACAAAATCTGTATCTCAATCCCATACTGTAAAGCGCGAAAAAAAATCAGCAGGAAGTCGACCCCCAGTGGTGTGACATGCGCATGCGTTTAAATGCATTCTGGGAAATTTCATGTTTTTTTTTTGTCAAAAACTTATATGCAGCCCAGGTATGCAGCCCAAACCCGCACATTCACAAAAGAATGTGCATAATTGGTAGATAATTTACATACAAAAACATAATTCCAACTGATGAAGCGCTGATCATAGCGACAACATGCATGTTGTCCTCCTCTCTCCTGACAGAGGGCGCTCAACACGCGCGCGCGATGCATTCGCTGGGTGGCAGCACAAGTCGAACGCGCAGACGACAGTTTCAGATCTCTCAGCAGTTTACCAAGCTTCGTTGATGTTACAACATTTTAACGTCTAGTCTAGCTTTTGTAAATTTATATCAAGGTTGATGATACATTCAAGTGCTAAGGTAACTTATTTGTGTAATATTTAGATCTAGCCTAGGAGGCTAGGCGCCAGTGTAGGATCCATAGAACAGTTTTGACCCTCACCAGGGGACCATTTGACTCTTTTAGCTAATGTTTACTGAGCCTTTCAGTAACATAGACTTCTAATTGACTAATATAGATCTAGCTGGAAGTTAAGTTAATGTAGGTTCCCTAGATCTAATTTAGTTTAAGTTGGATCTAAGCTTTAAACAATTTGAGGCAAAAATTGCTTCGTTAACGGTACATGTTTATAGATCTAAGCTTAGGCCTAGATCCAGATCTGGATCCGTTAGGTCTACAATCTAGTTCAGTTTTTGTAAATATAGATCAAGGTTGGTGATCCAAAAGGTGCTAGATCTAACGTCACATTTAGGCTAAAATCATATGACTGTCAACACTTATTTGTGTCACATTTAATTAACTGGGTTATTTGGCAGTTCATCAGGCATCCGTGCAGGATCCGCCAAGAAATTTTTACTGGTTCCCAGACAAGCTAAGGAAACCATTTGATTGGGACAACCGTCTTTTAGCCTTTCATTAAAATAAACTTCTAATACAGATCTAGCTGGAAATTAATGTAAGACTTACTAAGCTTAAGTTGGATCAAAGCTTTAAAAAAAATTGAGGCAAAAATTGCTGTTGTTTAGCGGATTTTTAACAAGACTTTTAATTAAGCTTAGTCTACATCTAGAGCTAAGTTAGCCTAGATCTATTAAGATCTTCGAACATCTATCCATTGGCATTCTTTAATATAAGCTTACTTTAAAAAGAAACCTTACTCTAATTATCGAACCAAAGCAACATCTGTGTTCATTGAAGTGGGTTGTTTGAAAGTTCATTAGGCGTCTGTGTAGGATCCGTCAAATAATTAACTTCTAATATAGATTAGCTAGAAGTTCATGTACAAAGCAGGATCCACGCTTTAAACAATTTAGCACAAAAACATTTTTTTTGGGTTTATAACAAACCCTTCAGTTAAGATTAGGCTATAGTAATTGGACCAGTGATTGCGCAGGTACCAGTGATTGCGCAGGTACCAGTGATTGCGCACAAAGCAAAAGGTGGTGAAAATAATATGTAGATCATTTGGAATCTTACAAAACAGATGTCAATGTAGCTGTCACACATGAAGGCATCTGCCTGGATAGGTTTGGATACAAATTCCTATAAATCAAATCAGATTTCTGCAAGTGCGCAATCACTGGTACCTGCGCAATCACTGGTACCTGCGCAATCACTGGTCCACCTTCTATACATCTAGAAATCAGTTATCAAGATCTTCGAATATCTATATATTAGCATTCTTCATTATATTTAAAAAGTAGTACAGTAGTCCAATTATAAAATCAAAACAAGTTGTGCTCCCCTTCTTTAGTACATCTACTTCAAAACTAAAAGCTTCTATCACAGCTGCGTGTCATTTGGGATCTCTGTCTATCGTAGACTACTTCTTGCTGGTTTTGCTACGTTGAATAATGGCGGACCACACTTACATAAACAAATATTTACAGTACTTTGCTTCACACTGGGTAACCGTAACACAACCCAGTCAACCAGTCGCCCAGTTTCAAATTCTAGAGATCTTGAGCATAATTACTCACGCTCATTACATGAGCTGAGTCCTGAAGTTACAAATCCAAATCAGGGAGCAGGAAGGCAGGAACATAGTTATTGCCGGCCACATCTATCTGACCATGGCACCCCACCTACACCCTGCAATGATCCCTCCCCACAAAACACGGCACTTTTAAACTTTGAGAACGAACATTTTCGGTGAGTCAATTTTTTTCATTGCCTTAGCCTATTTTTAGATGGCAATTTCTCTCGAACAAAACATTACAGATCACAAATAAAGCAACCTAGGGTAGATCTAATAGGAACCTAAATCATGACAGATTTTGTCAGGGGCAGGTCACTTGACTACAAATCAAATGTACTACTAGACTACTTTTTCAGTGCCAAAACTTTGATATTGAATATACAAAATAGCATAATATGATAATATGTAAAACTTCACCTTTACAAAGAACAAGTCATAAGGTTATGAGAAACAGTTTAGCCTAGTTATCATCAGTGGGAGTCCAAAAAATTGCTTCACAACTAAGTCAAAGGCTACGCTCGCCTTCTAGGTTTTACCTACAACATATTAAAGTACTAGAATGACGTCATCTTATTGTCTAAACTGTACATTAATTTTCAAGAATGTACTGTTTTATCGAGCTGATAAATTGCGATGGACTCGGAGACCAAACTATGTCCCCGTTGAACAATCTGCCTTCTGTTACTAAATCGACAATCGCAGTCAATGCCAATCATGAGCAATTACTTAGCTTATCTGAAACAAGTCACACCCATAATGGATAATGAACTGTAAGCTTTACACCCGATGGAAAGCTCCAGCAAAAACAGATACACATTTCTCTTCAAAACAAGCGCAGATCACAGCGTCCGTTTTTAGAAACTGAAATTGAGGTCATACGTAATTCGCATGCAAATTACATACCGACATTTCCTTATCTCCTATAATCACACTGGAAATCATTTTTCTTTCTTGTGAATCCCACGGAACTCATTTTGCAAAGCGTATCCTATCCGTCAACAACGCACTGGGTGTTCCTTGTTTCAAACACCATATCGCAACATCGCTGCGTATCACATCATTTCAGTATCCAATAAGTTGAACGATTGTATCCTATTCCACATTCAATTGACACTTATCGTCTGTATAATGACACGTAATCCATATGAAGTAGCCCACGCGCCTTGATGCGAAACACGACTTAATTCTTACAATGTGTGGATGAACTAAGTGACTTGTGGCTGCAGGGTCCGACGTTCTTCCATGTCTGGGCGAACAGTTGTTTCTGCTTAGCTCACGTATGACTCAAGCTGACCATTGCTACACTAATATATTTCGTGTATTCTAAGATGGAAGATGGACCGACTTCAGTCAGCTATTTTGTTGGTTTCGGAAGCGAGACATGTAATGTACATCTAGGGTTAGGGTTAGGTTAGGGTTAGGGTTGATAGAATCGGGTTACAGGCTGCATACAATATTGCCATCGTTAGGGGAATGTGGTTATATGCTGCATAGAATGGCGACAGTTGCTGCGTTGACATGTGCCACCATCTATGACCATGTGTGACCATGTATTACAACGTAACGTCATGTGGCACAATGTGACAACAAGTGGCACCATGTGTGACATGTGGCACCGTGTGACCATGTGCGACCATGTGTGACCATGAGACACCAAGTGGCATCATGTGACCCCATGTGACCATATGACTGGTACCTAACGATATATCTGTATAAATGAGGTGTGAAGACAGTGTGTTGATGTCCTCTTTCATTATTGGTGGTACCTAACGATATATCTGTATAAATGAGGTGTGAAGACAGTGTGTTGATGTCCTCTTTCATTATTGATGATACCTAACGATATATCTGTATAAATGAGGTGTTGAGTCGCTGTGTTGATGTCCTCTTTCATTATTGGTGATACCTAACGATATATCTGTATAAATGAGGTGTTGAGTCGCTGTGTTGATGTCCTCTTTCATTATTGGTGGTACCTAACGATATATCTGTATAAATGAGGTGTGAAGACAGTGTGTTGATGTCCTCTTTCATTATTGGTGGTACCTAACGATATATCTGTATAAATGAGGTGTGAAGACAGTGTGTTGATGTCCTCTTTCATTATTGGTGGTACCTAACGATATATCTGTATAAATGAGGTGTTGAGTCGCTGTGTTGATGTCCTCTTTCATTATTGGTGGGGCCTTGCGAATGTGCAGGACACAGATCTGTAAGCTTTCTGTAATATCATTCAACAGATTGCCGCCTTCGCTGTTGCCAGGTAACGAGCCCAACCTCAGAGCTGACCACTTGGCCCACGCCATCACAAATTTGGCAGTGGAGGCATTGGAGAGGGGGCTGTTGACTTGACCGCCCTGACCATCACCTCCCCCCCCCCACCCCCGCCACCTCTCCCGTCCAACCTCCGTGGTGAGGGGAGGGGAGTTGAATCCTCACCGAGCAGTACCAGAGAGACAAAGCAAAAGCTATTCACCGATCGGCGTATAACAATCTCAATTCCTTGAAATTATTCATCTAAACCTTTTACTTCTGACACCATTATTGTGGGTCGTACCTCAGGCTCTTCGCTCGGCCAAGAGTGAGGGCACTTTGGTTGTCACGTCGGTTAAGGCTGAGAATTCTCTGCACGTCCGGTCTTCGGTGTATTTCGTCTTCATCTGTCTGTTGTTGTTTTTCCCGCACAGATGGCGCCACGCCTAAACCACCTCACTCGCTAGGTTAAATATGGTGAGTTCGGGTATGCGAGCGGAGTAGTCGGACTCCGCGGGGTGCATAGCCGAACGCGGAGTTTGTGTTCCGATAGCGAGGTCACGTGGTACATTTTACACCCAGACCGTAATCCCCACTCAGAGGAGGATCACGAGGATTTCCAACATGGCGTCCAGGCCCAGCACTACGTAAAAAATATATAAATCAGTATTTCGACCCCCAAAAAATCTGTAAATAATATGATAACAACTAGAATAAAATAATGAACAAAACACGTATCCGTTGATTTATTTTATGGTACTATTTAACGATATTCATGATTTGTGCAGTTCAGCCAGTGCAACATTCACGCGGACCGCGGATTTTGCGTTCGGCTTATCTCGATCCGCACATGAGCGGAAAGTATGAGTGCGCATGCTCCAAATATCTGCTCCGATTACTCCGGTCGCATATCCGAATTTAACCGTAGTAAGGTTGCTGCCATTCGCCAGATGGCAGGTCACCGTTTCACAATACTAGGCCTAATAATAATAATAATAATAATAATAATAATGATAATAATGATATTAAAAGTGAGGGTCAGAATGATGGTCCACATTATAATTGTATTATGGGATGTCACGAATCGATTGGTGACTGAGGAAGACCTCGTGGGATCAATACTCCATAAGCCACTGTCTTGGCCTCCCTGTCAGCCACCTATTTGCTGTGTCTCTTCAGTAGCGCTTCAAAAGACAACTGGTTAAAAGCCATATTTTTTGGTAAATTAATTTGTAAAAGTAACATAATTTACCCATAAAACACTAAATCTTTATGTAGTCTGGGTATTTGTGCACAACATATGGTTCGCAGAGTGTGTTTGGCACAAAATCTGACCAAACACTGGCATCTGGCCAAACTGCGAGTATATTCTTCTATTAGATTCATTTGCAGTTTTTGCGTATGAAGGATAAATCTAATGGTTAAATTTGACCTGAAGCAGAGGGACTGTAGCGCACGCGGAGCGCCCTCTGCCGGGAGTTCGTAGTCGCGTCTGACTTTTTGTTAAGACGAAATATCAATATTTCGTCTTATGTCACTCGGACTAGAACGTTTAGCCACTTCAATCCCGAGGCATGTATGTTTGTATTTTGTTCGTATAATCTTACTGTCCTAACGACAACAGCTATCGTTCACCAACTTTTATGGAAGTATGGCATGTCGGAGCCTCTACAATTTTCAAGTGACGGACGTCCCAATGTCAAAGGTCAAAGGTCAAGGCCATCCGATTAAAGGAAAAACGTAAAAGTGCTAAGGCTTGCTTAATATTTGTCCTAAAGAGATGCGACTAGCGTCAAAATGTTCCACTGATTAGGGGACTCAACTTTAATATGGACCATTTTTTTGCGCGTAGGAAGAAGTTTCCCGCAAAATGATGTCATAGTCCACCTTGTCCTTATGTTCAAATTAGATGCACTTTGTTTTCCCCCTTAGATTTTCTCAATCGTCGTCAACCTCCAATGATGTATTCAGAAAGTCGGTATGACCCATTTCCCGAAGAAAAAATTGCAGTCAATGACGTCTCATGACATCAAAAAAATGAAATATTTAAATACACATTAAATTCACTGTATAGTTAATATTGGGAATAGAGAGATCAGATTCGTGTCACTGAACGTCTAATTTTACCGCCTAGTTGTTTCTTAGTTAAAACAAGATACTTTCTATTTTACTTTTGCCGCTAGAGGGCCAAACATTCCCTATAGGGATTCCCATATTAAAGTTAATGCAGGATCCAGACAGTGCGCGCTGTTCGCAGTTCGCGATAAGGCACCGTAGTGTTTACTCATTGTGAGGTGATATATTGGGAGAGCCGTCGGCCGCAGTCGGAAGGGAGGAGAAACACCGGTGCCACCGCCTTCACCCTCACTCATCAGAATCATACACTCCTGCCCCCCCCCCCCTTCCACCCTGTCCACTCGCACCCACCGTGCCTGGGCGTGCAGAGGGAGCACGTGTCCCCCCCCCCCCCTTTCAGACCCTAAGTTATATCTGTGGCCTGTGCGGAACCCATTATTGTGCCCCCCCTCCCCCCATTTCAATAATTCCTGCGCACGCCCTAGCAGCACCAATTTCATCCCCCCCCCCCTCCCCTCGACTGAGACATTACAACGCAGGTAGAGGGGTTGAAGCGACCCTGACGTGGCCCGGGGTGGTCCTTTCAGCGTAGGGAGAGGGTGGCGGAATTCAGACCGCACTAATCATAATACTGGTCCTCCTATTAATGGATGCAAATTTTGCCACAGAGCTGTGGGCGCCGAGTGCACGCTTTCACTAAGAAGCCTATCGGTTTGACCCACAAGCCGCAGGCAACGAGTTGGCACTGTCAAGGCCACGGACCGCGGTCGTCCAACGCAGACAGACGGCAAAGCCATGCATCACGAGTTAAAGCGCGACAGATCGGTCAAAGATGAAGGTAGCGTCTGCTTTTTGCGACTTGCATAACCACACAACCAAGAGCCCGTTGGGAAATCCTCGATAGCAGTCGCCCGGATTGGGGCCCATGCGACATCACACACCGGTGACCTCATACCTATTTTTAGTGCATGCATGCTGATCCAGAAAGTACGGGCAAAAACAAACGGCGTGAAGATGAGACGCGTATGGTTAAACCGAATGGGAATATGGCGGCCTCGGATCTTCCTGTGATAAAACTCTCACATGACGACGTTCCTTGGACGAAATTTAATTGTGTTGAGACAACAGATAACAACATTCATGTACCGGTTATTGTGTTCACGATATGAATGGAAAGACCGATGCATATATCCAATAATAGCAGTTCCGAAATGCTATCCCTCATGACAATACTCCCTCGGTCGGCCTCATGCCCCCTCCCCCGTGACAATACTCCATCGGTCAGCCCCATGCCCCCTTCCCCCCATGACAATACTCCCTCGGTCAGCCCCATGTCCCCTCCCGCCATGACAATACTCGCTCAGTCAGCCCCATGCCCCCTTCCCTCTTCCCCCCATGACCATACTCCCTCGGTCAGCCCCATGCCCCCTCCCCACCATGACAATACTCCCTCGGTCAGCCCCCCCCATGGCAATATTCCCTCGGGCAGCCCCATGCCCCTCCCCCTCCGCCCCCCCCCTTATGGCAATACTCCCTAGGTCAGCCCTATACCCCCGCTCCCCTAAGACAATACGTCATCGGTCAGCCTGGGCTAGGAGCCTGGGCTAACGGATTAAACTAGTGGCCTGGACCAGCGGCCTTGGCAAAGCTGCCTGGGCTAGGGGCCAGAGCTAGCGGCCTGAGCTAGCGGCCTGAGCTAGCGGCCTGAGCTAGCGGCCTGGGCAAAGCCCAGGTAAAGCCTGGGTTGGTGCCCAGGCTAGCGGCCTGGGTTAGCACCCTGGGCTAAGCCTGGGCTAGTGGCCTAGGCTAACAACCTAAGATATCTTACTGGGCTATCTTACTGGCCTGAGCCAGCGGCTTGGACTAGCGGACAGGTCTATGACTAGGTTAGGGGCCTGGGCTGATGCCCTGGGTTGGCGGCATGGGCTTGTCATTTTTCAACATGACGGACCGGGCCAGCAAGAATACTGACTATCTTGAAAACAAAAGGGATAGAACCATTATTTTTGTACCTGTGCATATCTTTTCGGGGTCACTGAATTCTAAATAAAATCATTATTGCATATCCTGTTGCAACGCATCCGCCATTTTTCAAAATGACAGACCACGAAAAATACCCATTATGTTGAAAATTAAAACACTGATGATTTTTATGTTTATGTAGAGTTATAGCGGCCTGGTCTAGGACTAGGTTAGGGGCCTGGGGCTGGTGCCCTCGGCTGGTGCCCTGGGCTTGCCATTTTTCAACATGACGGACTGGGCCAGCAAGAACACTGAGTATCTTGAAAACAAGAGGGATAGAACCATTATTTGTGTACCTGTGCATATCTTTTCGGGGTCGCTGAATTCGAAACAAAATCATTATTGCGTATCCTGTTGCAACGCATCCGCAATTTTCAAATGACGAACCACACAAAATAGCCAATATGTTGAAAATTAACACTAATGATTTTTATGTTTATGTAGAATGATAGCTGAGTAAGGAAATGTTATTGTATAAGTTGGGACAACGCATCCGCGATTTGCCAAGACGGAGGAGACCGCATGCAACAGTACACAAAATCTCCTAAACGCAGAGGGATCACTCTATTTAAGTCTATGTGTTGGTTTTCGGGGTCCGACACATTTTCGCCATTTTCCAATATGACGGAAAAGGCTAGCGAGAATACTCAATATCTTGTAAACAAGAGGGATAGAACCGTTATTTTGGTACAGGTTTTTTGGGGTCACTGAGTTAGGAACAATCGTGCTTGAATATCCTGTGACAAAGCGAAACCAGACAACGAAAACTAACCAACATTTCGAAAATTAACACTGATGATTTTTTATGTTTATGTATGGGTTTTCGGAATCGCTGAACAAAATTGTGTATCTAGGGACAACGCATCCGCCATTTTCCAAGATAGTGGATACGGCCTACAACAATACACAACATCTCCAAAACGAAGAGGGATCACTCTATTTAAGAAAAAAAAATTCAACAACTTATCTCCAAGAGTAAGGCGCCCTTAGTGTGCCACAATGGCGGGTATTTCAACAATAACACACGACATCTGGAAATTTAAAAGTCATTGTGAGGATATCCATATGTACCGTGGTCGCATACCTAAACACAACAGGCCACAGATCTCGAAATCAGGGGTCATTTCGCTAAGATATCGTAGCTTTTGCCCGCAAACATGTTCTAGTCGCTGGGACCATGCTTCGCATAAAAAACGTCAGTCGTGAATGATCGAGGTATTGCTGGTAGAAGGCACTAGACATGACAATTAACAAAAAACTTCCTTGCGCGTACATGTTCAGGACTGAGAGCCATATCTTTTCAAAGGCTTACATTGCGTGTCAAGTTCGCAACGGAAACCTGAACGACTCTCTCTCTCATGAGAATCATCCCTGTCCGCCATCACTACGAGTAGATGTAATGGGGTGACTACAAGTAGAACCCAATCCCAAGCAATTGGGAAAACTTTCTGACGATAAGGCAGAACCCTCTGAGTGATGAGGTTTAGACTATAGATACAGGCTTTAGCATACAGCTAAACATGTCATCAATAATGTTTTTTGTGGCATACTGCGAACCCGAAAAGCAATGTATAGACATAAACTTAACAGTTGTATCCTTCTCAGTTTCAAAGATACTATGGGACTTTCCGCCATTTTGAAAAATGGCTTGATACTATAACTCAATTTGATTAGACATGAATTTCGACCATGTGTGCTAAATTTCATGGCTTTACCACAACATGCACAACATTTTTCGCTTATCCGCGGGACTATCATCTATTATACGGTATGGCGACTACCGTTTTTTTGACGTTACACGTCGTCTTCGGAGACACCTTATGACGAGGGGGATAAGTCTTGCTTGATGTTCTAATTTGGTAATAGCTACCATCACCGGAGTTCATAAGTAGGTATCAATTTTCTTTTTAGCAAATAGAAGTCATCGCGAATATTGTCGTGACCGTCAAATGACGTTATAATACATAAAAGGTAAAAGTCAGGTAGTACCATTAATATTGCTTCGACAGAAGCGTTCTTGACTTCAAACTGGATGTCCATTTAAGCTCCGCCTACAGTGCCCACAGTGCCTGTCGAAAGCAGTATTTAACCCAAATTGTCCCGTAAAGGGCTTTAGCCGACATTGGCCCTCGTCATCGTCAAGTAGTTTCGCAATTGTTGACCTGTATTCAGTAAGTCAGACGAGCCAACCGAACTGCGACAACGCTGATGGATTTTCGTCCTCGACCTATGGTCGAATATCTCTTGTTGATTTTGAAACTCATGTTATGGGATAATGGGAAATATTTCTCATAGCGCTCCCGAATAAAAGTAATAGGGTATGCTATTTTGGGCTTCATGTTTGTAAAGTCGCAGAGTTTGGGCTTCATTTCTGTCAAGTCGCAGTAGTTTGGGCTTCATTTTTGTAAAGTCGCAGAGTTTGGGCTTCATGTCTGTCAAGTCGTAGAGTTTGCGCTTCATGTTTGTAAAGTCGCAGAGTTTGGGCTTCATGTCTATAAAGTCGCAGTAGTTTGGGCTTCATGTCTGTAAAGTCGCAGTAGTTTGGGCTTCATGTCTATAAAGTCGCAGTAGTTTGGGCTTCATGTCTATAAAGTCGCAGTAGTTTGGGCTTCATGTCTGTAAAGTCGCAGTAGTTTGGGCTTCATGTCTATAAAGTCGCAGAGTTTGGGCTTCATGTCTGTAAAGTCGCACTAGTTTGGGCTTCATGTCTATAAAGTCGCTGTAGTTTGGGCTTCATGTCTATAAAGTCGCAGTAGTTTGGGCTTCATGTCTGTAAAGTCGCAGAGTTTGGGCTTCATGTCTGTAAAGTCGCACTAGTTTGGGCTTCATGTCTATAAAGTCACAGTAGTTTGGGCTTCATGTCTATAAAGTCGCAGTAGTTTGGGCTTCATGTTTGTAAAGTCGCTGAGTTTGGGCTTCATGTCTGTCAAGTCGCAGAGTTTGGGCTTCATCTCTGTAAAGTCGCAGTAGTTTGGGCTTCATGTCTATAAAGTCGCAGTAGTTTAGGCTTCATGTTTGTAAAGTCGTTGAGTTTGGGCTTCATGTCTGTAAAGTCGCAGTAGTTTGGGCTTCATGTCTGTAAAGTCGCAGTAGTTTGGGGTTCATGTCTGTAAAGTCGCAGTAGTTTGGGCTTCATTCGTGTCTTTAGACCCCTGGACCCAGGAGCTGGACTTTAGTGACATGGAGTGTTAGTTCATAACGAGCATACGGCACTGCCAGGAAATCACACTGACTGTCAAGTTCATATTTGAATTGGTTTATTGCTCTCTTTAATCGGTTACAATTGTTCAACAAGCACATAGCATTACTACATCAAAAAGGAAATTAAATTAACCAGATTAACAGCAGCATAAGCACGGCTGATTAGCTGCAGAGTTGACATTTATATAATATGATTAAATGTCGTCTAGACTTATACAAATCATAGCAAAGAAAAAGAAAAACGCTTATTGCATGGCCTTGTCAGTAACACTTCATGGGCTGTTTTGTCTGATTGACCAATATTTTGGAACTGTGTGGACCCACTCCGTCCCTGTAAATACGGGTTGCGCTAGATATGCTCGCAATGCTACATGTAATACAATTGTTATGCTTTTAACAGCTGTTAATGTTACCAGTTATTACGTCCTGTGCATGACATATTAGTAAATCCCATGGATGACGTAATAGTAAAGTTTATGCATGCCATAAAAATAAAATTTTATGTATGCCATGATAGTCAATTCTATGTAAGCCATATTGGTAAGTTCTATGTGAGCGAATATAAGAATCCGTAGTGTGACATAATAGTACGTTTTATGTATGACAGACATATAAGGGTTGGCATGCGTCCGTCTACGAAAGACGATGGATTTGCAGCTTTGTTTTTGTTAGCCTTTAGTAGCACGAATTGTTTAAAGACATTTACGCTTGTGACTGAAGAAGTCTATCTGTGACCGACAGACAACAATTCCTTTCTTTGTGAGCACCTTTAAATCGAGTCCAGGGATGTGTTGGACAGGGCGATGCTGGACAGGGATAGGGCGTCGTTGTCGTAAGGCGCCGCGATGGTGTCAGAGTGTTTCGAGGCGTCTGCGCCGCTCTCCCCGGAAGTGGCGGGCGACGCGCTGCGCATGCGCCGGACCGTGCGGCGCACGCAGCGGACTGTGAGCGCCGCGAGGATGGCGAGGAGGACACCGGATATGACGGAGGCGATGGGCACCACGTACGTAATTTGGATGGCGTTGGTCGCGGCAGCCGACGTAGGACCCGACCCGTAGGCGGCTACCTGCACCTCATCCGCTGGAGAGACAACAATGTATCGTTAACACGAGTTGTGTCTGCTGGAGGATAACATTGTATCGTTAACACGAGTGGCGCCTGCTGGAGGGGTAACATTGTATCGTTAACACGAGTTGTGTCCGCTGGTGGGGTAACATTGTATCGTTACCACGAGTGGCGCCTGCTGGAGGGTAACATTGTATCGTTAACACGAGTTGTGTCTGCTGGTGGGGTAACATTGTATCGTTAACACTAGTGGCGCCTGCTGGAGGGGTAACATTATAACGTTAACACGAGTCGTGTCTGCTGGTGGGGTAATAATGTAATGTTAACACGAGTTGTGTCTGCTTTGGGGGTGGGGGGGGGGTGACATTGCATCGTTAACACGAGTTGTGTCCGCTGGAGAGACAACAATGTATCGTTAACACGAGTTGTGTCTGCTGGAGGATTGACATTGTAACGTCAACACGAGTTGTGTCTGCTGGAGGGGTAATAATGTAATGTTATCACGAGTTGTGTCTGCTGGAGGGAAAAAATGTAATGTTAACACGAGTTGTGTCTGCTGGAGGGAAAAAATGTAATGTTAACACGAGTTTTGTCTGCTGGAGGGAAAAAATGTAATGTTAACACGAGTTGTGTCTGCTGGAGGTAAAAAAATGAAATGATAACAGTTGTGTCTGCTGGAGGGGTAATAATGTAATGTTAACACGAGTTGTGTTTGCTGGAGGGAAAAATGTAACGTTAACACGAGTCGTGTCTGCTGGAGGAGTAATAATGTAATGTTAACACGAGTTGTGTCTGCTGGAGGGAAAAAATGTAATGTTAACACGAGTTGTGTCTGCTGGAGGGGTAAAAATGTAATGTTAACAAGAGTGGTGTCTGCTGGAGGGAAAAAATGTAATGTTAACACGAGTTGTGTCTGCCGGAGGAGTAATAATGTAATGTTAACACGAGTTGTGTCTGCTGGAGGGGTAACATTGTATGTTAACACGAGTTGTGTCTGCCGGAGGGGTAATAATGTAATGTTAACACGAGTTGTGTCTGCTGGAGGGGCAACATTGTAACTTAACACAAGTTGTGTCTGCTGGAGGGGTAACATTGTAATGTTAACACGAGTTGTGTCTGCTGGTGGGGTAACATTGTAATGTTAACACGAGTTGTGTCTGCCGGAGGGGTAACATTGTAACGTTAACACGAGTGACGTTTGCTGGAGGGGTAACATTGTAACGTTAACACGAGTTGTGTCTGCTGGAGGGGTAATAATGTAATGTTAACACGAGTTGTGTCTGCTGGAGGGGTAACATTGTAACGTTAACACGAGTGAGGTCTGCTGGAGGGGTAGTATTATAACGTTAACACGAGTCGTGTCTGCTGGAGAAACAACAATGTAATGTTGACACAACTGATGTTCGCTGGAGATGTAGCAAAGTCGAATTCTCGTTACGTTTTACATAACCTGCAGGTAAAATACATACAGACACGCATACCAAGGTAAGGTAGGGGGAGGGGTAAAGGTGGGGGGGGGGGGCGGCGACATATATTAAGAAGTAACAGTATTCGTTAGGTATTCATATTTGGATATATGTATCACGTGTCATTAATTGACACGTGATTGGGCCGTAGTGATTCCAAAATAGATTCCCATGGAGGGGGAGGGGCGGGGGAGGGGCGGGCGAGGGGGGGGGGCGTGGGTGAGGGGTACTCACCTTTACAGCTGTGACCGTCATCAGCGAGTTGCGTCCCAGGGATGTCACACCGACAGTAGTAAGATCCGTCGTTGTTGATACACATGTCCTCGCAGCCCCCGTTTTCCTGGTTACACTCGTTCACGTCTGGAAATCAAAACCACGCGAGAGTTCATGCGGCAACGATGAATACGTACCGTGACAACGCAGATAACGTACCGTGACAACGCAGATAACGTACCGTGACAAGGCAGATAACGTACCGTGACAAGGCAGATAACGTACCGTGACAAGGCAGATAACGTACCGTGACAACGCAGATAACGTACCGTGACAAGGCAGATAACGTACCATGACAAGGTAGATAACGTACCTTAACAAGGCAGATAAGGTGCCGTGACAAACCAGATAACGTACCGTGACAAGGCAGATAACGTACCGTGACAACGCAGATAACGTACCGTGACAGGACAGGTCACGTACCACGACAGGACAGGTCACGTACCACGACAGGACAGGTCACGTACCACGACAGGACAGGTCACGTACCACGACAGGACAGGTCACGTACCACTACAGGACAGGTCACGTACCACGACAAGACAGGTCACGTACCACTACAGGACAGGTCACGTACCACTACAGGACTTTTCACGCACCACGACAGGACAGGTCACGTACCACTACAGGACAGGTCACGTACCACGACAGGACAGGTCACGTACCGTGACAGGACAGGTCACGTACCGTGACAGGACAGGTCACGTACCGTCACACTGCGTTCCGTTGATGGGATCTACTCGGCCATTCAGGTCGCAGAAGCAGATGACGCCAGCCTCAGCGTAGTAGCGGCAGTAGATGTCATCTGGGAACAATACCAAGAGTCTCAGCTGTGGTCTGACGTCTCCAATGGTAACTGGTGGGGCGCCGGGTGGTGTTGTGTGGGTGGGGCACCGCGTGAGGTGGGTTTAGGGGTGGGGCGCCGGGTGGGGAGAGGTATTGGTGGGGCGCCGGGTGGTGATGTGTAGGTGGGGCTCCGCGTGAGGTGGGTTTAGGGGTGGGGCGCAGGGTGGAGAGAGGTATTGGTGGGGCGCCGGGTGGTGATGTGTGGGTCGGGCTCCGCGTGAGGTGGGTTTAGGGGTGGGGCGCAGGGTGGGGAGAGGTATTGGTGGGGCGCCGGGTGGTGATGTGTGGGTCGGGCTCCGCGTGAGGTGGGTTTAGGGGTGGGGCGCAGGGTGGAGAGAGGTATTGGTGGGGCGCCGGGTGGTGATGTGTGGGTCGGGCTCCGCGTGAGGTGGGTTTAGGGGTGGGGCGCCGGGTGGGGAGAGGTATTGGTGGGGCGCCGGGTGGTGATGTGTGGGTGGGGCTCCGCGTGAGGTGGGCTTAGGGGTGGGGCGGGGTGGGATGGGTGGCGGTGGCGGTGTGTCGTCAGTTGTAGTTCAGATATATGAACATACCATTCAAAGTCCCCATGAGAGCGAAATGGAAATATCGGTAAGAGCTAATGTGAGCTATTAGTGGTCTGTGATGTCCTTGACAATCACTTATAACATTTGAATTTGCGCCACGGGCCAGTAAACACGATATTTGAGGATTTTACACCTCATGAATATTCAAATATGTACAAGTCATGTACTGGATGCAATAACAGTGGTTGCACGAGGGTGGGCGGGAGATTTTACCCAGCAATTTGTGTGGCAACACCAAGGATAATTGTCGGGAAATAGGTGGACCGAAGGAGACTCTGCATCTGACCGTGGTTAATGATCTAGTTGCACATTTTATAACTAGTAATCCAGTACAAACAGTCATATCTGGGGCATATGGCCCCAATGCGAAAATGCTAGCTTAAGCTAAAAATATTTCTTTCTATTAATTGTTAGAAAACATAAGCGGTCTGGTGTTCCTGTATGGTTGTAAGTATATATTTCCAGCCTTATTAACTTAAAGTAGCATCAACGCTCTCTCTTTGAGGTAACCTGAATAACGATTCTTAGCACAAAACTTGTCCCCTCCTTCCCACAGTACCGTGGCAGGAAGTGACGTCACTGGTGCTTACCCAGACAGAGATAAGTCCTGCTGCGAATCTGGTATCCCTTTCGGCACATGCAGAAAAAGCTGTCGTAGGTGTCCACGCAGTAGTGCTCACACCCTCCGTTGTTGTTGGCACATTCGATGATGGCCTGCACTGCAGTAGCATTAGCAAGGGACAGTGCTCAGTCCTTCCTCGAGTCATATTCAAACAGCACCGCACAGCGGGGTTCGTATCATGGCTTGCACATATACGAAGGAGTTATTATCTGTTCGTATGCTGCTTGGAATTTTTAATGGCGACAACATTATACCAAAATTGTGAGCAGTATAGAAAGAAATAACAATATTATAAATATTCATACATTTAATAATAATATACATAATAGTGACATATTGCTATAATAATAATAATTATGCACCTACAATAAAAACATTGATACCAAAATTGAGAGAAGTAAGGACTTACAATAAATAATAATAATGAGCAAATTGTTTATATTAATACATGCAATAACAAAATGAATAATAATGACATTTTTTTCTTGCTATAATAATAAGCTTTAATATGATATATCTTGATATAGATATGCATGAACAATTATTTGTGAGCAGCATAAAGAAATAATAAAAATACTGTAAGTAAAGTTAGTAAGAAAAAGGCGGATGTTATAATAATAATTTGTTTTATATAGGGACACATACAAATAATAAAAATAATGCCTAAATTGTGAGCAATATAAAGCTACCAACAAAGACGCAAATAACAAAATGATATTAATACATGTAATAACAATATAAATAATAATACATTTGTTTGCTATAACATAATATTACATTTTTTTCATCTAATATGTAAATATATGTGTAAATCCACTTACACCCTCCGGCGGCCCCTCTAGGGCCTGGTGGACCTTCCCTCCCGGTGGCGCCTGAAGCACACAGACAACATGGCAGATCAGCTGAGGAACATGTATGGAGCCGTCACTACCCCAAACCCTGGATGTATGGCGTAACTATGTAACTACCCCAACTCTGTACCTGGGGCGGCCCGACCGGTCAGTGGGCAAGAGCGCTCGCAGTGAGCGCTCTGGCCACCTTAGAGCCTAGCAGCGCGTGCGCGTGGGTCAGTGGTTCGAGCCCCGCTGTGGTCATGATCACAAGATAAACATCCCATGTCCTTCTTCGCAAAGAGTAGGGGGTTACCCTGGGGATATGGCTCCACTCTCCTTTCTTTCTCCTATTGACGCGATATGATCAAAAGTGGTTAAATCGTCCTGTATAATCTTATCCTGAAAAAAACAAAGGTCAGTAACAGCGAAAATCATAGATGGTTGGTTGTATATTCAGGACGCTTTAACCACTTTTGATCATATCGCGTGTCAAACAGGCAAACAGTGTCATTTACAACATGCCCTGATATTCACGACATACAGCGCACTTGTACAATTTAAAACTAAACACATTGTTTTCATGAAGTAAAAAAAACTTGGCGGGGGGCAGCTGCAGGTACGCGTACCCTTCATCAACACAAATCAGACGGCTTGACTGACAAATAAGCAGGAATGTTCCGTGCCGACGCGGCTCTGACCTATGCCTCCCCTGGGTCCCATCGGTCCAACGGGACCGTTGAGTCCTCGCGCGCCGCTGGGACCGCTGGATCCAGTGAATCCCGTGAGTCCGCGAGATCCGGATGGGCCGGTTGGTCCGGGGCGACCCGTCACTCCTGGAACCATACACATGAAGGGAGTTAATCCACAGCCTGAGACCTCATCAAGCCACGGCCACCGTCAGCACTCGTACCTCCACTATAGCGGACAGTCTCAACTCAACCGCTATAGCGGACTGCCCCCACTCTACCACTATAGCGGACAGTCTCAACTCTACCGCTATAGCGGACAGTCTCAACTCTACCGCTATAGCGGACTGCCCCCACTCTACCGCTATAGCAGACTGTCTCAACTCTACCGCTATAGCGGACTGTCTCAACTCTACCGCTATTGCGGACTGCCCCCACTCTACCGCTATAGCAGACTGTCTCAACTCTACCGCTATAGCGGACTGTCTCAACTCTACCGCTATAGCGCACTGTTCAACCCAACCACTATAACGGACTATCTCAACTCTACCACTATATCGGACTGCCCCCACTCCACCACTATAGCGGACTGCCCCCACTCTACCGCTACAGCAGACTGTCTCAACTCTACGGCTATAGCGGACTGTCTCAACTCAACCACTATAATAGCGGACTGTCCCAACTCTACCGCTATAGCAGACTGTCTCAACTCAACCACTATAGCGGACAGTCTCAACTCTACCGCTATAGCGGACTGTCTCAACCCAACCACTATAGCGGACTGTCCCCACTCTACCACTATAGCGGACTGTCCCCACTCTACCACTATAGCGGACTGTCCCCACTTTACCACTATAGCGGACTGCCCCCACTCTACCACTATAGCGGACTGCCCCAACTCTACCGCTATAGCGGACTGTCCCCGCTCTACCACTATAGCAGACTGTCCCCACTCTACCACTATATCGGACTGTCTCAACTCTACCACTATATCGGACTGTCCCCACTCTACCACTATATCGGACTGTCCCCACCCTACCACTATAGCGGACTGTCCCCACTTTACTACTGTATCGGACTGTCGCCACTCTACCACTATAGCGGACTGTCCCCACTTTACCACTATAGCGGACTGCCCCCACTCTACCACTATAGCGGACTGTCCCCACTCTACCACTATTGGTCGTGGGTTCGAACCTGCCTTTTCCTGACTGAACTGATTGGTCGCGGGTTTGAGCCTGCCTTCTCGTGACTGAAACTGATTGGTTCTGGTTTCCAGCCTGCCTTCTCCTGACTGAACTGATGGGTCGTGGGTTTGAGCCTGCCTTCTCCTGACTGAAGTGATTGGTCGTGGGTTCGGGCTTGCCTTCTCCTGACTGAACTGATTGGTTCTGGTTTCCAGCCTGCCTTCTCCTGACTGAACTGATTGGTCGTGGGTTTGAGCCTGCCTTCTCCTGAATGAAATGATTGGTCGTGGGTTCGAGCCTGCCTTCTCGTGACTGAAATGATTGGTCGTGGGTTTGAGCCTGCCTTCTCCTGACTGAACTGATGGGTCGTGGGTTTGAGCCTGCCTTCTCCTGACTGAAATGATTGGTCGTGGGTTCGAGCCTGCCTTCTCCTGACTGACCTGATTGGTTCTGGTTTCCAGCCTGCCTTCTCCTGACTGAACTGATTGGTCGTGGGTTTGAGCCTGCCTTCTCCTGAATGAAATGATTGGTCGTGGGTTCGAGCCTGCCTTCTCGTGACTGAAATGATTGGTCGTGGGTTCAAGCCTGCCTTCTCCTGACTGAAATGATTGGTCGTGGGTTTGAGCCTGCCATCTCCTGACTGAAATGATTGGTCGTGGGTTTGAGCCTGCCTTCTCCTGACTGAAATGATTGGTCGCGGGTTCGAGCCTGCCTTGGCACCTACATCTGGGAAAGTTGCCATCCGAGCCGACCCCATGGATATCACTGTCCCGTGAGGGTCTAACGGTCCTTTCTCCCTTACCCTTGGGGCCCGTGCTGCCTGTGTTCCCGGGGTCACCTCTGAAGCCCCGCGGCCCTTGCGGACCAGTCAGACCACGTGACCCGGTGGCGCCGGTGCCGCCCGTGACGCCGTTAAATCCGTCTCTTCCCGAGGCGCCCGTGGCGCCTGTTCGTCCCACCCCCCCGGTCGAGCCAGTCGCCCCAGTGGGTCCTGAAGGCCCGGGGCGCCCGGTGCTCCCTGTGGCGCCTGTGTTGCCCGCGGGGCCGGTAGACCCTGAGGCGCCCGTCGGGCCCCCGGGTCCAGTAATTCCAGTGGCGCCTCGAGGCCCAGAAGCGCCGGTGGCGCCATCTAGTATGACAAATACTAACACGTGTGTGGGTTATGACCATCGGCGCATCACATAATGTCCTTTCGTAATCAAAAATAGAAGAAAAAAAATAGAAAAGAAAAATTAATCAAGGTAATATATTACCTACAGAGAAATCGTAAAATATACAAATTAACGAAACCCGAAGAACATTGCTCAAATGGTATTATATGCGTGTATTTTGTATAAAAACTTGATAATAAAATATTGAAAAAATATGCTTTCGGAATCTCACCGAAATATTTATGTAGCCCTGTATGTACTATGGGCCTGAGTGGCCCCTCAATACGAAATACGCTTACTTTTTTTTTCAAATTCAAATTAGATAATCCAAGTACATGCAAGTCACAACAAGTGGCATAAATAGCATAGAAATGCACTTACTTACTCTTATCCTTTCGAAATCTCACGTCAAATAATGATAATAAATAATTTGTAAAATGTACTGATTTGTACCAAATGCTACGAGTCTGCAATGCAGAGATACACCGATATTCAACAGCGTAAGTGTCTATACACAATTTCAATGTGTTGAGAATATGAAAAATATCAATATATGAATATGACAAGTTTTGCAAGATGTGGGTCGCTTCAATGGCCATCCTTCAAGCTGTAGCATCTGGTCATTCCCGCTGCCACAGGGCGACCTACTTGCAGGTCCCTGGCGACCGGTGGGGCCGGGGGGGCCTGGTGACCCCGAGGAGCCAGTGGCGCCGCTTGGTCCTTCCCTCCCGGGGGAGCCTGCAACAATCAGCGGTGTGATGCAGCAGAGTCACGACTCACACGTACAGTCTGGCGTACCACTCACTCTGCAGCCATGACGTACAGTCTGGCGTACCAATCACACTGCAGCCATGACGTACAGCCTGGCGTACCACTCACTCTGCAGCCATGACGTACAGCCTGGCGTACCAATCACACTGCAGCCATGACGTACAGCCTGGCGTACCACTCACTCTGCAGCCATGACGTACAGCCTGGCGTACCAATCACACTGCAGCCATGACGTACAGCCTGGCGTACCACTCAAACTATAGCCATGACGTACAGCCTGGCGTACCAATCACACTGCAGCTATGACGTACAGCCTGGCGTACCAATCACACTGCAGCCATGACGTACAGCCTGGCGTACCAGTCACACTGCAGCAATGACGTACAGCCTGGCGCACCAATCACACTGCAGCCATGACGTACAGCCTGGCGTACCACTCACACTGCAGCCATGACGTACAGCCTGGCGTACCAATCACGCTGCAGCCATGACGTACAGCCTGGCGTACCACTCACACTGCAGCCATGACGTACAGCTTGGCGTACCAATCACACTGCAGCCTTGACGTACAGTCTGGCGTACCAATAACAACGCAGCCATGACATACAGCCTGGCGTACCAATCACACGGCAACCATGACGTACAGCCTGGCGTACCACTTACACTGCAGCCATGACGTACAGTCTGGCGTACCACTCACACTGCAGCCATGACATCATAGCGTACCAATCACACTGCAGCCATGACGTACAGCCTGGCGTACCAATCACACTGCAGCCATGACGTACAGCCTGGCGTACCAATCACACTGCAGCGTTGACGTACAGCCTGGCGTACCACTCACACAACAGCCATGACGTACAGCCTGGCGTACCACTCACACTACAGCCATGATGTACAGCCTGGAGTACCACTCACACTGCAGCCATGACATCATAGCGTACTACTAATACTACAGCCCTGACGTACAGCCTGGCGTACCACTCACACTGCAGCGTTGACGTACAGCCTGGCGTACCACTCACATTGCAGCCATGAAATACAGCCTGGCGTACCACTCACACTGCAGCCATGATATCACAGCGTACCAATCACACTGCAGCCATGACGTACAGCCTGGAGCACCACTCACACTGCAGCCTTGACGTACAGCCTGGCGTACCAATCGCACTGCAGCCATGATGTACAGCCTGGCGTACCAATCACACTGCAGCCATGACGTACAGTCTGGCGTACCACTCACACTGCAGCCATGACGTACAGCCTGGCGTACCACTCACACTGCAGCCATGATGTACAGCCTGGCGTACCACTCACTCTGCAGCCATGACGTAGAGCCTGGGGTACCACTCACTCTGCAGCCATGACGTACAGTCTGGCGTACCAATCACACTGCAGCCATGACGTACAGCCTGGCGTACCACTCACTCTGCAGCCATGACGTACAGCCTGGCGTACCAATCACACTGCAGCCATGACGTACAGCCTGGCGTACCACTCACTCTGCAGCCATGACGTACAGCCTGGCGTACCAATCACACTGCAGCCATGACGTACAGCCTGGCGTACCACTCACTCTGCAGCCATGACGTACAGCCTGGCGTACCAATCACACTGCAGCCATGACGTACAGCCTGGCGTACCACTCAAACTACAGCCATGACGTAAAGCCTGGCGTACCAATCACACTGCAGCTATGACCTACAGCCTGGCGTACCAATCACACTGCAGCCATGACGTACAGCCTGGCGTACCAGTCACACTGCAGCAATGACGCACAGTCTGGCGTACCAATCACACTACAGCCATGACGTACAGCCTGGCGCACCAATCACACTGCAGCCATGACGTACAGCCTGGCGTACCACTCCCACTGCAGCCATGACGTACAGCCTGGCGTACCAATCACACTGCAGCCATGAAGTACAGCCTGGCGTACCACTCACATTGCAGCCATGACGTACAGCTTGGCGTACCAATCACACTGCAGCCTTGACGTACAGTCTGGCGTACCAATAACAACGCAGCCATGACATACAGCCTGGCGTACCAATCACACGGCAGCCATGACGTACAGCCTGGGGTACCACTTACACTGCAGCCATGACGTAAAGTCTGGCGTACCACTCAGACTGCAGCCATGACATCATAGCGTACCAATCACACTGCAGCCATGACGTACAGCCTGGCGTACCAATCACACTGCAGCGTTGACGTACAGCCTGGCGTACCACTCACACAACAGCCATGACGTACAGCCTGGCGTACCACTCACACTACAGCCATGATGTACAGCCTGGAGTACCACTCACACTGCAGCCATGACATCATAGCGTACTACTAATGCTACAGCCCTGACGTACAGCCTGGCGTACCACTCACACTGCAGCGTTGACGTACAGCCTGGCGTACCACTCAAACTACAGCCATGACGTAAAGCCTGGCGTACCAATCACACTGCAGCTATGACCTACAGCCTGGCGTACCAATCACACTGCAGCCATGACGTACAGCCTGGCGTACCAGTCACAATGCAGCAATGACGCACAGCCTGGCGTACCAATCACACTACAGCCATGACGTACAGCCTGGCGCACCAATCACACTGCAGCCATGACGTACAGCCTGGCGTACCACTCCCACTGCAGCCATGACGTACAGCCTGGCGTACCAATCACACTGCAGCCATGACGTACAGCCTGGCGTACCACTCACATTGCAGCCATGACGTACAGCTTGGCGTACCAATCACACTGCAGCCTTGACGTACAGTCTGGCGTACCAATAACAACGCAGCCATGACATACAGCCTGGCGTACCAATCACACGGCAGCCATGACGTACAGCCTGGGGTACCACTTACACTGCAGCCATGACGTACAGCCTGGCGTACCACTCACACTGCAGCCATGACATCATAGCGTACCAATCACACTGCAGCCATGACGTACAGCCTGGCGTACCAATCACACTGCAGCGTTGACGTACAGCCTGGCGTACCACTCACACAACAGCCATGACGTACAGCCTGGCGTACCACTCACACTACAGTCATGATGTACAGCCTGGAGTACCACTCACACTGCAGCCATGACATCATAGCGTACTACTAATGCTACAGCCCTGACGTACAGCCTGGCGTACCACTCACACTGCAGCGTTGACGTACAGCATGGCGTACCACTCACATTGCAGCCACGAAATACAGCCTGGCGTACCACTCACACTGCAGCCATGATATCACAGCGTACCAATCACACTGCAGCCATGACGTACAGCCTGGAGCACCACTCACACTGCAGCCTTGACGTACAGCCTGGCGTACCAATCGCACTGCAGCCATGATGTACAGCCTGGCGTACCAATCACACTGCAGCCATGACGTACAGTCTGGCGTACTACTCACACTGCAGCCATGACGTACAGCCTGGCGTACCAATCACACTGCAGCCATGATGTGCAGCCTGGCGTCCCACTCACACTGCAGCCATGACGTACAGCCTGGCGTACCACTCACTCTGCAGCCATGACGTAGAGCCTGGCGTACCACTCACTCTGCAGCCATGACGTACAGTCTGGCGTACCAATCACACTGCAGCCATGACGTACAACCTGGCGTACCACTCAATCTGCAGCCATGACGTACAACCTGGCGTACCAATCACACTGCAGCCATGACGTACAGCCTAGCGTACCACTCACTCTGCAGCCATGACGTACAGCCTGGCGTACCAATCACACTGCAGCCATGACGTACAGCCTGGCGTACCACTCAAACTATAGCCATGACGTACAGCCTGGCGTACCAATCACACTGCAGCTATGACGTACAGCCTGGCGTAGCAATCACACTGCAGCCATGACGTACAGCCTGGCGTACCAGTCACACTGCATGAATGACGCACAGCCTGGCGTACCAATCACACTGCAGCCATGACGTAGAACCTGGCGCACCAATCACACTGCAGCCATGACGTACAGCCTGGCGTACCACTCCCACTGCAGCCATGACGTACAGCCTGGCATACCAATCAAACTACAGCCATGACGTACAGCCTGGCGTACCACTCACACTGCAGCCATGACGTACAGCTTGGCGTACCAATCACACTGTAGCTTTGACGTACAGTCTGGCGTACCAATCACACTGCAGCCATGACATACAGCCTGGCGTGCCAATCACACGGCAGCCATGACGTACAGCCTGGCGTACCACTCACACTGCAGCCTTGACGTACAGTCTGGCGTACCACTCACACTGCAGCCATGACGTACAGCCTGGAGCACCACTCACACTGCAGCCTTGACGTACAGCCTGGCGTACCAATCGCACTGCAGCCATGATGTACAGCCTGGCGTACCAATCACACTGCAGCCATGACGTACAGTCTGGCGTACTACTCACACTGCAGCCATGACGTACAGCCTGGCGTACCAATCACACTGCAGCCATGATGTGCAGCCTGGCGTCCCACTCACACTGCAGCCATGACGTACAGCCTGGCGTACCACTCACTCTGCAGCCATGACGTAGAGCCTGGCGTACCACTCACTCTGCAGCCATGACGTACAGTCTGGCGTACCAATCACACTGCAGCCATGACGTACAACCTGGCGTACCACTCAATCTGCAGCCATGACGTACAACCTGGCGTACCAATCACACTGCAGCCATGACGTACAGCCTAGCGTACCACTCACTCTGCAGCCATGACGTACAGCCTGGCGTACCAATCACACTGCAGCCATGACGTACAGCCTGGCGTACCACTCAAACTATAGCCATGACGTACAGCCTGGCGTACCAATCACACTGCAGCTATGACGTACAGCCTGGCGTAGCAATCACACTGCAGCCATGACGTACAGCCTGGCGTACCAGTCACACTGCAGAAATGACGCACAGCCTGGCGTACCAATCACACTGCAGCCATGACGTAGAACCTGGCGCACCAATCACACTGCAGCCATGACGTACAGCCTGGCGTACCACTCCCACTGCAGCCATGACGTACAGCCTGGCATACCAATCAAACTACAGCCATGACGTACAGCCTGGCGTACCACTCACACTGCAGCCATGACGTACAGCTTGGCGTACCAATCACACTGTAGCTTTGACGTACAGTCTGGCGTACCAATCACACTGCAGCCATGACATACAGCCTGGCGTGCCAATCACACGGCAGCCATGACGTACAGCCTGGCGTACCACTCACACTGCAGCCATGACATCATAGCGTACCAATCACACTGCAGCCATGACGTACAGCCTGGCGCACCAATCACACTGCAGCCATGACGTACAGCCTGGCGTACCAATCACACTGCAGCGCTGACGTACAGCCTGGCGTACCACTCACACTACAGCCATGATGTACAGCCTGGCGTACCACTCACACTACAGCCATGATGTACAGCCTGAAGTACCACTCACACTGCAGCCATGACATCGTAGGGTACTACTCATACTACAGCCATGACGTACAGCCTGGCGTACCACTCACACTGCAGCGTTGACGTACAGCCTGGCGTACCAGTCACACTGCAGCCTTGACGTACAGTCTGGCGTACCACTCACATTGCAGCCATGAGGTACAGCCTGGCGTACCACTCACACTGCAGCCATGACATCACAGCGTACCAATCACACTGCAGCCATGACGTACAGCCTGGCGTACCAATCACACTGCAGACTTGACGTACAGCCTGGCGTACCAATCGCACTGCAGCTATGATGTACAGCCTGGCGTACCAATCACACTGCAGCCATGACGTACAGTCTGGCGTACCACTCACACTGCAGCCATGACGTACAGCCTGGCGTACCAGTCACACTGCAGCCATGACGTACAGTCTGGCGCACCACTCACACTGCAGCCATTACGTAGAGCCTGGCGCACCACCCACACTGCAGCCATGACGTACAGCCTGGCGTACCAATCACACTGCAGCCATGACGTACAGCCTGGGGTACCACTTACACTGCAGCCATGACGTAAAGTCTGGCGTACCACTCACACTGCAGCCATGACATCATAGCGTACCAATCACACTGCAGCCATGACGTACAGCCTGGCGTACCAATCACACTGCAGCGTTGACGTACAGCCTGGCGTACCACTCACACAACAGCCATGACGTACAGCCTGGCGTACCACTCACACTACAGCCATGATGTACAGCCTGGAGTACCACTCACACTGCAGCCATGACATCATAGCGTACTACTAATGCTACAGCCCTGACGTACAGCCTGGCGTACCACTCACACTGCAGCGTTGACGTACAGCCTGGCGTACCACTCAAACTACAGCCATGACGTAAAGCCTGGCGTACCAATCACACTGCAGCTATGACCTACAGCCTGGCGTACCAATCACACTGCAGCCATGACGTACAGCCTGGCGTACCAGTCACAATGCAGCAATGACGCACAGCCTGGCGTACCAATCACACTACAGCCATGACGTACAGCCTGGCGCACCAATCACACTGCAGCCATGACGTACAGCCTGGCGTACCACTCCCACTGCAGCCATGACGTACAGCCTGGCGTACCAATCACACTGCAGCCATGACGTACAGCCTGGCGTACCACTCACATTGCAGCCATGACGTACAGCTTGGCGTACCAATCACACTGCAGCCTTGACGTACAGTCTGGCGTACCAATAACAACGCAGCCATGACATACAGCCTGGCGTACCAATCACACGGCAGCCATGACGTACAGCCTGGGGTACCACTTACACTGCAGCCATGACGTACAGCCTGGCGTACCACTCACACTGCAGCCATGACATCATAGCGTACCAATCACACTGCAGCCATGACGTACAGCCTGGCGTACCAATCACACTGCAGCGTTGACGTACAGCCTGGCGTACCACTCACACAACAGCCATGACGTACAGCCTGGCGTACCACTCACACTACAGTCATGATGTACAGCCTGGAGTACCACTCACACTGCAGCCATGACATCATAGCGTACTACTAATGCTACAGCCCTGACGTACAGCCTGGCGTACCACTCACACTGCAGCGTTGACGTACAGCATGGCGTACCACTCACATTGCAGCCACGAAATACAGCCTGGCGTACCACTCACACTGCAGCCATGATATCACAGCGTACCAATCACACTGCAGCCATGACGTACAGCCTGGAGCACCACTCACACTGCAGCCTTGACGTACAGCCTGGCGTACCAATCGCACTGCAGCCATGATGTACAGCCTGGCGTACCAATCACACTGCAGCCATGACGTACAGTCTGGCGTACTACTCACACTGCAGCCATGACGTACAGCCTGGCGTACCAATCACACTGCAGCCATGATGTGCAGCCTGGCGTCCCACTCACACTGCAGCCATGACGTACAGCCTGGCGTACCACTCACTCTGCAGCCATGACGTAGAGCCTGGCGTACCACTCACTCTGCAGCCATGACGTACAGTCTGGCGTACCAATCACACTGCAGCCATGACGTACAACCTGGCGTACCACTCAATCTGCAGCCATGACGTACAACCTGGCGTACCAATCACACTGCAGCCATGACGTACAGCCTAGCGTACCACTCACTCTGCAGCCATGACGTACAGCCTGGCGTACCAATCACACTGCAGCCATGACGTACAGCCTGGCGTACCACTCAAACTATAGCCATGACGTACAGCCTGGCGTACCAATCACACTGCAGCTATGACGTACAGCCTGGCGTAGCAATCACACTGCAGCCATGACGTACAGCCTGGCGTACCAGTCACACTGCATGAATGACGCACAGCCTGGCGTACCAATCACACTGCAGCCATGACGTAGAACCTGGCGCACCAATCACACTGCAGCCATGACGTACAGCCTGGCGTACCACTCCCACTGCAGCCATGACGTACAGCCTGGCATACCAATCAAACTACAGCCATGACGTACAGCCTGGCGTACCACTCACACTGTAGCCATGACGTACAGCTTGGCGTACCAATCACACTGTAGCTTTGACGTACAGTCTGGCGTACCAATCACACTGCAGCCATGACATACAGCCTGGCGTGCCAATCACACGGCAGCCATGACGTACAGCCTGGCGTACCACTCACACTGCAGCCTTGACGTACAGTCTGGCGTACCACTCACACTGCAGCCATGACGTACAGCCTGGAGCACCACTCACACTGCAGCCTTGACGTACAGCCTGGCGTACCAATCGCACTGCAGCCATGATGTACAGCCTGGCGTACCAATCACACTGCAGCCATGACGTACAGTCTGGCGTACTACTCACACTGCAGCCATGACGTACAGCCTGGCGTACCAATCACACTGCAGCCATGATGTGCAGCCTGGCGTCCCACTCACACTGCAGCCATGACGTACAGCCTGGCGTACCACTCACTCTGCAGCCATGACGTAGAGCCTGGCGTACCACTCACTCTGCAGCCATGACGTACAGTCTGGCGTACCAATCACACTGCAGCCATGACGTACAACCTGGCGTACCACTCAATCTGCAGCCATGACGTACAACCTGGCGTACCAATCACACTGCAGCCATGACGTACAGCCTAGCGTACCACTCACTCTGCAGCCATGACGTACAGCCTGGCGTACCAATCACACTGCAGCCATGACGTACAGCCTGGCGTACCACTCAAACTATAGCCATGACGTACAGCCTGGCGTACCAATCACACTGCAGCTATGACGTACAGCCTGGCGTAGCAATCACACTGCAGCCATGACGTACAGCCTGGCGTACCAGTCACACTGCAGAAATGACGCACAGCCTGGCGTACCAATCACACTGCAGCCATGACGTAGAACCTGGCGCACCAATCACACTGCAGCCATGACGTACAGCCTGGCGTACCACTCCCACTGCAGCCATGACGTACAGCCTGGCATACCAATCAAACTACAGCCATGACGTACAGCCTGGCGTACCACTCACACTGCAGCCATGACGTACAGCTTGGCGTACCAATCACACTGTAGCTTTGACGTACAGTCTGGCGTACCAATCACACTGCAGCCATGACATACAGCCTGGCGTGCCAATCACACGGCAGCCATGACGTACAGCCTGGCGTACCACTCACACTGCAGCCATGACATCATAGCGTACCAATCACACTGCAGCCATGACGTACAGCCTGGCGCACCAATCACACTGCAGCCATGACGTACAGCCTGGCGTACCAATCACACTGCAGCGCTGACGTACAGCCTGGCGTACCACTCACACTACAGCCATGATGTACAGCCTGGCGTACCACTCACACTACAGCCATGATGTACAGCCTGAAGTACCACTCACACTGCAGCCATGACATCGTAGGGTACTACTCATACTACAGCCATGACGTACAGCCTGGCGTACCACTCACACTGCAGCGTTGACGTACAGCCTGGCGTACCAGTCACACTGCAGCCTTGACGTACAGTCTGGCGTACCACTCACATTGCAGCCATGAGGTACAGCCTGGCGTACCACTCACACTGCAGCCATGACATCACAGCGTACCAATCACACTGCAGCCATGACGTACAGCCTGGCGTACCAATCACACTGCAGACTTGACGTACAGCCTGGCGTACCAATCGCACTGCAGCTATGATGTACAGCCTGGCGTACCAATCACACTGCAGCCATGACGTACAGTCTGGCGTACCACTCACACTGCAGCCATGACGTACAGCCTGGCGTACCAGTCACACTGCAGCCATGACGTACAGTCTGGCGCACCACTCACACTGCAGCCATTACGTAGAGCCTGGCGCACCACCCACACTGCAGCCATGACGTACAGCCTGGCGTACCAATCACACTGCAGCCATGACGTACAGTCTGGAGTACCACTCACACTGCAGCCATGACGTACAGCCTGGCGTACCACTCACACTGCAGCCTTGACGTACAGCCTGGCGTACCAATCACACTGTAACCATGATGTACAGCCTGGCGTACGACTCACACTGCAGCCATGACATCATAGCGTACCACTCACACTACAGCCATGACGTACAGCCTGGAGTACCACTCACACTGCAGCCATGACATCATAGCGTACCCCTCACACTGCAGCCATGACGTACAGCCTGGCGCACCACCCACACTGCAGCCATGACGTACAGCCTGGCGTACCAATCACACTGCAGCCATGACGTACAGGCTGGCGTACCACTCACACTGCAGCCATGAGGTACACTCTGGCGCACCACCCACACTGCAGCCATGACGTACAGCCTGGCGTACCAATCACACTGCCGTCTTGACGTACAGCCTTGCGTACCACTCACACTGCAGCCATGACATCATAGCGTACCATTCACACTGCAGCCGTGCCATCATAGCGTACCACTCACACTGCAGCCCTGAAGTAAAGCCTGGCGTATCACTCACACTACAGCCATGACGTCCAGCCTGGCGTACCACTCACACTGCAGCCATGAAATCATAGCATACCACTCACACTGCAGCCATGACAGCATAGCGTACCACTCACACTGCAGCCATGACAGCATAGCGTACCACTAACACTACTGTCATGTCTTACAGCCTGGCATACTACTCACACTGCAGCCCTGACGTACAGTCTGCCGTACACTACAGCCATGACGTACAGCCTGGCGTACTACTCACAATGCAGCCATGACATCATAGCGTACCACTCAAACTACAGCCCTGACGTACAGCCTGGAGTACCACTCACACTGCAACCCTGACGTACACTCTGGCGTACCACTCACACTGCAGCCATGATGTACAGCCCGGCGTACCACTCACCCTACAGCCATGACATCATAGCGTACCACTCACATTACAGCCATGACGTACAGCGTGGCGCACCACTCACACTGTCGCCACGAGATACAGTCTGGCGTACCTTTGACGCATACACTCATGATAACCCAATGTTCCGCTCGGAAGTGCAACCATGACAGCTCGGCGTACCACTCACCCTACAGCCATGACATCATGGCGTACCACTCACACTGCAGCCATGACGTACAGCCTGGAGTACCACTCACACTACAGCCATGACGTACAGCCTGGCGTACCACTCACACTGGAGCCATGACATCATGGCGTACCACTCACACTGCAGCCCTGACGTACAGCCTGGCGTACCGCTCACACCGCAGTCATGACGTACAGCCTTGGAGTACCACTCAAACTGCAGCCCTGACGTACAGTCTGGCGTACCATTGACGCATACACTCATGACAACCCGATTTTCCTCTCGGAAGTGCAACCAGGACAGCCCGGCGTACCACTCACCCTACAGCCATGACATCATAGCGTACCACTCACCCTACAGCCATGACATCATAGTGTACCACTCACACTACAGCCATGACGTATAGCCTGGAGTACCACTCACACTACAGCCATGACGTACAGTCTGGCGTACCACTCACATTGCAGCCATGACGTACAGCCTGGCGTACCACTCACACTGCAGCCATGACATCATAGCGTACCACTCACGCTACAGCCATGACATCATAGCGTACCACTTACACTACAGCAATGACGTACAGCCTGGCGTGCCACTCACACTGCAGCATTGACGTACAGCATGGCGTACCACTCACACTGCAGCCTTGACGTACAGCCTGGCGTACCACTCACACTGCAGCCATGACGTACAGTCTGGAGTACCACTCACACTACAGACATGACGTACAGCCTGTCGTACCACTTACACTGCAGCCATGACATCATAGCGTACCACTCACACTGCAGCCCTGACGTAAGCCCTGCGTACCGCTCACACTGCACCCATGACATCATAGCGTACCACCCACACTGCTGCCATGACATCTTAGCGTACCACTAAAACTACAGCCATGACGTACATCCTGGAGTACCACTCACACTACAGCCATGACGTACAGCCTGGAGTACCACTCACACTGCAGCCATGACGTGCAGCATGGCGTACTACTCACACTACAGCTATGGCGTACGGTCTGGCGTACCACTCACACTGCAGCCCGGACGTACAGCCTAGCGTACCACTCACACTACAGCCATGGCGTGCAGTCTGGCGTACCATTCACACTGCAGCTCTGACGTACAGCCTGGCGTACCACTCACACTGCTGCCATGACATCATAGCGTACCACTCACACTGCAGGCCTGACATCATAGCGTACCACTCACACTGCCGCCATGACGTACAGCCTGAAGTACCACTCACACTGCCGCCATGACGTACAGCCTGGAGTACCACTCACACTACAGCCATGACGTACAGCCTGGAGTACCACTCACAGGGCAGTCATGACGTACAGCCTGAAGTACCACTCACACTGCCGCCATGACGTACAGCCTGGAGTACCACTCACACTACAGCCATGACGTACAGCCTGGCGTACCACTCACACTGCAGTCATGACGTACAGCCTGGCGTACCACTCACACTACAGCCATGACGTACAGCCTGGCGTACCACTCACACTGCAGTCATGACGTACAGCCTGGCGTACCACTCACACTGCAGTTATGACGTACAGCCTGGAGTACCACTCACACTGCCGCCATGACGTACAGCCTAGAGTACCACTCACACTACAGCCATGACGTACAGCCTGGAGTACCACTCACTCTACAGCCATGACGTACAGCCTGGAGTACCAATCACACTACAGCCATGACGTGCAGCCTGGCGTACCACTCAAACTACAGCCATGACGTACAGTCTCTCGTACCACTCACCCTACAGCCATGACACCATAGCGTACCACTCACACAACAGCCATGACGTACAGCCTGGCGCACCACTTACACTGTCGCCATGAGATACAGTCTGGCGTACCATTGACGCATACACTCATGACAACCCAATGTTCCGCTCGGAAGTGCAACCATGACACCCGGCGTACCACTCACCCTACAGCCATGACATCATAGCGTACCACTCACACTACAGCCATGACGTACAGCCTGGAGTACCACTCACACTACAGCCATGACGTACATCCTGGAGTACCACTCACACTACAGCCATGACGTACAGCCGGGCGTACCACTCACACTGCAGCCATGACATCATAGCGTACCACTCACACTGCAGCCCTCACGTACTGCCTGGCGTACCACTCACACTACAGCCATGGCGTGCAGCCTGGAGTACCACTCACACTACAGCCATGACGTACAGCCTGGAGTACCACTCACACAACAGCCATCACCGGCAGACATTTTAGTCTATTTCTTTCTATTTTTGATATGCAATCTGTAGTATTGCTTTTCATCAGTCCTTTAATAAATCACCTTAACAACAACTCATTCTAATATATGGTTTGTATTTAATCCATCCATCGATCGTTATCGCTATACGAGGATGGTAATCATGACACGATTAATTATGATAGCAATCTAGCAAACTTCCCAAGTTACACGATATCTCGTCGGTATGCAGATCTCAAATGGGAATATATACACCTTAGGTTTTCTCGTTGCTTAACAATTGAGAGCGCTAAGACAATCAAGTTTCCTTCACATAGATGTTGAGGGGCGGATCTAGGAATTGGCAAAGGGGATGGGTTGCTGTATGAAATCTGGCGACCGGAGTGCGGTGGAGGTATGTGTCGTCAATAAGGGTCATTTGCAAAAAAAATTACGTTTACTTTTACAGTGTATGTTCAAGTTCCCTACCCCATCCACTCACCTCCTGGATCCGCCCCTTACGCCAAAGTTGTATGTTTAATTGCCTGCCGACTATCTTTTCATGCGTTGGTCTCTCCAAGACACATATCGTTGGACCAGACGGCGGGATGATTCATACTCTGTCTTCACACCACGGCAGCGCGCTTTAATATCCTGACCTGACCTTATATGACCTGACCTTATATGACCTGACCTGACCTGACCTGACCTGACCTGACCTGACCTGACCTGACCTGACCTGACCTGACCTGACCTGACCTGACCTGACCTGACCTGACCTGACCTGACCTGACCTGACCTGTCCTGGCCTGACCTGACCTGACCTGACCTGACCTGACCTGACCTGACCTGATCTGACCTGACTTGACCTGACCTGACCTGATATGACCTGACCTGACCTGACCTGACTTGACCTGACCTGACCTGACCTGACCTGACCTGACCTGATCTGACCACTGACCTGTGCTCCCGGTGCGGCCGCCTGGTCCGGAGGGGCCCCCGAATCCTCGAGGTCCCGTGGCCCCGCCGGCTCCCGTGGATCCCGTGCGTCCAGATGGTCCGGGTGGGCCGAAGGGTCCGGGGCGTCCCGTGGATCCTGGAACCAAATACACAACCGGACGTCATGGAAACCAGGCGGTGGGGGGATCATTTCACTTCGATCTCGACACTTCTGACTGTAACATTTTTTTCTAATTTATTTATTTCCGATTGCTTGGACAAGTTGAAACTCGAATTTCCGGGCCGAAGTGGAATGAATAATGATGTCAATGTTATCATGAATATGTTTCAAACTATCAGTTTGTAAAATTCATAATATTAACAGAACCGAGATTAACTTACATCGCTTATATCCGTTGCAACTGACGACCAATCGTCGAAATATCATGTAAAAATACGACTGCAGGTGTCGTAACTAGTGCCTAGTGTCAGAGTGTGGAGCGCCGTCAATGAATGATTGACAGCCTGGATCAGTCTATTGGTCCAGTAGTCCCCAGAGTGGCCCATACACCTACCGGATGCTCCAGTGCGGCCAGGCGACCCGGGAGATCCGGGACGCCCTTCTCCGCCAGGGGCTCCAGTGCTGCCTGGAAACCCGTCAAACCCCCTGGCACCTGTCGTACCTGGCGAGAGTAGGTAGACAGGACAGTAGCGGTATCCATCTCGCTATCCCAGGCGGCATTGACAACGCTGTCAGTAGAACATATATATATATAGAGAGAGTAGGTAGACAGGACAGTAGCGGTATCCATCTCGCTATCCCAGGCGGCATTGACAACGCTGTCAGTAGAACATATATATATATATATAGAGTAGGTAGACAGGACAGTAGCGGTATCCATCTCGCTATCCCAGGCGGCATTGACAACGCTGTCAGTAGAACATATATATATATAGAGAGAGTAGGTAGACAGGACAGTAGCGGTATCCATCTCGCTATCCCAGGCGGCATTGACAACGCTGTCAGTATAACATACATATATCTATATATAGAGTAGGTAGACAGGACAGTAGCGTTATCCATCTCGCTATCCCAGGCGGCATTGACAACGCTGTCAGTATAACATACATATATCTATATATAGAGTAGGTAGACAGGACAGTAGCGGTATCCATCTCGCTATCCCAGGCGGCATTGACAACGCTGTCAGTAGAACATATATATATATAGAGAGAGTAGGTAGACAGGACAGTAGCGGTATCCATCTCGCTATCCCAGGCGGCATTGACAACGCTGTCAGTAGAACATATATATATATATATAGAGTAGGTAGACAGGACAGTAGCGGTATCCATCTCGCTATCCCAGGCGGCATTGACAACGCTGTCAGTAGAACATATATATATATAGAGAGAGTAGGTAGACAGGACAGTAGCGGTATCCATCTCGCTATCCCAGGCGGCATTGACAACGCTGTCAGTATAACATACATATATCTATATATAGAGTAGGTAGACAGGACAGTAGCGTTATCCATCTCGCTATCCCAGGCGGCATTGACAACGCTGTCAGTATAACATACATATATCTATATATAGAGTAGGTAGACAGGACAGTAGTGGTATCCATCTCGCTATCCCAGGCGGCATTGACAACGCTGTCAGTATAACATACATATATATATATAGTAGGTAGACAGGACAGTAGCGGCACCCATCTCGCTATCCCAGACGGCATTGACAACGCTGTCAGTATAACATATATATATATATAGAGAGTAGGTAGACAGGACAGTAGCGGTATCCATCTCGCTATCCCAGGCGGCATTGACAACGCTGTCAGTATAACATACATATATCTATATATAGAGTAGGTAGACAGGACAGTAGCGTTATCCATCTCGCTATCCCAGGCGGCATTGACAACGCTGTCAGTATAACATACATATATATATAGAGTAGGTAGACAGGACAGTAGCGGTACCCATCTCGCTATCCCAGGCGGCATTGACAACGCTGTCAGTATAACATACATATATATATATATAGAGTAGGTGGACAGGACAGTAGCGGCACCCATCTTGCTATCCCAGGCGGCATTGACAACGCTGTCAGTATAACATACATATATATATATATAGAGTAGGTAGACAGGACAGTAGCGGTACCCATCTCGCTATCCCAGGCGACATTGACAACGCTGTCAGTATAACATACATATATATATATATATAGAGTAGGTAGACAGGACAGTAGCGGTACCCATCTCGCTATCCCAGGCGACATTGACAACGCTGTCAGTATAACATACATATATATATAGAGTAGGTAGACAGGACAGTAGCGGCACCCATCTCGCTATCCCAGGCGGCATTGACAACGCTGTCAGTATAACATACATATATATATATATAGAGTAGGTAGACAGGACAGTAGCGGTACCCATCTCGCTATCCCAGGCGGCATTGACAACGCTGTCAGTATAACATACATATATATATACATAGAATAGGTAGACAGGACAGTAGCGGCACCCATCTCGCTATCCCAGGCGGCATTGACAACGCTGTCAGTATAACATACATACATATATATATATAGTAGGTAGACAGGACAGTAGCGGCACCCATCTTGCTATCCCAGGCGGCATTGACAACGCTGTCAGTATAACATACATATATGTATATATAGAGTAGGTAGACAGGACAGTAGCGGCACCCATCTCGCTATCCCAGGCGGTATTGACAACGCTGTCAGTATAACATACACATATATATGGGTCATAATACGCTAAGGCGTTACCCAAAGCGTGACATGACTAGTGATTTGTTTTTGTCCAAACAGTGATCAAATATTATGAAATATGTAAAGGTTATCATCTTAGGAGTTTGCTGGGAATCAAGGTTTTTTTGGAGGGGTTGGTGCTTTGATTCGGACGAACAGAGACAGACATAAATGTGTTTTCTCGTATTCTGTTGTATGAGTTTTACATTTTAATTTGATGTTTATGAAAGTAAATAACGTCCAATGCTTTAATAGATTGTGAAATGTATCCGGCTAGATATAGTATAGGTATAAATACAGAAAAATGACACAAAGTGTTGTATGAACAAGACAGACAGAGGTAAAATACCGACGAACTTTCCCGTCTTACTATTTCCCTCAGTCAACAGATGAAGAGTTAAAGATGTGCAGTGTAATGAGGAGAACGTTTCCGAAAATACTGAACTACTTTGAACCACTGAACTCTCTGTGAAACCAATGGAAAAAAAAGTAGGTGAAAATTGTTGGACGAACATTGGACAGACAAGAGAGTAATATCGTAAGTGTTGGGATAAAACTGGGCATAATGCCGGTATTGACCATAGCAAATTGCTTTGACTTTGCGTTAAGATGCAAATAGAGACAGGCACAAGCATATACATTGGGTTTCTCTTGTTGATAGCTGACTTCCGGAAGTAGACAATAGGCTCGTCTCGTCTGGTCTCGTCTCATCTCAACTTATCTTATCTTACCCGTAGCCCCCGTCCTGCCGTCCCGTCCCGTGATGCCGGTGTCTCCAGGCATCCCGCGGGGACCACTGAACCCGGTAGCGCCGGTCACACCGTCACGTCCTGTGGCTCCTAAATAACAGATAAATCTTGAATGAAAACAACCACATCAACCGCGAAGTAACGGAGAAATCATTTGCGAAGTAACGGAGAAAGCAACTGCGAAGTAATGGAGAAATCAACCGCGAAGTAACGGAGAAAGCAACTGCGAAGTAACGGAGAAATCAACTGCGAAGTAACGGAGAAAGCAACTGCGAAGTAACGGAGAAAGCAACTGCGAAGTAACGGAGAAATCAACTGCGAAGTAACGGAGAAAGCAACCGCGAAGTAACGGAGAAAGCAACTGCGAAGTAACGGAGAAATCAACTGCGAAGTAACGGAGAAAGCAACTGCGAAGTAACGGAAAAATTAACTGCGAAGTAAAGGAGGAATTAACTGCGAAGTAACGGATAAATCAACTACGAAGTAAAGGAGAAATTAACTGCGAAGTAATGGAGAAATCAACTACGAAGTAAGGAGAAATTAACTGCGAAGTAACGGGGAAATCAACTGCGAAGTAATGGAGAAATCAACCGCGAAGTAACGGAGAAAGCAACTGCGAAGTAACGGAGAAATCAACTGCGAAGTAACGGAGAAAGCAACTGCGAAGTAACGGAAAAATTAACTGCGAAGTAATGGAGAAATCAACTACGAAGTAAGGAGAAATTAACTGCGAAGTAATGGAGAAATCAACTGCGAAGTAAGGAGAAATTAACTGCGAACTAATGGAGAAATCAACTACGAAGTAAGGAGAAATTAACTGCGAAGTAATGGAGAAATCAACTGCAAAGTAAGGAGAAATTAACTGCGAAGTAATGGAGAAATCAACTACGAAAAAAACGGGGAAATCAACTGCGAAGTAATGGAGAAATCAACTACGAAGTAAAGGAGAAATTAACTGCGAAGTAATGGAGAAATCAACTGCGAAAAAAACTGAGAAATCAACTGCGAAGTAGCGGAGAACTCAACTGAGAGGTAACGGAGAATTCAACTGCTAAGTAGGTTCTGTAATAAGTGCGCCCCCCTCCACCCCTTCACACTTTCTTCATGACACCCCCATGGCTTGTAATGGGGAGGTCACACCACGTTATTGATTGAGTTAGTAACTCCATTTATCATTTGGCGACTTAGTATACTATTAATGTGATCTTATAATTAATAATAGGTTATTTTTTCTGTTACTCATTGATTGATTGAATGGCAGCACGCCTTGGTGTCAACAAGTCAATGTTTACATGTTCAATTATCGCTATCTTGGAATAATCTATCGTTGACCCTCAATGGCGGGGGCCTCACTAATTCACCTCCCTTTTGTTCACCTCTATGGGGGCCTCCAGTGCCCCCACCCCCCCCCCCCGGGCGGGGACGGAAGACCGTCTGCTCACCTGTCGCGCCTCTTCCCCCGCCGCCACCAGGGGCACTGGGCCCTACAGGGCCCGTCGGTCCGACCGGTCCCGGGGGGCCCGGGGCCCCGTCACGCCCCGGGAATCCGTCGAAACCATTGTCTCCCCGAGGGCCAGTCCCCCCGGTTAGCCCTGCGACAAACGAACACATTAATCATGGACATGCATTCGTACAGATTAAAACATTGTTGCAACGTTATTCTTTTGTTACAAGCGCTGATTCTTATCTTCGAATCACAAACGCTTTGGCGAGTCCACTTTCTTCCCCACGAGGCTGGGCGTCAACTGTTGCTCAGTTATTACATTGTTATTACAATATTTTAAGTAAGAGAAAACCCTCGAAAGCGATTTTTCGTGACTATAGTAACTATGTAGATTGTAACTATATAGATATGATATATTCATATCACACCACGAACCAATAATCTAGGATTAAGGGTTAGGGGTAAAAATGGCACAATTGTTCTCGATTAAAAATCAGTTACTGCGTCCTCCTAATTAACAGACAAACAATCCGTCAGCAACAGTTACTATGACAACAGCTTCCATGGCCGCATGCATCAGGTTTACCCTACCGGATATGCCCCGGAATCCGGTGGCGCCGGTCTGTCCAGTGGGTCCCGTTGAGCCGGTGTGGCCGGTCGACCCAATGGCCCCTGTGGGAACGACAGGGTCTACACCCGAAGGGGTAGAAACAAATACACACACAGATGACATGATGAGACATGATGAGACGTGAAGAGATACAAGGTACAGAAGCGGGTGGACAGTAAATTACGCCGATTTAAGAACCGAGTGAAAGTAACCGGCCAGTTCATAGTTGCTAAGAAATATATTAAAACCTATCCTCGTTGGTTTGTTTATTGTATAATTCAGTATACAAATAATAAAAATAATATTTATAATAATGTGTATTGTCCAAAGGTCCAGAGGTATGCATCGCAAGTAAACAAACATCTATTACATAGACAATAGCAGAAGCCGAGGCTTATACGCTAACGTAAAATAGGACAACTAGATCTATACAGATGCAAAAAAAGAAAAGTAAGGTGAAAGGGCCACAGTAGTAGGCTCCCCATCAAGCTCCCGCGTGTATCAAATCACGTGACAATTAACGGTCACTTGTGTTCCGTATTTGCCGACATGACAATTTTGCCCATTTACAAACAAGTTTAAATATAAAGATCAACAAACTCGTAGAACGCCAATATCTCCGTTAATATTAGGGCTAGAGATCTGGGACAACTTTCATGATGTGCTACACTTTATAGCGCATCTTCTGGGTATGTTTTTGATGCGTCATGATTTTTGAGTAATAAGACGTTTTCTGTTTTAGAACTGTTTTCTTATAGCTTGACCAATTTAAATTAAAGATATCACTCTCAGTCTCCAGCCTCTCATAGAAATATGAATGACAATAACTTCTATGAAATCTGAGATTTTTTGTATGCGTCATATGACGTCACGACGACGTCACTTCCAAAACATAGAAAAAATTGTCAAAAATCGAAAAAAATGCTAAAAATGAGATATGAGATTTCTAGTTCAACGGATTAATAAAAACAATATGTTTCAATCTTACTTCCGGTTCCAGGGACGACGGCAATTTCTATGGGACTTCCAATGTTAAAGCACTCCATCTCTCACGCTAAGAACATTTCTTTGCCGCGTATTTCAAAGGTTCCTAGATACAACTGTGTCAGGATTTTTTCTTCAGTTAAACATGGTCCCCAGTAGCCTCTGTGCTTGCTAGGCGGAATTCGGGCCAGAAATGGCGTCATAGGATTTTTTTAAAATTTGCCCCATTGTGAAAGATAAGGATTTTGGGTGCTTGCAGGGGCTGCCATGGGTGTACCATTATAGTTATCGCTCTATGCTTGCAGTTGTGGATGGATAGTACTAGAATAAGCCATCGACTGTAAACATGGCAACATAGCCTTGTAACTACGGTAGGGAACATACGCCTCCAGATCACTATTGACGGCTAATCGTTATTATCCTTTTTATCTTAGCTGCAGAGTCTTTTCTTCGTCTGTTTTTTTTAATTTATCCGTAATGATGAAGAATAGCAATTTTCGGTAATTAGGTCAAGCCATATCAGAAGAGCTGACAGTCCTACCGCCGTTCTAGCCAACGTTTTGGATTGATGGTACAAAGGTTTGTGTTTTGGTATTTAGACGTTGTCGTGCGTCATGCCATGACGTCAGCACGACGTGATGACGTCATAATTTGGTAAATGCCATTATCGCGTATTATACGTCAAAGCGACTTCCGGTTTGTTTGAGGTTAAACCTTATACCAAGGGACGACTGGTTGGATGCGTAACTGTTTGGCGGTACGTGGCAGGGCATGTACTAGCCACGAAGGTATGCCTTTCGAGCGACACTGGGGCAAAATCCCACGCCCGATGGCGGGGGGGGGGGGGGGTGGGTGTGGCGGCGTAGGGCAGAGAGGGGCTGCACATGGCTTTTGGACAAAAGAGACAAAAAGAAATATACGTACATAGAGCTTACCCCCTCCCTCCGCCTCCCTCACCACCCCTCACCCCCCGTTAACCCCCCTCACCCCCCCGCGCCTTCAGCCCGCTTGCAGCCCCCATTTTTTTTGTTATATCCTTTTTTGTTGTCACTTACCAGGACTTTCATTAATAACCATGTTCACTAACATGTTGATGATAGCTGTCAAACCGCTGAAGTTGTCCACCTTGGTGACTGTCCCTCTCGAAGAGATATTCCTCAGTTGCGTATCGTCCGTCTCGTCTCCGATCCCGACGGCGATGATCTTAATGCCGGCTGCCTTGGTCTGCTGGGCTTCCGGGATGGTCGCCTCTGGTCTCTCATTGGGCGTGCCGTCCGTGATCAGGACCAGGATGTCGACCACGTCCGCCCGGTCGCCGCTGGACCCGTTGAACACCTCCTGCCTAGCCGTGGAGAGCCCCGTTGCGATGTTGGTCCTCCCGTCATCGAATGAGAGGTTCCGGATGGCGTTCGCCATGGTGCCCTTGTTGTAGTAGTGGTCCAGACGGAACGACACCACGGCGCCGTTGCTGAACTTGACGAACGCGAAGCGGAATTCATCGGGACCGAGCGGGAGGTCCGGATGCTGGACCACCTCGGCCACGAAATCCAGGAGGCGAGCCCAGTTTCTCGGGTCATCCCGATTAATGCTTCCGGACGAGTCTACGACGAACGCAACGTCCGCCTTGATGGCGCCTGGAAGAAGGAACAACACACCGGGTTGTAACTAACCCAAACTTACCCCGCGGCGGTCCACTGTAGACCCTGTGTAACTTACCATCACACACGCCACAACAGTCAGTCCTACAATTATAGACCCTGTGTAACTTACCACCACACACGCCACAGCAGTCAGTCCTACCACTATAGACCCTGGGTAACTTCATATAGTACATCCCACTTCATTCAGTCCTACCACTATATACCCTGGGTAACTTCCTATAGTACACCCCACCTCAATCAGTCCTACAACTATAGACCCTGGGTAACTTCCTATAGTACATCCCATCTCAGTCAGTCCTACCACTATAGAACCTGGCTAACTGCTTATAGTACATCCCACGTCAGTCAGTCCTACCACCATAGACCCTGGATAACTTCCTATAGTACATCCCACCTCAGTCAGTCCTACCACTACAGACCCTAGGTAACTTCCTTTGGTACACCCCACCTCAGTCAATCCTACTACAATAGACCCTGGGTAACTTCCTATAGTACATCCCACCTCAGTCAGTCCTACCACTATAGACTCTCGCTAACTTCCTATAGTACATCCCACCTCAGTCAGCCCTACCACTACAGACCCTGGGTAACTTCCTATAGTACACCATACCTCAGTCAATCCTATCACTATGGACCTTAGTTGACTTCCTACAGTACACCCCACTTCAGTCAGTCCAACCACTATAGACCCTGTATGACTTCTTATAGTACATCCCACCTCAGTCAGTCCTACCACTATAGACCCTGTATGACTTCTTATAGTACATCCCGCCTCAGTCAGTCCAACCACTATAGACCCTGTATGACTTCCTACAGTACACCCCACTTCAGTCAGTCCAACCACTATAGACCCTGTATGACTTCCTACAGTACACCCCACTTCAGTCAGTCCAACCACTTTAGACCCTGTATGACTTCCTACAGTACACCCCACTTCAGTCAGTCCAACCACTATAGACCCTGTATGACTTCCTACAGTACACCCCACTTCAGTCAGTCCAACCACTATAGACCCTGTATGACTTCCTACAGTACACCCCACTTCAGTCAGTCCAACCACTATAGACCCTGTATGACTTCCTACAGTACACCCCACTTCAGTCAGTCCAACCACTATAGACCCTGTATGACTTCTTATAGTACATCCCACTTCAGTCAGTCCAACCACTATAGACCCTGTATGACTTCTTATAGTACATCCCGCCTCAGTCAGTCCTACCACTATAGACCCTGTATGACTTCTTATAGTACATCCCGCCTCAGTCAGTCCAACCACTATAGACCCTGTATGACTTCCTACAGTACACCCCACTTCAGTCAGTCCAACCACTATAGACCCTGTATGACTTCCTACAGTACACCCCACTTCAGTCAGTCCAACCACTTTAGACCCTGTATGACTTCCTACAGTACACCCCACTTCAGTCAGTCCAACCACTATAGACCCTGTATGACTTCCTACAGTACACCCCACTTCAGTCAGTCCAACCACTATAGACCCTGTATGACTTCCTACAGTACACCCCACTTCAGTCAGTCCAACCACTATAGACCCTGTATGACTTCCTACAGTACACCCCACTTCAGTCAGTCCAACCACTATAGACCCTGTATGACTTCTTATAGTACATCCCACCTCAGTCAGTCCTACCACTAAAGACCCTGGGTGACTTCTTATAGTACACCCCACCTCAGTCAGTCCTACCACTATAGAGCCTGGGTAACTTTCTATAGTACATCCCACCTCAGTCAGTCCTACCACTAAAGACCCTGGGTGACTTCTTATAGTACACCCCACCTCAGTCAGTCCTACCACTATAGACCCTGGGTAACTTTCTATAGTACATCCCACCTCAGTCAGTCCTACCACTAAAGACCCTGGGTGACTTCTTATAGTACACCCCACCTCAGTCAGTCCTACCACTATAGAGCCTGGGTAACTTCCTATAGTACATCCCACCTCAGTCAGCCCTACCACTACAGACCCTGGGTAACTTCCTATAGTACACCATACCTCAGTCAATCCTATCACTATGGACCTTAGTTGACTTCCTACAGTACACCCCACTTCAGTCAGTCCAACCACTATAGACCCTGTATGACTTCCTACAGTACACCCCACTTCAGTCAGTCCAACCACTATAGACCCTGTATGACTTCCTACAGTACACCCCACTTCAGTCAGTCCAACCACTATAGACCCTGTATGACTTCCTACAGTACACCCCACTTCAGTCAGTCCAACCACTATAGACCCTGTATGACTTCCTACAGTACATCCCACCTCAGTCAGTCCAACCACTATAGACCCTGTATGACTTCCTACAGTACACCCCACTTCAGTCAGTCCAACCACTATAGACCCTGTATGACTTCCTATAGTACATCCCACCTCAGTCAGTCCTACCACTAAAGACCCTGGGTGACTTCTTATAGTACACCCCACCTCAGTCAGTCCTACCACTATAGAGCCTGGGTAACTTTCTATAGTACATCCCACCTCAGTCAGTCCTACCACTAAAGACCCTGGGTGACTTCTTATAGTACACCCCACCTCAGTCAGTCCTACCACTATAGAGCCTGGGTAACTTTCTATAGTACATCCCACCTCAGTCAGTCCTACCACTAAAGACCCTGGGTGACTTCTTATAGTACACCCCACCTCAGTCAGTCCTACCACTATAGAGCCTGGGTAACTTTCTATAGTACATCCCACCTCAGTCCGTCCTACCACTAAAGACCCTGGGTGACTTCTTATAGTACACCCCACCTCAGTCAGTCCTACCACTATAGAGCCTGGGTAACTTCCTATAGTACATCCCACCTCAGTCAGTCCTACCACTATAGACCCTCGCTAACTTCCTATAGTACATCCCACCTCAGTCAGCCCTACCACTACAGACCCTGGGTAACTTCCTATAGTACATCCCATCTCAGTCAGCCCTACCACTACAGACCCTCGCTAACTTCCTATAGTACATCCCACCTCAGTCAGCCCTACCACTACAGACCCTGGGTAACTTCCTATAGTACACCATACCTCAGTCAATCCTATCACTATGGACCTTAGTTGACTTCCTACAGTACACCCCACTTCAGTCAGTCCAACCACTATAGACCCTGTATGACTTCCTACAGTACACCCCACTTCAGTCAGTCCAACCACTATAGACCCTGTATGACTTCCTATAGTTCATCCCACCTCAGTCAGTCCTACCACTAAAGACCCTGGGTGACTTCTTATAGTACACCCCACCTCAGTCAGTCCTACCACTATAGAGCCTGGGTAACTTTCTATAGTACATCCCACCTCAGTCAGTCCTACCACTAAAGACCCTGGGTGACTTCTTATAGTACACCCCACCTCAGTCAGTCCTACCACTATAGAGCCTGGGTAACTTCCTATAGTACATCCCACCTCAGTCAGTCCTACCACTAAAGACCCTGGGTGACTTCTTATAGTACACCCCACCTCAGTCAGTCCTACCACTATAGAGCCTGGGTAACTTTCTATAGTACATCCCACCTCAGTCAGTCCTACCACTAAAGACCTTGGGTGACTTCTTATAGTACACCCCACCTCAGTCAGTCCTACCACTATAGAGCCTGGGTAACTTCCTATAGTACATCCCACCTCAGTCAGTCCTACCACTAAAGACCCTGGGTGACTTCTTATAGTACACCCCACCTCAGTCAGTCCTACCACTATAGAGCCTGGGTAACTTTTTATAGTACATCCCACCTCAGTCAGTCCTACCACTAAAGACCCTGGGTGACTTCTTATAGTACACCCCACCTCAGTCAGTCCTACCACTATAGAGCCTGGGTAACTTCCTATAGTACATCCCACCTCAGTCAGTCCCACCACTATAGACCCTCGCTAACTTCCTATAGTACATCCCACCTCAGTCAGCCCTACCACTAAAGACCCTGGGTGACTTCTTATAGTACACCCCACCTCAGTCAGTCCTACCACTATAGAGCCTGGGTAACTTTCTATAGTACATCCCACCTCAGTCAGTCCTACCACTAAAGACCCTGGGTGACTTCTTATAGTACACCCCACCTCAGTCAGTCCTACCCCTATACAGCCTGGGTAACTTCCTATAGTACATCCCACCTCAGTCAGTCCTACCACTAAAGACCCTGGGTGACTTCTTATAGTACACCCCACCTCAGTCAGTCCTACCACTATAGAGCCTGGGTAACTTTTTATAGTACATCCCACCTCAGTCAGCCCTACCACTAAAGACCCTGGGTGACTTCTTATAGTACACCCCACCTCAGTCAGTCCTACCACTATAGAGCCTGGGTAACTTTCTATAGTACATCCCACCTCAGTCAGTCCTACCACTAAAGACCCTGGGTGACTTCTTATAGTACACCCCACCTCAGTCAGTCCTACCCCTATACAGCCTGGGTAACTTCCTATAGTACATCCCACCTCAGTCAGTCCTACCACTAAAGACCCTGGGTGACTTCTTATAGTACACCCCACCTCAGTCAGTCCTACCACTATAGAGCCTGGGTAACTTTTTATAGTACACCCCACCTCAGTCAGTCCTACCACTATAGAGCCTGGGTAACTTCCTATAGTACATCCCACCTCAGTCAGTCCTACCACTATAGACCCTCGCTAACTTCCTATAGTACATCCCACCTCAGTCAGCCCTACCACTAAAGACCCTGGGTGACTTCTTATAGTACACCCCACCTCAGTCAGTCCTACCACTATAGAGCCTGGGTAACTTCCTATAGTACATCCCACCTCAGTCAGTCCTACCACTATAGACCCTCGCTAGCTTCCTATAGTACATCCCACCTCAGTGAGCCCTACCACTACAGACCCTGGGTAACTTCCTATAGTACACCCCACCTCAGTCAATCCTATCACTATGGACCTTAGTTGACTTCCTACAGTACACCCCACTTCAGTCAGTCCTACCACTATAGACCCTGTATGACTTCCTACAGTACACCCCACTTCAGTCAGTCCAACCACTATAGACCCTGTATGACTTCCTATAGTACATCCCACCTCAGTCAGTCCTACCACTAAACACCCTGGGTGACTTCTTATAGTACACCCCACCTCAGTCAGTCCTACCACTATAGAGCCTGGGTAACTTTCTATAGTACATCCCACCTCAGTCAGTCCTACCACTATAGACCCTGGGTGACTTCTTATAGTACACCCCACCTCAGTCAGTCCTACCACTATAGAGCCTGGGTGACTTCTTATAGTACACCCCACCTCAGTCAGTCCTACCACTATAGAGCCTGGGTGACTTCTTATAGTACATCCCGCCTCAGTCAGTCCTACCACTATAGACCTTCGCTAACTTCCTATAGTACATCCCATCTCAGTCAGCCCTACCACTACAGACCCTGGGTAACTTCCTATAGTACACCATACCTCAGTCAATCCTATCACTATGGACCTTAGTTGACTTCCTACAGTACACCCCACTTCAGTCAGTCCAACCACTATAGACCCTGTATGACTTCCTACAGTACACCCCACTTCAGTCAGTCCAACCACTATAGACCCTGTATGACTTCCTACAGTACACCCCACTTCAGTCAGTCCAACCACTATAGACCCTGTATGACTTCCTACAGTACACCCCACTTCACTCAGTCCAACCACTATAGACCCTGTATGACTTCCTACAGTACACCCCACCTCAGTCAGTTCTACCACTAAAGACCCTGGGTGACTTCTTATAGTACACCCCACCTCAGTCAGTCCTACCACTATAGAGCCTGGGTAACTTCCTATAGTATATTCAACCTCAGTCAGTCCTACCACTATAGACCCTGGGTGACTTCCTATAGTACATCCCACCTCAGTCAGTTCTACCACTATAGACCCTGGGTGACTTCCTATAGTACATCCCACCTCAGTCAGTCCTACCACTATGTCCGTTGGGGGATTTCCTATAGTACATCCCGCCTCAGTCAGTCCTACCACTATAGACCCTCGCTAACTTCCTATAGTACATCCCAACTCAGTCAGTCCTACCACTATAGACCCTGGGTAACTTCCTATAGTACATTCAACCTCAGTAAGTCCTACCACTAAAGACCCTGGGTGACTTCCTATAGTACATCCCGCCTCAGTCAGTCCTACCACTATAGACCCTCGCTAACTTCCTATAGTACATCCCACCTCAGTCAGTCCTACCACTATAGACCCTGGGTAACTTCCTATAGTGCATTCAACCTCAGTCAGTCCTACCACTAAAGACCCTGGGTGACTTCCTATGGTACATCCCGCCTCAGTCAGTCCTACCACTATAGACCCTGTGTGACTTCCTATAGTACATCCCACCTCAGTCAGTCCTACCACTATAGACCCTGGGTGACTACCTATAGTACATTCAACTTCAGTCGGTCCTACAACTATAGACCCTGGGTAAGTTAGCACCACACACGATACAGCAGTCAGTCCTTCCACTATAGACCCTGGGTGACTTCCTATAGTACATCCCACCTCAGTCAGTCCTACCACTATAGACCCTGGGTGACTTCCTGTAGTACATCCCACCTCAGTCAGTCCTACCACTATAGACCCTGTGTAACCTGCTATAGTACACCCCACCTCAGTCAATGCTACCACTATAGAGCCTGGGTAACTTACCACCACACACGCTACAGCAGTCAGTCCTACCACTATAGACCCTGGGTAACTTCTTATAGTACACCACACCTCAGTCATTCCTACCACTATGGACCCTGGGTAACTTACCACCACACACGCCACATCAGTCAGTCCTACCACTGCAGACCCTGGGTAACTTCCTTTGGTACACCCCACCTCAGTCAATCCTATCATTATAGACCCTAGTTGACTTCCTATAGTACATCCCACTTCAGTCAGTCCTACCACTAAAGACCCTGGGTGACTTCCTATTGTACATCCCACCTCAGTCGGTCCTACCACTTTAGACCCTGGGTGACTTTCTATAGTACATCCCACCTCAGTCAGTCCTACCACTATAGACCCTGGGTGACTTCCTGTAGTACATCCCACCTCAATCAGTCCTACCACTATAGACTCTGTGTAACCTGTTATAGTACACAACACCTCAGTCATTCCTACCGCTATGGACCCTGGGTAACTTACCACTACACACGCCACATCAGTCAGTCCTACCACTGCAGACCCTGGGTAACTTCCTTTGGTACACCCCACCTCAGTCAATCCCATCATTATAGACCCTAGTTGACTTCCTATAGTTCATCCCACCTCAGTCAGTCCTACCGCTATAGACCCTGGGTAACTTCCTATAGTACATCCCACCTCAGTCAGTCCTACCACTATAGACCCTGGGTGACTTCCTATGGTACATCCCACCTCAGTCAGTCCTACCACTATAGAGCCTGGGTAACTTTCTATAGTACATCCCACCTCAGTCAGTCCTACCACTATAGACCCTGGGTGACTTCCTTTGGTACATCCCACCTCAGTCAGTCCTACCACTATAGAGCCTGGGTAACTTTCTATAGTACATCCCACCTCAGTCAGTCCTACCACTATAGACCCTGGGTAACTTACCCTGGCGGACCAACAGAGCACTGCAGCGGTCCGTTCTACCACTATAGTCGCCAGAGCATGTCATTGGCGTGTTAAATACTAATAAAAAGGCAGGGGCTAGTGGGGGGGGGGGGGCGCTGGGGAGGAGCCTAGCTGTCTCAGCTAAGTGCGATAAGTTAGGGGAAAGCACACTAACTCTACTCGAGAAGAAGCATGACTATTGAGGCTGAATGGGCAGGGGGATGGGTGGGTGGAGGGGCGTAGGGGATGGCACTCATGTCCCTGAGCCAACGGGGACACGTGTTGAATCATTCAGAACATACATTATTACAACTTTAATACAGCTTGTGACATTAAACCTGGACAAAGGGGTGTTCAATAACCATAGAAGACATGCACCAGGTAACGGGCCAGCTTACCTGCCAAAGGTACGATGCAGAGCCATACCCCAGCCACCCAGGTAGCCACCAGCCCTGCTTTCATTCTGTCTCTGAAACAAGCAACGATCGAAAGGTGGGGATCGTTTTACTAAGACCTCGTAACTTTTCTGCTATCACTTTTAAAAGCATATTGCAGGACCGGTGATGAAGGAATGTTTGTTTTCGTCATACATAATTTACAGACGTCAATGTGAAAGATTCTGACTAGAATTTCATTGTATAAGTATTATTGCATAAGTATAAATATACAATAGTAATAAAAAAAACATGAGGTACATATATTACATGATACATGATACATGCAAAGTTATGACTAATAACAACATTAACATTGGAAACATAGCGATTACGACCTCGTAACTGTTAGTGAAGAGGACCCCAGGCTATTAACTCTTCTGTCCAAATATGGTCAACAGCTCTCGCTGTCAGTTTTGCTTTCGTTTCGGGCAGCTTCCATTGCTCATGTGGTGACATGCATGCTAAGCTGTAGATCAACAGGTTGTGGATTCGAATCCAAAGACGCTGGGGCAAGTTCCAACCAGCCCCCATTTGCTTGCCACCTGAGTTTTCTTGAGAAATGTAGAGCCTTCATCTGCGCTCAAGGGTACAGAAAAACCTAAAACACCTGTTTAATTTCATTACGTTGTTTGCAGATGCATATTGAGCAATGAAAATGTCTACTATATCTTCTAAAACTTCAAACCAAGCAGAACCAGAGCTTCCAGTTACATTGGAGTTTTATGAGTTACCGCCGATATGTCGGCGTTTGGAAATAAACGAAACCTTGGTTTGTAGCGTTTAACTGGCGTCACTGCGCGCAATGCATTCTGGCCAACAGGCTATTAAATGAGGTCACAGATAGCGCGCGCTTATGTATCGAAAAAACCTATCTGGGTACAACGCGTCAGCCGGTCCCTATACTTTACCACGGGCCTCAAAATAGACTCAGTGACGTTTTGGATATGAATGCGCTGCTAGAGTTGAAAACTATATGAAATAAATGCTTTGGAGTGTCTATACTCGTACTAGTTTTCAATAGAAAGACGTTGGTGTTTATGCCTTTCACGCCATTACAAAGAACCCCCTGAAATGTGTATATGGGGCGGTGAAGTGTCATGTACCCCCACCGGACTCGCTAGAGGTGAGCGCGCGCTGTCGGTGATGTCACTTACAGACCCTATAATGTGGTTGGTTTAATGATTGTGTACTCAGGACGCTTTAACCAGTTTTGGTCATATCGCTATATGCGAGCTATCTAGGCCACTAAGCTTTCGGGTGGCCCCAAGTAATGTCGTTTTTGCGCAAAGTCAAGATGGCGACAACATAGGACAACACATATTCAAGCAATTAAATTGTTGGTAAACATGACTATGCATGTAAATGAATAGGTGCGTGTTGGGATACATTTTAGACAACATCTAAAACTAATTTGAACTATTATTAACAATTAAAGAAGGCTAACACACAATATTTCCATGGGTACCTTGCCTAGATCAAGACACTTTGAAGGATGAAATATATTTGCTTCTCCGTATTATATACTTAATGGCAGAGGAACAAAACATTCAGCTTTCACATTTAACACTTTAACACTTTCCTGAAATGAAATAGTATATATTATAGTAGAACACAGTATTTCACCTTATCGTCACCGCTATGGATATCGACATGTTGAGTGTTCTAAATGTACGCAGTACCATATTATAATATGTTACTCCTATGTATATCAACATGTTGAATATTCCAAATGTACGCATTGGCAGGTTATAATGTGTTACCGCTATGGATATCGACATGTTGAGTGTTCTAAATGTAATCAGTACCAGGTTATAATATGTTATCGCTATGTAGATCAACACGTCGAGTGGTCTAAAGTACCAAGCCATAATATGCCGCAGTTTTGGATACCGACATTTCAACTGTTTTAAGGTAGATGCATAGATTACATGTTTGTCACACAAACTTCTTCGAATAATTTAAATTTGTAGTAACGTGTATCCAAACTGATAAATTAAGGTAAAAATGATGTCTTCTACCTCCTTTTTTGAACAAATGAATAGGTCAGGGGTCACATCTCATTTTATAATGGATGTCAATAGAGAATTTTTACACGAAATATTCCCCAGAAAAAAAAAACGGCTCTGACAAAAAATAAAAATGTGTCAAGCTTGCTCCTTGTATGTTCCCATAAGAAGAAAAAATACATAGGTTTTCTGACTCGTTTGTTTCGGAATGGGAAAAATGCTGAATTTGAAACACTACCAGTGCTTACAATATTGAATAAGATACTTGGTGTAATCAAATTAACATGAATACATTTAAGCAACCAAACGTGTAACGATATAGGCATACTATCCTGTGAGGGGACCTCTACCCAGCCCCCCCCCCCACCCCCTCCCTTCCACTGATTTAGCGTGCCTGTGTAAACGCAATCAAACTCGCCGGCTTGCGCTACGTTAAAGATGTCTACACATCGCAATGAGTTCTTTAATCGCTTAGCTTCGCGTTTGCTTATCAATTTCACGTTAAAGCGCATCATTTTCGCGATTTTGTTACATAAACAAGAAATAAACAGTGAGACGTTGCTGGCAATAGTTATTCGCAGAGTATTCGCCAGATGGCAGCAGCATAATCGCCGCGTAGTCCACCAGATGGCCCCGCAGAGATGCCGGAAAATTTCCTTAAATGTTTGTAGTACCAGGCCATAACGAGCTACGGTTTTGGCTCCAGGAGGCAGACCTCAGTGAAGCGAGACAATCTGTCTGCAATCTCACTCCGCTGGAGGCCCCGCCATACTTATTATTCTGTTGTCGGCTACTCTCCCTCCGCTGGAGGCCCCGCCATACTTATTATTCTGTTGTCGGCTACTTCTTCATCGCACTTGAACTTTCGTTTCACTTCTCTCCACCAGGAGGTAGATCTCCAGCCGTCCAGCCGTTAGATGGCGACCCCGCATGGTAGGTTGGGGTGTGGAGGTGGGCGTGGGGGGGGGGGGGGGGTGGTTAATATAGTGAACAGGTTATATCATCCGATGTGACCATATTAGGGTAGGTCAACTATCAAAAAAACAAATATTGGCTTTGTCGCTTGTATGTCATAAATTTGGTAAAGAAAAACACTTTCAAATGTGGAAATTCATACACGCCGGTCCCTTTGATCTGACCGTATTACAACAAAAAATAATTAGAACCATCCGCCGAAGTAAATAAATCGGCTCCGATATAAAAAGGCAAATGTCGAATAAGTCGTTTGTGACACTTACTCGACTATACGTTTCAAAATAAACCGCTGCGCGTAGCTCGGTTACTGATCAACCATGTGATGGCGCCATCTAACGGCTAAATAATACGCAAAAGACCGGTCTACGCCAGGTTGAAGACAACCTCTATACCGCATATTGTGTCTAGGGGGTGCTCGTCACCCCCCGCACCCTTCTTCCTTTGGCGTCGCCAAAATGCATTGTTTTTATGTTGAATGGCACGGCACTTGAAAACAAGACGTCATAAATTGTTATCTATTTGTTTAAAACTATACAGCGTTTCAGCATGCGTTTTGTTTTGTACATTAGGCTACATGTATCAGTCTCCATCAGCCCGCTAGGCTGACAGAGCAGTTGTTTTAGGTCGCCTTCACGTCCATGCATGAGTCGCTAAAGAGGTATCAGATTTTTTCTCCTGATGACTGTGCGAATGACGCCCCAGAAGTACGTGGCGGGGTTTGTACCCGGGACTTGTTGACCTGCATGGGGCTCAGTCTGTGAGGCTCACCCAGAGTCACAGGAGGTTGGCGGAACGGGTTTGCTTTTTTCTTTGAGACACACCCAGATTCGTCGGAGGTTGGCGGAACGGGTTTGCTTTTTTCTATGAGGCTCACCCAGAGTCGCTAGAGGTGGGCGGAACGGGTTTGCTTTTTATCTATGAGGCTCGGCCAGAGTCGTTGGGGGTGGGCGGAGCGGGTTGGCTTTTTTCTTTGAGACACACCCAGAGTCGCTAGAGGTGGGCGGAGCGGGTTTGCTTTTTTCTTTGAGACACACCCAGAGTCGCTAGAGGTGGGCGGAACGGGTTTGCTTTTTATCTATGAGGCTCACCCAGAGTCGTTGTGGGTGGGCGGAGCGGGTTGGCTTTTTGCTTTCAGGGTCACCCAGAGTCGTTGGGGGTGGGCGGAGCGGGTTGGCTTTTTTCTATGAGGCTCACCCAGAGTCGCTGGGGGTGGGCGGAGCGGGTTGGCTTTTTGCTTTCAGGGTCACCCAGAGTCGCTGGGGGTGGGCGGAGCGGGTTTGCTTTTTGCTATCAGGGTCACCCAGAGTCGCTGGGGGTAGGCGGAGCGGGTTTGCTTTTTGCTATCAGGGTTACCCAGAGTCGCTGGGGGTGGGCGGATGGGTTTGCTTTTTTCTATGAGGCTCACCTAGAGTCGCTAGAGGTGGGCGGAACGGGTTTGCTTTTTGCTTTCATGGTCACCCAGAGTCGTAGGAGGTGGGCGGAGCGAGTTTGCTTTTATCTATGAGGCTCACCCAGAGTCGCTAGATGTGGGTGTGGACAAATTAAACGACAGAATACTATACATACTCCAGTGAGTGCCTGAGAAATGGCGACTTGCTGTATCCGGCAATTAAACATTAACTGAGTTTGTATAATGTTTTAGAGGGCTATTTATTCTCTGTCGCTCAGTGTGTGAACACTTACAACGCCCTCTGCCCCATCGTATTATATTCACTTGTAAAAATAGTGTATGTGTGTGAGCTGAAAGATTTCGAATTGTGTGAACTATGTTACGAAAATAAATTGATAGTATTATGCATGCCTTTGCAAGCTCCCCGCACGGTGAACATAAAAAGTAAAATCGCCTGTTGAATGTGATCTTCATATTACTAGGTTATCTACATCTGCCCCACGCACTAAAATACAAATTTGTGAATGAGTTACGCGGGTGTCTTGTCCTTTACGCTAGCAAATGTTATAAAATTGCACCATTGTTGTGCAGTCTATGTTCATAGATTGGCAGTGTTCATGGATTTATCCTGATCCACTGCTAATGTATCTACTTTTTTTTCAATAGAAACGAACTTTTGTTCCGATTCCTTTCAGTGGTAATTATCTGAGAAAGGTAATCATCCTCACACCTGTATTGAGTAAATAGTGTTAACTATGTCCTTTTTATGTCTATGCCGGTTCATGAAATTTTTTCGCGAACTGTACTTACCTGTACAAGTCGGCGAGAAAATTGCGCTACATCTATCGCCGTTTCATATATATAGCATATTTATATCATGGTCCTAATCTAATAATAACCTCCATGTATGATTTTCACTTGCAACATTTGAAAAAAAATCACAAATATTGCACAATTTTCGAAAATGAAAACAGCTATATAGTTTGAAGCCTTGAATATAGTATAATACTTTAAATAATCTAAACGACCAATCAATTTGGTGTAATTCCACTTTACCGTGTGACGTCTACTCCTAGTGCTGGAGGCAACAGGGGGAATGTGCGACTTACCCGTTGGCGCTGTCAGCTGGCGAAGGCAGACCCTGTCGTCCTCACAGCCGTCTGTGATCCTCAGAAGTATTCTGTGCTGGACTGGACCCTGCCTGGCGCCCGTGGAGGAGGATACCCGGCACCAGCCACCCACTCGCCGTCCATGCACTAGGTACCCACGCGTCACGCCCTGTCGGCTCGCAGCCTCACGCAGGCCCGTAAGTAACTTGTATCACGTCTTTGAATTTTGCAAATCGCCTAAGTAGTTTGTCTGCAAAAAATTGCTTTCTCTCCCTTGTTTGTCTTTCTGTTTCTCTCTCTGGTTTATCTTTCTCTCTCTCTCCCTTGTTTGTCTTTCTGTTTCTCTCTCTGGTTTATCTTTCTCTATCTCTCCCTTGTTTGTCTTTCTGTTTCTCTCTCTGATTTATCTTTCTCTATCTCTCCCTTGTTTGTCTTTCTCTTTCGCTCTAAGGTTTATCTGTCTCTCTCTCTCCCTTGTTTGTCTTTCTCTTTCGCTATAACTTCTCTCACTTCCTTTTGATCACTATCCCTTTCTTCTGGCTTATATAGTTTAGCTAAATAAAGCATATGTAGTCCATCAGAATGGCACAATTAGTTTAGTTAAATATTTCATATGCAGTTTAGTTAAATATTGTATAAAAAATTCGCTAAATATGGCATCTACAGTTAGATAAATGGCATTTATAGTAGGCTAAAAATAGCATCTACAGATGACTTATGGAACAGCTAATGCGACTTAAACAATCTAGCTAGATATGGGTGATAAACATTGTACAATCTAACTAAATATGACATCTACATTTTAGCTGAAAATTATATGAAATTGATAGTTAATATTGCATCCATAGTTAGCTAAGTGGAATATAGAGTAGGCTAAATATGGCATCTATAGTTTAGCTAAATGGCTTATAAAGTTAGCTAACTGGCATATGTAACAGCTAATTATGGCATATACAGTCCAACTAAATATTGCATATATACATCTAGTTGTATATGTCATATATATACCCACTTAATTATGGCACAGCCAAACTACGTTCATATGCTAAAACATGCACAGTCAACCTACATCCACATCCTGGTTTGAAGGGCATGTAGCTTGATTCTACACGCCCTCTAAATTTTAATGCCCTGAAGTCACGCTCGCTAGATAAAGATAATGGAGCAGAAAACTGAAGTTAACGTCAGTAAGCTTCTCCACCTTGCGAACAAGAATATTATAAAGAAACTAAAAGAGGGACAGCATGTAGATAAGGGTGGTTTGAGGGCGGCGTTTTATGATTTTTTGACACTTCTTCCTGGTTGTCAACGGTAAGTTAGATTGAATAAGTCCTCTCCCAAAATGAGTTCAAAGCATACGAAGTAGGCCCCAGGAATACAGATACGGATACAAAGAAAACGCGTAGTACAATATATGGGTATTTTACAACTCTAGCATGCCGAGTGTCTAGGTGGCTAACTTGTATCGCTACCACCAAACTTGTAGCGTGCCGAGTGTGTGTGTGTGTGGCCAAATCGTATTGCTGTCACCAAGTGTGCCCAGGGGTGTATGCAGTTAAATCCCACCGCTGCCACCAAACCTGTAGCGTGCTGAGTGGTGTGATATCAGGAAGGGGACGTTTTAAGCCGCGATATAATAAAGCATTCTCGATTGCATAAGTTAAACTTAGCTTAAATAACCCAGCAATCAGATAGTAAGAAAGTGGTTATAATTCAAGTGATTTATTCCGGGTTAACTCGACCAGTGGCTGTCACGACATAAATTACTACCACGTGATGTGGCCCTTAATCATCCCTACCTGCCGGCCTGTGAAAGACGATGGTGGCGTCAAGGGCATCAGGGTCACAGACCGCGTTCTCAGACGCCGTCGGTGAGTAGTTCACGTCAGTGATGAAGTCACCTAGCGGTGACCGCCAGCTGGGACCGCTGGGTCCCTGTCCTCCCGTGATGTCGGTGATGGTGATGTGTTTGATAATGTTCAGCACCTTGTCGTATACCCAGGCTTTTTCAGCGGCTGGTACGGCTGGTATCAGTACCAAGCAGCTCTCCAAGGCCGCCATTGTGATCTACAACGTCACATAACGTAAAACAAACAGTTCATTGAAGGGAAAGTAGAGGACATCAAGTTTACAATGAGCGATGGGAATCTTAAGATTGAAGGCCATTCCATCTTCATATTAACCTTTATATTAACCTGTATTATGACGAAATCGCTTAATTAATATGAGCAATAGGTAATTCGAGTGGTGCACTAAATGTGACCCAGGGGTATTAAGCGTGACCCAGGGGTACTAAGCGTGACCCAGGGTTGCTACGCGTGACCCAGCGGTTCTAGGGGTGACTTAGTGGTACCAAGCGTGACTCTGGTGTACTACGCGTGACCCAGGGGCTCTAAGCGTGACTCAGGGGTACTAAGCGTAACTCAGCTGTACTAAGCGTGACTCAAGAGTACGAGGCGTATCTCAAGGGTACGAGGCGTGACTCAACGGTACGAGGCGTGACTCAGGGGTACTAAGTGTGACTCAGGGGTGCTAAGTGTAACTCAGGGGAACTAAGTGTGACTCAGAGGAACTAAGTGGGATTCAGGGGTACTAAGTGAGACTCAGGGGAACTAAGTGCGACTCAGGGGTACTAAGTGTAACTCAGGGGAAATAAGTGTGACTCAGGGGTACTAACCCAGTGGACAAAACTCGTCGTAAACTGGTCAAAACGACGTCATTTTCAGTCGTCGGAAACTGGTTGGAAACTATATCGGATTTGCAAATCAAATAGACGTGTGTATGGTGACGTGTTTCAGACGTGTGTTTAGCGACGGGTTCCTGATGGGTTCCAGACGTGTGCATAGCGACGAGTGTAGCCGTGTTATCGACGTCTGTAGAGCGACGGGTGTTTGCCGTGTTTCTAACGTCTGTAGAGCGACGGGTGTATGAATAGTTTTTGACGTATGTAGAGCGACGGGTGTGTGACCAGTTTCTGACGTCTGTAGAGGGACTGGTGTTTGACCAGTTTCGTTGGTATGCCACTTTGCACACAAAGTCACTGAGTCACAAAAGACACAAAAATAAGGCATCCAATATTGATTATGCATGCTTCCAAATATATATTATAGAAACAAGGTACAGTATATGAATAACAACATGATGCAAACATGCAAATTAAGCAAAAAGTTAATATGAAATGTAAAATATTCTAGGAATAATGACCCAACATTAAATATTCAGCATGTACAGTGCACAACAATTCAAAGGACCGGTACATATTGATCCCAGAAAGAAAATCCAATAACATTGTCTACTATTAACACTGAGCCATGAGGAAAATCATGTTTGGCCAATCATGTCAATAGAACTTTGCATCTGCCAGAAGTAATTTTTATCATCATAGATCCTGAAGAGTTGCAATTTCACAAAACAAGTATTTTTCTGACATATATACCTTGCTTTATACCTACAAATATTATCTAACCGGTAGAGCTTAATCATTCTGCTGAAGGCAATGAATGCCAATTACTAACCAGCGAAAAAACCACAGTAAATACAAATCCATGGGAATTGCTCAGACATTCTACCAATACCAAGAATGTGTTCGAATGAATAAAATAATAGTCCCCAACTGCAAATTCAGGTGGCTGCAAAGCTGCAATTGACTTCATTATATTACTCTCATAATCTTCAGCAAATTGCAGCTTAGACACACATAGTAATTAGTCACAAAATTATGATTATATGAAATATAGCCTCAGTTTCCTCCTGCTGGATCATTCACTAATATGCGCAGCAGCTTCTGATAAGTCTCCTTATTGTAGATTCTTGTTTCCTCCTGGCCGGCTGGGAATCATGATGCTTGTTATGGTCTGAAATGTGAAATTATTCACAAAATTCGAACAATATCTCCTGATCTTTTGGCTATTTGAAACTAAATGTGTTTATTATATGCTATAGGTAAAAAATGGCGCAAATTTGTATGATGTAGTGCACAAGAAACGCAAATTTGTCGTGATCACTCTGACGTGAATAAGCAACATATAAGACTATTTTGCTGATACCAAATTTACGATTGTGCTGCAATTTTATCTGTTTTATAATGCAAACAATATTTCTTCATGCTGACACTCCACTCTCATAAATATCTACTAAATCACAGACAATGAAATGATCTAGTTTGCATGGAATGTGTAAACTTGGGTTTCTTCAGGTGCTAGACAGTGAAGTATTTATAAATAAATACTTTTTATTTATAATCATAAGCAAATATTCGTGAATCTATTGCTAATACGTACACGGGCCGCAGGAATCCGTTCGCCTTTCCGCAATATTTTTAAACTTCGCGCATGCGCAGTACGATCTGCAACCGATGTCTCCGCAAGGCGGCAGCGCAATCTGCCTCCCTGAATGTGAATGGAGCTCGAGTTCGCGAGCTTTGGGACGCTGCACAGGTACTTTACGTGTTGTAGGCGATCGTCGCGTCAACTGATCTGAGCTCCAGTGGCACACTACAAATCTCACTGGTGTTTTACATGTAACGTTGCTGTCTGGTTCAGAAGAAATTGTACTGGGATGGAGTGATGCGAGGGTGCAAGGGATGGGGGGGTGGGGGGAGCGGGGGTATGAAGCTGAATCACTTTCGGCAGTACAGTTATGCGTGAGAATAATAGTGTTTTAGACCTGTAACACCCACATAAAAAGCTTCAATATATTCACTATGTGCTCGCATTATAACGTTATCCGGCAGGAAGTCGTTGCGCCCGCTTTATAAACTCGTGAAAGGGTTATAGATACCTGGGGGACTGAAAGACAAAACACCCAAAATATACCGTAAAAATCCTCGTCGGATACCAATCGTAAAAGCGACAAATATGCGTCAACGTCGTGAACTCTTCACGCGGCTTCACGTCTAGCAACATTTGGGGCGTAAATCCACCGAGTACATGACGTCGGTTTCTCGTCACGTGCTCGCTGTGAAAACGACTTAGGTTTCTTCAATCCTACAAGAATGGAGTATAGGCTTTAACAATCAGCGAAATGCAATAGCTGCGCCATCTATGTGGCTCAAATCACTGAAAACGCATGATTACGCACCAAGACAACGTGCGTCGATCTAATGATGGCGGATTATGGACGAATATTTGACGGGTTTGCGACGTCATATTTTTGGCGTGGGAACGAACAGCCCTTCCACGTCGTTTATTCGTCGGTTTGACGTCTTATGACGTCTTGACGTAAATGCGACGAGTTTACGACGTCGGTGTGCCCACTGGGAGGCGTAAATTAGCGTGATCCTGTTCCAGGTATATTAAGCGTGAGATAATGCAACTACAGGAGGAAAATGAGGTATAATGAAGCTAGGTGAATCATTGTTTCGGCATCGCTCTCATACGACTTACGCCTACCATTTACTATAATAATCAATTCCGTGTGCTCTATGGGCCAAAGCTGGTAAATTACGTTACAAAGAGAAGGCCACAACCTTATCACTAAGACACAACGTCAGCAGTACCGGGCCGCCGCCCCCCCCAACCTTCCACTAATTATTGCTATCGGGTGTCAGACATAGTAATAAGGCACAACCGAATTTACTTTCACACAAAGGGGGTATCCAATGAAATCTCTCGAAAAGAGTGGCGTCCCAGCGCCGCTATATGTGTGGGCCCTGTCCTTGTTCTTCCGAAGAGTCTGTATGGAATGTTCGTCCTGTCAGACCCGGAAAGAAAGTGACAATTCACAGCGATAGTAGGCCCTACGCCAGCGGGAATTCTCTCTGCGCGTCGCGCCAAGCGAACGGAACCCACCAGGCATACTCGGTGCACCAGTCAAGGTTCGGTGGATGTTGGACAAGATATTACGTAAGGTATACATAGCCAACTCTGCCTACTTATTAAGGCGAAATATCATAGATATTTCGTCTTATGTCGGAAGGACGATTTTTTTAACAACTCCGCTGCATTCCACTGCGTATGTATGGTTGTTTGCATTTTTTTCGTACCCTCTACTGCCTTAACGACAACAGCTATCGTACACCAATATTTATGGAAATGTGGCATGTCTGAACCTCTATAATTTTCAGGTTACGGACTTTCCAATGTCAAATGTCAAAGGTCAAGGCCGTCCGATTAAAGGAAAAACGTAAAAGTGCTAAGGCCTTGTTAATATTTGTCCTAAAGAGATGCGACTAACGTCAAAATGTTCCACTGATTAAGGGAAACAACTTTAATATAGATCATTTTTTGCGCGTAGGAAGAAGTTTCGCACAAAATGACGTCATAGTTCACCTCATGTTGAAGTTGTAGTGTCCTCATGTTCAAACTAGATGCACGTTGTTTTCCCACTTTAACTTTCTCAATCTTCGACAACCTCCAAAGATGTATTAATGGACTCGGTATGACCCATTTCCAGAAGAAAAGTTCGCCCTCAATAACGTCACATGACGTGAACAAAATAATATGTTTAAATAGGAAGTAAACTCACTGTATAATTAATATTGGGAATAGAGAGATCGGATTCGGGCCACAGGGCGTCTAATTTTACCGCCTAGTTGTTTCTTAGTTAAAAAAGATACCTTCTATTTTACTTTTCCCGCTAGAGGGCCAAACATTCCTTATGGGGATTTCCAAGTTAAAGTCGGCGCCAGATCCAGAAAGCGCGCGCTGGGGAGGGCGGTGAGTGAGCGGTTCGCGATAAAACACAAATCAGCGCATTGATATTGTGTACAAGACTTCCGAACGAATCGCCCCCGCAGCCGCCCACCAGCCTCACGGATTCCTGCCCCTCCGCCCCCCGCCCGTCGCCCACCCACTCCAACCAGTGTTAATGGACTCCTCTCTGCTCATCTCCCACACCCATCCACCCGACTCCAGTAGCCCCCCAGCCCTTCGACACTCCTCAGACTCCTGCACTGGCCCGCCCCCCGCCCACCGGCACCCACTAGACTTAAGCTTTATGCACTCCTGTTTTTGTTCGTACCTTCTACTGACCTAACGACAACAGCTATCGTTCACGAACCTTTATGGAAATTTGGCATGTGCGAGCCTCTACAGTTTTCAAGTTACGGACTTCCCAATGTCAAAGGTCAAAGGTCAAGGCCGTCCGATTAAAGGAAAAACGTAAAAGTGCTAAAGGCTTGCTTAATATTTATTCTAAAGAGATGCGACTAGAAATGTTTCACTGATCTGGCTGCACCCAATAAAGACCCCTTAAAATAAACCTAGAGTGACCTATTTGGTATCTGCGAGTAGATCACATCGAGTGCTAAAAGCACTGACAATATTTTCTTGCAATATTAGTTGCATAGTTAAATCCGATCCTTGCAAGTCCATCCCCATTTGAATTACAGCCTCCATAAAACCCTGATATTGGTACGGCATCTATAGTGACCTTTTTGGTATCCACAGATGGGCAGATCGAGTTTCAATCAATTACAACCTGAGGCTAAGATTGCAAATCGCTTAGCTGTTATCCTGTCTCTCATTTGGCAATATTCAAAAAAGAAATATTTTGTTCACAATGTATCTTGCTTCTAGCGACGGGACTGGTCTATAACGTAGCATGGTGCTTAGCCCGGTAGATGAAGGGGGCTCCGTTCCACCACCCCGCCACGTCTATCCCCAGGTGACGGGACTGGTCTATAACGTAGCATGGTCTTTTACCAGAGCTGGCCTAAAGGCCAGAGTGGACAGCTTGCTGAAAGCCAACTATCGTGAGAGTTGGGATAAAATTTACAAAAAGCTTAATTTATGTCATGTGTTTGTCCCCTATATGTTAATACCTGCCTAACTGAAAACCTTTTATAATTCAAAAATATCTGTCTAATAGTCCCAGTGACTCTTGTAAAAGACTCAGCGCTCATTTTTGTCAGAGCACCCTGTCGCAAGGATTGTTTTCGGCCGCCATTGCCGTTGTGCTCTGAAGTACAAAGTGGCAAATATTAGTGGCCCCACTCCATGTAGCACATGGAGTCTTCAATTGCCTGCTTTCAGGCCCACGAAAAAAGTCACTTTGACCAACCGTTGAAAACAATCATGGCGCCTAAGCGGTCCGCGTAGATGTTGTGCTCTCGTTATGAAGCCCAGCGATTCGCACATAAGACATTTAGTTGCACAAAAGCAAGCTACAAATGTAAAGTCGAATGATTTGTGGTTATGTTGGTTTTAAAGAAATGTGAAAACAGAAAAGATGTTATTGTGAAATTGTAATTTTTTATGCCATCAGGAGCGTTTTCACGGCAAATGGGCTGGTGTCTGCTGCCACTTTAGTGCGAGCCTGTGAGTGATGAAGTGGCCTGTCGTAACATGGTCCTTAGCCGGGTAGATGAAGAGGGCTCCGTTCCACCACCCCGCCATCTCTATCCCCAGGTAGAGGACGAGCGGCAGTACGAAAGCCATCCCAGTCACCGTCAGGAGGAAGGCAACCGACCTGGAAGGAGCGGGAGAGAGGGGGTGGGGTTAGATACTGCGCACCGACCTGGCAAGAGTGGGTATTAGACATTTATCAAGGAAGAAAGTGGGGAGGGTGGTGGGAGGGGGGGGGGACGTTAGAAGGAAGCGGAGTGATGACAATTTGCAAAGATATACCTCACACCGACCTGGCCATGAAGCGTGGAGGCAGGCAGTTAAGAGCTGGCGAGTGGGGGGGGGGGGGGGGGGGGGGCTCTATGTAGACTTGTGTAACAATGACTTGGTGGCTGTGGTTAGTTATTTGAGTAACGTGGACACTAAATGTCACTGAATGATCAGTCAGTCCAATCCAATCGAATCCAGTTGGAAGTAGTGTTGTCTAATGAATATATGTGTAAACAAACTGTAATGTCGTGTGCCGATGATAGCTTGTTAAAGCAATATTTTCCGTAATCTTTTGTATTACGAACGCCTTCTTCATGTCAAATAAGTACATTCTGTTTTGAATTTAAATCCTGAAAGCCTGCGGGCTATCCGGAGAGAAGTATTTTGGTCAACGGGAGCAGAAGTTGGTGGCCGGCTTTATATCCCTGCTCGCCTGTTCGCAGTTTGCTATTTTGTCAGGCTCGCTATCACGTCCGTGCGCGATATAAATAAACCGCGCAGTTTTATGTCGAAATGTTTGTTTTACAGACTCAAAGAGATATAAAACATAGGCATCATAAATTTGGAGATACTTGTAGTCTTGATTCTAAAATGTAAAAAATTCTAAGATGGCGCATGTCAGTATGTTGAGTATGGTCTGATACCAGGAAACCACCAAGGAACGATGAATGATGGAAGGATGAAAAATAGGCCCAGGTTTAAGGTGTCTGGGTCCGGATTCCAGAAAAATCTTTGGGTTTTTCAATTTCGACAGCTACCTCGTCAAATACAATTGATCCTTTATCATTGCTGGAGGGATCTCTTGAATAGATTTTAAATCAGTTTGATTCAGATTCCCACGTTTGCTTTTTGTTAAAGAGAGGATTTGCTCTGCGCGAGAGGGCCTATGCCGGACAGAGACATAAGCACAGATTTATCTGCAGTATTGATGTTAATAGCCATGAGAATTTGGGGCCGTGAATTTGCTATGGACCTGAGTCTGACAAAAGTTAATTTAACTTGATTTCGCGAAATTATACGTTATGGATCACGAAAGTTGTATTTATACTAAAAAAACCAAGATCTAACCCTAAGACAAAGTAATATTACATCGGTAACAAAATGTAAGTCTAATAGCAATTTCATTTGTTTGAATTTGGTTTTGGCGGGAAAATCGATCTGAGACAAAGCAAAAGCAATTCACCGATCGGCGTATAACAATCTCAATTCCTTGAAATTATTCATCTAAACCTTTTACTTCTGACACCATTATTGTGGGTCGTACCTCAGAGAGGCTCTTCGCTCGGCCAAGAATGAGGGCACTTTGGTTGTCACGTCGGTTAAGGCTGAGAATTCTCTGCACGTCCGGTCTTTGGTGTATTTCGTCTTCATCTGTCTGTTGTTGTTTTTCCCGCACAGATGGCGCCACGCCTAAACCACCTCACTTGCTAGGTTAAATAGGGTGAGTTCGGGTATGCGAGCGGAGTAGTCGGACTCCGCGGTGTGCATAACCGAACGCGGAGTTTATCTTCCGATAGCGCGGTCACGTGGTACATTTTACACCCAGACCGTAATCCCCACCCAGAGGAGGATCACGAGGATTTCCAACATGGCGTCCAAGCCCAGCAATACGTAAGAAATATATAAATCAGTATTTCGACCCGCAAAAAATCTGTAAATAATATGACAATAACTAGAATACAATCATGAACAAAACACGTATCCGTTGATTTATTTTATGGTACTATGTAACGATATTCATGATTTTTGCAGTTCAGCAAGTGCAACATTCACGCGGACCGCGGATTTTGCGTTCGGCTTATCTCGATCCGCACATGAGCGGAGTGCGCATGCTCCAAATATCTGCTCCGATTACTCCGGTCGCATATCCAAATTTAACCATAGTAAGGTTGCTGCTATTCGCCAGATGGCAGGTCACCGTTTCACAGTACTAGGCCTAATGATAATAACAATAATAATAAGGATAATAATAATATTAAAAGTGAGAGTCAGAATGATGGTCCACATTATAATTGTATTATGGGATGTCACGAATCGATTGGTGACTGAGGCAGACCTCGTGGGATCAATACTCCATAAGCCACTGTCTTGGCCTCCCTGTCAGCCACCTATTTGCTGTGTCTCTTCAGTAGCGCTTCAAAAGACAAATGGTTAAAAGCCATATTTTTTGGTAAATTAATTTGTAAAAGTAACATAATTTACCCATAAAACACTAAATCTTTATGTAGTCTGGGTAGTTGTACAAAACATATGGTTCACAGAGTGTGTTTGGCACAAAATCTGACCAAACACTGGCATCTTGCCAAACTACGAGTATATCGTCCATTATATTATTTTTTTAGTTTTTGCGTATGAAGGATAAATCTAATGGTTAAATTTGACCTGAAGCAGAGGGACTGTAGCGTACGCGGAGCGCCCTCTGCCGAGAGTTCGTAGTCGCGTCTGACTTTTCGTTAAGACGAAATATCAATATTTCGTCTTATGTCACTCGGACTAGGACTTTTAGCCACTTCAATCCCGAGGTATGTATGTTTGTATTTTTTCCGTATCATCTTACTGTCCTAACGACAACAGCTATCGTTCACCAACTTTTATGGAAGTATGGCATGTCCGAGCCTCTACAATTTTTTCAAGTGACGGACGTCCCAATGTCAAAGGTCAAAGGTCAAGGCCATCCGATTAAAGGAAAAACGTAAAAGTGCTAAGGCTTGCCTAATGTTTGTCCTAAAGAGATGCGACTAGCGTCAAAATGTTCCACTGATTAGGGGACTCAACTTTAATATGGACCATTTTTTTGCGCGTAGGAAGAAGTTTCCCGCAAAATGACGTCATAGTTCACCTTGTCCTTATGTTCAAATTAGATGCACTTTGTTTTCCCCCTTAGACTTTCTCAATCGTCGTCAACCTCCAATGATGTATTCAGAAAGTCGGTATGACCAATTTCCCGAAAAAAAAATTGCCGTAAATATTTAAATACACATTAAATTCACTGTATAGTTAATATTGGGAATAGAGAGATCAGATTCGTGTCACTGAACGTCTAATTTTACGGCCTAGTTGTTTCTTAGTTAAAACAAGATACTTTCTATTTTACTTTTGCCGCTAGAGGGCCAAACATTCCCTATAGGGATTCCCATATTAAAGTTAATGCAGGATCCAGACAGTGCGCGCTGTTCGCAGTTCGCGATAAGGCACCGTAGTGTTTACTCATTGTGAGGTGATATATTGGGAGAGCCGTCGGCCGCAGTCGGGAGGGAGGAGAAACACCGGTTCCACCGCCTTCACCCTCACTCGTCAGAATCATACACTCCTGCCCCCCCCCCCCCCTTCCACCCCGTCCACTCGCACCCACCGTGCCTGGGCGTGCACGTGTCCCCCCCCCCCCCCTTTCAGACCCTAAGGTATATCTGTGGCCTGTGCGGAACCCATTATTGTGCCCCCTCTCCCCCCATTTCAATAATTCCTGCGCACGCCCTAGCAGCACCAATTTCATTTCCCCCACCCCCGCCCGCCCACCCACATAAAAGCAGGGTTAATGGACTCCTCTCTGCTCACCCCCACGCCCATCCACCCGACTCCTGCAGCCCCCAGTGCAGTGAGGTGCAGTGAGGTTGAAGTCATGACCAAGCCCGACCGAGACATTACAACGCAGGTAGAGGGGTTGAAGCGACCCTGACGTGGCCCGGGGTGGTCCTTTCAGCGTAGGGAGAGGGTGGCGGAATCCAGACCGCACTAATCATAATACTGGTCCTCCTATTCATGGATGCAAATTTTGCCACAGAGCTGTGGTCGCCGAGTGCACGCTTTCACTAAGAAGCCTATCAGTTTGACCCACAAGCCGCAGGCAACGAGTTGGCACTGTCAAGGCCACGGACCGCGGTCGTCCAACACAGCCTGACGGCAATGGCATGCATCACGAGTTAAAGCGCGACAGATCGGTCAAAGGTGAAGGTAGCGTCTGCTATTTGCGACTGGCATAACCACACAACCAAGAGCCCGTTAGGAAATCCTCGATAGCAGTCGTCGGGATTGGGGCCCATGCGACGTCACACACCGGTGACCTCATACCTATGTTTAGTGCATGCACGCTGATCCAGAAAGTACGGGCAAAGACAAACGGCGTGAAGATGAGACGCGTATGGTTAAACCGAATGGGAGTATGGCGGCCTCGGATCATCCCGTGATAAAACTCTCACAGGACGACGTTCCTCAGACGAAATTTAATTGTGTTCAGATAATAGATAACAACATTCATGTACCGGTTATTGTGTTCACGATATGAATGGAAAGACCAATGCATCTATCCAATAGCAGCAGTTCCGAAATGCTATCCCCCATGACAATACTCCCTCGGTCAGCCCCATGTCCCCTCCCGCAATGACAATACTCCCTCAGTCAGCCCCATGCCCCCTTCCCCCTTCCCCCCATGACCATACTCCCTCGGTCAGCCCCATGCCCCCTCCCCACCATGACAATACTCCCTCGGTCAGCCCCCCCCCCCCCCCCATGGCAATATTCCCTCGGTCAGCCACATGCCCCTCCCCCTCCGCCCCCCCCCCCCCCTATGGCAATACTCCCTAGGTCAGCCCTATACCCCCGCTCCCCTAAGACAATACGTCATCGGTCAGCCTGGGCTAGGAGCCTGGGCTAACGGATTAAACTAGTGGCCTGGACCAGCGGCCTTGGCAAAGCTGCCTGGGCTAGGGGCCAGAGCTAACGGCCTGAGCTAGCGGCCTGAGCTAGCGGCCTGAGTTAGCGGCCTGGGCAAAGCCTAGGTAAAGCCTGGGTTGGTGCCTAGGCTAGCGGCCTGGGTTAGCATCCTGGGCTAAGCCTGGGCTAGTGGCCTAGGCTAACAACCTAGGATGTGACTAGGTTAGGGGCTTGGGCTGATGCCCTGGGTTGGCGGCATGGGCTTGCCATTTTTCAACATGACGAACCGGGCCAGCAAGAATACTGAGTATCTTGAAAACAAAAGGGGTAAAACCAATATTTTTGTACCTGTGCATATCTTTTCGGGGTCACTGAATTCTAAATAAAATCATTATTGCATATCATGTTGCAACGCATCCGCCATTTTTCAAAATGACAGACCACGAAAAATACCCAATATGTTGAAAATTAAAACAAAAATTTTTATGTTTATGTAGAGTGATAGCGGCCAGGTCTAGGACTAGGTTAGGGGCCTGGGGCTGGTGCCCTGGGCTTGCCATTTTTCAACATGACGGACCGGGCCAACAAGAACACTGAGTATCTTGAAAACAAGAGGGATAGAACCATTATTTGTGTACCTGTGCATATCTTTTCGGGGTCGCTGAATTCGAAACAAAATCATTATTGCGTATCCTGTTGCAACGCATCCGCAATTTTCAAGTGACGAACCACACAAAATAGCCAATATGTTGAAAATTAACACTAATGATTTTTATGTTTATGTAGAATGATAGCTGAGTAAGGAAATGTTATTGTATAAGTTGGGACAACGCATCCGCCATTTGCCAAGACGGAGGAGACCGCCTGCAACAGTACACAAAATCTCCTAAACGCAGAGGGATCACTCTATTTAAGTCTATGTGTTGGTTTTCGGGGTCCGACACATTTTCGCCATTTTCCAATATGACGGACAAGGCTAGCAAGAATACTCAATATCTTGTAAACAAGAGGGATAGAACCGTTATTTTGGTACAGGTTTTCGGGGTCACTGAGTTAGGAACAATCGTGCTTGAATATCCTGTGACAAAGCGAAACCGGACAACGAAAACTAACCAACATTTCGAACATTAACACTGATGATTTTTTATGTGTATGTATGGGTTTTCGGAATCGCTGAACAAAATTGTGTATCTAGGGACAACGCATCCGTCATTTTCCAAGATAGTGGATACGGCCTACAACAATACACAACATCTCTAAAACGAAGAGGGATCACTCTATTTAAGAAAAAAAAATTCAACAACTTATCTCCAAGAGTAAGGCGCCCTTAGTGTGCCACAATGGCGGGTATTTCAACAATAACACACGACATCTGGAAATTTAAAAGTCATTGTGAGGATATCCATATGTACCGTGGTCGCATACCTAAACACAACAGGCTACAGATCTCGAGATCAGGGGTCATTTCGCTAAGATATCGTAGCTTGTGCCCGCAAACATGTTCTAGTCGCTGGGACCATGCTTCGCATAAAAAACGTCAGTCTTGAATGATCGAGGTATTGTTGGTAGAAGGCACTAGACATGACAATTAACAAAAAACTTCCTTGCGCGTACATGTTCAGGACTGAGAGCCATATCTTTTCAAAGGCTTTACATTGCGTGTCAAGTTCGCAACGGAAACCTGAACGACTCTCTCTCTCATGAGAATCATCCCTGTCCGCCATCACTACGAGTAGATGTAATGGGGTGACTACAAGTAGAACCCAATCCCAAGCAATTGGGGAAACTTTCTGACGATAAGGCAGAACCCTCTGAGTGATGAGGTTTAGACTATAGATACAGGCTTTAGCATACAGATAAACATGTCATCAATAATGTTTTTTGTGGCATACTGCGAACCCGAAAAGCAATGTATAGACATAAACTTAACAGTTGTATCCTTCTCAGTTTCAAAGATACTATGGGACTTTCCGCCATTTTGAAAAATGGCTTGATACTATAACTCAATTTGATTAGACATGAATTTCGACCATGTGTGCTAAATTTCATGGCTTTACCACAACATGCACAACATTTTTCGCTTATCCGCGGGACTATCATCTATTATACGGTATGGCGACTACCGTTTTTTTGACGTTACACGTCGTCTTCGGAGACACCTTATGACGAGGGGGATAAGTCTTGCTTGATGTTCTAATTTGGTAATAGCTACCATCACCGGAGTTCATAAGTAGGTATCAATTTTCTTTTTAACGAAATAAAAGTCATCGCGAATATTGTCGTGACCGTCAAATGACGTTATAATACATAAAAGGTAAAAGTCAGGTAGTACCATTAATATTGCTTCGACAGAAGCGTTCTTGACTTCAAACTGGATGTCCATTTAAGCTCCGCCTACAGTGCCCACCGTGCCTGTCGAAAGCAGTATTTAACCCAAATTGTCCCTTAAAGGCCTTTAGCCGATATTGGCCCTCGTCATCGTCAAGTAGTTTCGCAATTGTTGACCTGTATTCAGTAAGTCAGACGAGCCAACCGAACTGCGACAACGCTGATGGATTTTCGTCCTCGACCTATGGTCGAATATCTCTTGTTGATTTTGAAACTCATGTTATGGGATAATGGGAAATATTTCTCATAGCGCTCCCGAATAAAAGTAATAGGGTATGCTATTTTGGGCTTCATGTTTGTAAAGTCGCAGAGTTTGGGCTTCATTTCTGTCAAGTCGCAGTAGTTTGGGCTTCATTTTTGTAAAGTCGCAGAGTTTGGGCTTCATGTCTGTCAAGTCGTTGATATTGCCCATCATGTTTGTAAAGTCGCAGAGTTTGGGCTTCATGTCTATAAAGCCGCAGTAGTTTGGGCTTCATGTCTGTAAAGTCGCCGTAGTTTGGGCTTCATGTCTATAAAGTCGCAGTAGTTTGGGCTTCATGTCTATAAAGTCGCAGTAGTTTGGGCTTCATGTCTGTAAAGTCGCATTAGTTTGGGCTTCATGTCTATAAAGTCGCAGAGTTTGGGCTTCATGTCTGTAAAGTCGCACTAGTTTGGGCTTCATGTCTATAAAGTCGCTGTAGTTTGGGCTTCATGTCTATAAAGTCGCAGTAGTTTGGGCTTCATGTCTGTAAAGTCGCAGAGTTTGGGCTTCATGTCTGTAAAGTCGCACTAGTTTGGGCTTCATGTCTATAAAGTCACAGTAGTTTGGGCTTCATGTCTATAAAGTCGCAGTAGTTTGGGCTTCATGTTTGTAAAGTCGCTGAGTTTGGGCTTCATGTCTGTCAAGTCGCAGAGTTTGGGCTTCATGTCTGTAAAGTCGCAGTAGTTTGGGCTTCATGTCTGTCAAGTCGCAGAGTTTGGGCTTCATGTCTGTAAAGTCGCAGAGTTTGGGCTTCATGTCTGTAAAGTCGCCGTAGTTTGGGCTTCATGTCTGTAAAGTCGCTGAGTTTGGGCTTCATGTCTGTCAAGTCGCAGAGTTTGGGCTTCATGTCTGTAAAGTCGCCGTAGTTTGGGCTTCATGTCTATAAAGTCGCAGTAGTTTAGGCTTCATGTTTGTAAAGTCGTTGAGTTTGGGCTTCATGTATGTAAAGTCGCAGTAGTTTGGGCTTCATGTCTGTAAAGTCGCAGTAGTTTGGGCTTCATGTCTGTAAAGTCGCAGTAGTTTGGGCTTCATTCGTGTCTTTAGACCCCTGGACCCAGGAGCTGGACTTTAGTGACATGGAGTGTTAGTTCATAACGAGCATACGGCACTGCCAGGAAATCACACTGACTGTCAAGTTCATATTTGAATTGGTTTATTGCTCTCTTTAATCGGTTACAATTGTTCAACAAGCATATAGCATTACTACATCAAAAAGGAAATTAAATTAACCAGATTAACAGCAGCATAAGCACGGCTGATTAGCTGCAGAGTTGACATTTATATAATATGATTAAATGTCGTCTAGACTTATACAAATCATAGCAAAGAAAAAGAAAAACGCTTATTGCATGGCCTTGTCAGTAACACTTCATGGGCGGTTTTGTCTGATTGACCAATATTTTGGAACTGTGTGGACCCACTCCGTCCCTGTAAATACGGGTTGCGCTAGATATGCTGGCAATGCTACATGTAATACAATTGTTATGCTTTTTAACAGCTGATAATGTTACCAGTTATTACGTCCTGTGCATGACATATTAGTAAATCCCATGGATGACGTAATAGTAAAGTTTATGCATGCCATAAAAATAAAATTTTATGTATGCCATGATAGTCAATTCTATGTAAGCCATATTGGTAAGTTCTATGTGAGCGAATATAAGAATCCGTAGTGTGACATAATAGTACGTTTTATGTATGACAGACATATAAGGGTTGGCATGCGTCCGTCTACGAAAGACGATGGATTTGCAGCTTTGTTTTTGTTAGCCTTTAGTAGCACGAATTGTTTAAAGACATTTACGCTTGTGACTGAAGAAGTCTATCTGTGACCGACAGACAACAATTCCTTTCTTTGTGAGCACCTTTAAATCGAGTCCAGGGATGTGTTGGACAAAGCGATGCTGGACAGGGACAGGGCGTCGTTGTCGTAAGGCGCCGCGATGGTGTCAGAGTGTTTCGAGGCGTCTGCGCCGCTCTCCCCGGAAGTGGCGGGCGACGCGCTGCGCATGCGCCGGACCGTGCGGCGCACGCAGCGGACTGTGAGCGCCGCGAGGATGGCGAGGAGGACACCGGATATGACGGAGGCGATGGGCACCACGTACGTCATTTGGATGGCGTTGGTCGCGGCAGCCGACGTAGGACCCGACCCGTAGGCGGCTACCTGCACCTCATCCGCTGGAGAGACAACAATGTATCGTTAACACGAGTTGTGTCTGCTGGAGGATAACATTGTATCGTTAACACGAGTGGCGCCTGCTGGAGGGGTAACATTGTATCGTTAACACGAGTTGTGTCCGCTGGTGGGGTAACATTGTATCGTTACCACGAGTGGCGCCTGCTGGAGGGTAACATTGTATCGTTAACACGAGTTGTGTCTGCTGGTGGGGCAACATTGTATCGTTAACACTAGTGGCGCCTGCTGGAGGGGTAACATTATAACGTTAACACGAGTCGTGTCTGCTGGTGGGGTAATAATGTAATGTTAACACGAGTTGTGTCTGCTGGGGGGGGGGGGGGTGACATTGCATCGTTAACACGAGTTGTGCCCGCTGGAGAGACAACAATGTATCGTTAACACGAGTTGTGTCTGCTGGAGGATTGACATTGTAACGTCAACACGAGTTGTGTCTGCTGGAGGGGTAATAATGTAATGTTATCACGAGTTGTGTCTGCTGGAGGGAAAAAATGTAATGTTAACACGAGTTGTGTCTGCTGGAGGGAAAAAATGTAATGTTAACACGAGTTGTGTCTGCTGGAGGGAAAAAATGTAATGTTAACACGAGTTTTGTCTGCTGGAGGGAAAAAATGTAATGTTAACACGAGTTGTGTCTGCTGGAGGTAAAAAAATGAAATGATAACAGTTGTGTCTGCTGGAGGGGTAATAATGTAATGTTAACACGAGTTGTGTTTGCTGGAACGAAAAAATGTAACGTTAACACGAGTCGTGTCTGCTGGAGGGGTAATAATGTAATGTTAACACGAGTTGTGTCTGCTGGAGGGAAAACATGTAATGTTAACACGAGTTGTGTCTGCTGGAGGAGTAATAATGTAATGTTAATACGAGTTGTGTCTGCTGGAGGGGTAAAAATGTAATGTTAACAGGAGTGGTGTCTGCTGGAGGGAAAAAATGTAATGTTAACACGAGTTGTGTCTGCCGGAGGAGTAATAATGTAATGTTAATACGAGTTGTGTCTGCTGGAGGGTAATAATGTAATGTTAACACGAGTTGTGTCTGCTGGAGGGGTAACATTGTATGTTAACACGAGTTGTGTCTGCCGGAGGGGTAATAATGTAATGTTAACACGAGTTGTGTCTGCTGGAGGGGCAACATTGTAACTTAACACAAGTTGTGTCTGCTGGAGGGGTAACATTGTAATGTTAACACGAGTTGTGTCTGCTGGAGGGGTAACATTGTAACGTTAACACGAGTGACGTTTGCTGGAGGGGTAACATTGTAACGTTAACACGAGTTGTGTCTGCTGGAGGGGTAATAATGTAATGTTAACACGAGTTGTGTCTGCTGGAGGGGTAACATTGTAACGTTAACACGAGTGAGGTCTGCTGGAGGGGTAGTATTATAACGTTAACACGAGTCGTGTCTGCTGGAGAAACAACAATGTAATGTTGACACAACTGATGTTCGCTGGAGATGTAGCAAAGTCGAATTCTCGTTACGTTTTACATAACCTGCAGGTAAAATACATACAGACACGCATACCAAGGTAAGGTAGGGGGAGGGGTAAAGGTGGGGGGGGGGGGGGCGGCGACATATATTAAGAAGTAACAGTATTCGTTAGGTATTCATATTTGGATATATGTATCACGTGTCATTAATTGACACGTGATTGGGCCGTAGTGATTCAAAATAGATTCCCATGGAGGGGGAGGGGCGGGGGAGGGGCGGGCGAGGGGGGTGGGGGGCGTGGGTGAGGGGTACTCACCTTTACAGCTGTGTCCGTCATCAGCGAGTTGCGTCCCAGGGATGTCACACCGACAGTAGTAAGATCCGTCGTTGTTGATACACATGTCCTCGCAGCCCCCGTTTTCCTGGTTACACTCGTTCACGTCTGGAAATCAAAACCACGCGAGAGTTCATGCGGCAACGATGAATACGTACCGTGACAACGCAGATAACGTACCGTGACAAGGCAGATAACGTACCGTGACAAGGCAGATAACGTACCGTGACAAGGCAGATAACGTACCGTGACAAGGCAGATAACGTACCGTGACAACGCAGATAACGTACCGTGACAAGGCAGATAACGTACCATGACAAGGTAGATAACGTACCTTAACAAGGCAGATAAGGTGCCGTGACAAACCAGATAACGTACCGTGACAAGGCAGATAACGTACCGTGACAACGCAGATAACGTACCGTGACAGGACAGGTCACGTACCACGACAGGACAGGTCACGTACCACGACAGGACAGGTCACGTACCACGACAGGACAGGTCACGTACCACGACAGGACAGGTCACGTACCACGACAGGACAGGTCACGTACTACTACAGGACAGGTCACGTACCATGACAAGACTGGTCACGTATCGTGACAGGACAGGTCACGTACCGTCACACTGCGTTCCGTTGATGGGATCTATTCGGCCATTCAGGTCGCAGAAGCAGATGACGCCAGCCTCGGCGTAGTAGCGGCAGTAGATGTCATCTGGGAACAATACCAAGAGTCTCAGCTGTGGTCTGACGTCTCCAATGGTAACTGGTGGGGCGCCGGGTGGTGTTGTGTGGGTGGGGCTCCGCGTGAGGTGGGTTTAGGGGTGGGGCGCCGGGTGGGGAGAGGTATTGGTGGGGCGCCGGGTGGTTATGTGTGGGTGGGGCTCCGCGTGAGGTGGGTTTAGGGGTGGGGCGCCGGGTGGGGAGAGGTATTGGTGGGGCGCCGGGTGGTTATGTGTGGGTCGTGCTCCGCGTGAGGTGGGTTTAGGGGTGGGGCGCCGGGTGGGGAGAGGTATTGGTGGGGCGCCGGGTGGTTATGTGTGGGTGGGGCTCCGCGTGAGCTGGGTTTAGGGGTGGGGCGCCGGGTGGGGAGAGGTATTGGTGGGGCGCCGGGTGGTTATGTGTGGGTGGGGCTCCGCGTGAGGTGGGTTTAGGGGTGGGGCGCCGGGTGGGGAGAGGTATTGGTGGGGCGCCGGGTGGTTATGTGTGGGTGGGGCTCCGCGTGAGGTGGGTTTAGGGGTGGGGCGCCGGGTGGGGAGAGGTATTGGTGGGGCGCCGGGTGGTTATGTGTGGGTGGGGCTCCGCGTGAGGTGGGTTTAGGGGTGGGGCGCCGGGTGGGGAGAGGTATTGGTGGGGCGCCGGGTGGGGATGTGTGGGTCGGGCTCCGCGTGAGGTGGGTTTAGGGGTGGGGCGGGGTGGGATGGGTGGCGGTGGCGGTGTGTCGCCAGTTGTAGTTCAGATGTATGAACATACCATTCAAAGTCCCCATGAGGGCGAAATGGAAATATCGGTAAGAGCTAATGTGAGCTATTAGTGGTCTGTGACGTCCTTGACAATCACTTATAACATTTGAATTTGCGCGACGGGCCAGTAAACACGATATTTGAGGATTTCACACCTCATGAATATTCAAATATGTACAAGTCATGTACTGGATGCAATAACAGTGGTTGCACGAGGGTGGGCGGGAGATTTTACCCAGCAATTTGTGTGGCAACACCAAGGATAATTGTCGGGAAATAGGTGGACCGAAGGAGACTCTGCATCTGACCGTGGTTAATGATCTAGTTGCACATTTTATAACTAGTAATCCAGTACAAACAGTCATATCTGGGGCATATGGCCCCAATGCGAAAATGCTAGCTTAAGCTAAAAATATTTCTTTCTATTAATTGTTAGAAAACTTAAGCGGTCTGGTGTTCCTGTATGGTTGTAAGTATATATTTCCAGCCTTATTAACTTAAAGTAGCATCAACGCTCTCTCTTTGAGGTAACCTGAATAACGATTCTTAGCACAGAACTTGTCCCCTTCTTTCCACAGTACCGTGGCAGGAAGTGACGTCACTGGTGCTTACCCAGACAGAGATAAGTCCTGCTGCGAATCTGGTATCCCTTTCGGCACATGCAGAAAAAGCTGTCGTAGGTGTCCACGCAGTAGTGCTCACACCCTCCGTTGTTGTTGGCACATTCGATGATGGCCTGCACTACAGTAGCAGTAGCAAGGGACAGTGCTCAGTCCTTCCTCGAGTCATATTCAAACAGCACCGCACAGTGGGGTTCGTATCATGGCTTGCACATATACGAAGGAGTTATTATCTGTTCGTATGCTGCTTGGAATTTTTAATGACGACAACATTATACCAAAATTGTGAGCAGTATAGAAAGAAATAACAATATTATAAATATTCATACATTTAATAATAATATACATAATAGTGACATATTGCTATAATGATAATAATTATGCATCTACAATAAAAACATTGATACCAAAATTGAGAGAAGTAATACGTGCAATAACAAAATGAACAATTATGACTTTTTTTTGTTGCTATAATAATAAGCTTTGATATGATCTAGCTTGATATAGATATGCATGAACAATCATTTGTGAGCAGCATAAAGAAATAATAAAAATACTGTAGGTAAAGTTAGTAAGAAAAAGGCGGATGCTATAATAATAATTTGTTTTATATAGAGACACATACAAATAATAAAAATAATGCCTAAATTGTGAGCAATATAAAGCTACCAACAAAGACGCAAATAAAAAAATTATATTAATACATGTAATAACAATATAGATAATAATGCATTTGTTTGCTCTAACATAATATTACATTTTTTTCATCTAATATGTAAATATATGTGTAAATCCACTTACACCCTCCGGCGGCTCCGCTAGGGCCTGGTGGACCTTCCCTCCCGGTGGCGCCTGAAGCACACAGACAACATGGCAGATCAGCTGAGGAACATGTATGGAGCCGTCACTACCCTAAACCCTGGATGTATGGCATAACTATGTAGCTACTCCAACTCTGTACCTGGGGCGGCCCGACCGGTCAGTGGGCAAGAGAGCTCGCAGTGAGCGCTCTGGCCACCTGAGAGCCTAGCAGCGCGTGCGCGTGGGTCAGTGGTTCGAGCGCCGCTGTGGTCATGATCACAAGATAAACATCCCATGTCCTTCTTCGCAAAGAGTAGGGGGTTACCCTGGGGACATGGCTCCACTCTCCTTTCTTTCTCCCATTGACGCGATATGATCAAAAGTGGTTAAATCGTCCTGTATAATCTTATCCTGAAAAAAACAAAGGTCAGTAACAGCGAAAATCATAGATGGTTGGTTGTATATTCAGGACGCTTTAACCACTTTTGATCATATCGCGTCAATGGGAGAAAGAAAGGAGAGTGAAGCCATGTCTCCAGGGTAACCCCCTATTCTTTGCGAAGAAGGACATGGGATGTTTATCTTGTGATCACTACCACAGCGGGGCTCGAACCACTGACCAACCAATTCTGCACCTAATCACGTAGCGACACAACTAACCTATTTGTACATCTAAAGTACATATATATGTACCTACCTACAGTAAATCTATATTATCGTTGCGTACGTTTTCGTAGCCACCATAAATGTATTAATTAACTTACTAAATTAATTTACTCTGGGCCCAGGTACTTATCATAACCGTGTTCCTAAGCGTTAAGTCTGATTGTATACCCAATTATTAACAAACTATATACTCAAGTAATTACTTTGATTTTATACCCAAGTATGTAGCTTGTATGTATACCTACCTAATTACCGTGACTGCATCTCCAAACAATTACACTAACTGTAAATTCAAGTAACTGCCCTAAATGTATACACAAGTGATTAACTTGATTGCATAGCCAAGTAATTGCCTTGACTGTGTGCCCAAACAATTACCTTGACTGTACATTGAAGTAATTGCCTTGACTGTACTTGCAATAAAAAAACTACCCCAACCAACTGCAAATGCACGGTAGATACATGGTAGATATCTGAATTTGGCATACAACGAAGTACGCTGAAAAGCCACACTATCCCACAGTAAATGCATGGGGGCAAACAATATCATTTACAACATACCCTGATATTCACGACATACAGCGCACTTGTATAATTTAAAACTAAACGCATTGTTTTCATGAAGTAAAAAAAACTTGGCGGGGTGCAGCTGCAGGTACGCGTTCCCTTCATCAACACAAATCAGACGGCTTGACTGACAAATAAGCGGGAATGTTCCGTGCCGACGCGGCTCTGACCTATGCCTCCCCTGGGTCCCATCGGTCCAACGGGACCGTTGAGTCCTCGCGCGCCGCTGGGACCGCTGGATCCAGTGAATCCCGTGAGTCCGCGAGGTCCGGATGGGCCGGTTGGTCCGGGGCGACCCGTCACTCCTGGAACCATACACATGAAGGGAGTTAATCCACAGCCTGAGACCTCATCAAGCCACGGCCACCGTCAGCACTCGTACCTCCACTATAGCGGACAGTCTCAACTCAACCGCTATAGCGGACTGCCCCCACTCTACCACTATAGCGGACAGTCTCAACTCTACCGCTATAGCGGACAGTCTCAACTCTACCGCTATAGCGGACTGCCCCCACTCTACTGCTATAGCAGACTGTCTCAACTCTACCGCTATAGCGGACTGTCTCAACCCTACCGCTATTGCGGACTGCCCCCACTCTACCGTTATAGCAGACTGTCTCAACTCTACCGCTATAGCGGACTGTCTCAACTCTACCTCTATAGCGCACTGTCTCAACCCAACCACTATAGCGGACTATCTCAACTCTACCACTATATCGGACTGTCCCCACTTTACCACTATAGCGGACTGCCCTCAACTCTACGGCTATAGCGGACTGTCTCAACTCAACCACTATAATAGCGGACTGTCTCAACTCTACCGCTATAGCGGACTGTCTCAACTCAACCACTATAGCGGACAGTCTCAACTCTACCGCTATAGCCGACTGTCTCAACCCAACCTCTATAGCGGACTGTCCCTACTCTACCACTATAGCGGACTGTCCCCACTCTACCACCATAGCGGACTGTCCCCACTTTACCACTATAGCGGACTGCCCCCACTCTACCACTATAGCGGACTGCCCCCACTCTACCGCTATAGCGGACTGTCTCAACTCTACCACTATATCGGACTGTCCCCACTCTACCACTATATCGGACTGTCCCCACCCTACCACTATATCGGACTGTCCCCACTCTACCACTATATCGGACTGTCCCCACCCTACCACTATAGTGGACTGTCCCCACTTTACCACTGTATCGGACTGTCGCCACTCTACCACTATAGCGGACTGTCCCCACTTTACCACTATAGCGGACTGCTCCCACTCTACCACTATAGCGGACTGTCCCCACTCTACCACTATTGGTCGTGGGTTCAAACCTGCCTTTTCCTGACTGAACTGATTGGTCGTGGGTTTGAGCCAGCCTTCTCCTGAATGAAATGATTGGTCGTGGGTTCGAGCCTGCCTTCTCCTGACTGAAACTGATTGGTCGTGGGTTCGAGCCTGCCTTCTCCTGACTGAACTGATTGGCTCTGGTTTCCAGCCTGCCTTCTCCTGACTGAACTGATTGGTCGTGGGTTTGAGCCAGCCTTCTCCTGAATGAAATGATTGGTCGTGGGTTCGAGCCTGCCTTCTCGTGACTGAAACTGATTGGTCGTGGGTTCGGGCCTGCCTTCTCCTGACTGAAATGATTGGTCGTGGGTTCGAGCCTGCCTTCTCGTGACTGAATCTGATTGGTCGTGGGTTCGGGCCTGCCTTCTCCTGACTGAAATGATTGGTCGTGGGTTCGAGCCTGCCTTCTCGTGACTGAAACTGATTGGTCGTGGGTTCGAGCCTGCCTTTTCCTCACTGAACTGATTGGTCGCGGGTTTGAGCCTGCCTTCTCGTGACTGAAACTGATTGGTTCTGGTTTCCAGCCTGCCTTCTCCTGACTGAACTGATAGATCGTGGGTTTGAACCTGCCTTCTCCTGACTGAAATGATTGGTCGTGGGTTCGAGCCTGCCTTCTTCTGACTGAATTGATTGGTTCTGGTTTACAGCCTGCCTTCTCCTGACTGAACTGATTGGTCGTGGGTTCGAGCCTGCCTTCTCCTGACTGAAACTGATTGGTCGTGGGTTCGGGCCTGCCTTCTTCTGACTGAACTGATTGGTTCTGGTTTCCAGCCTGCCTTCTCCTGACTGAACTGATTGGTCGTGGGTTTGAGCCTGCCTTCTCCTGAATGAAATGATTGGTCGTGGGTTCGAGCCTGCCTTCTCCTGACTGAAACTGATTGGTCGTGGTTTCGAGCCTGCCTTCTCGTGACTGAAACTGATTGGTCGTGGGTTCGGGCCTGCCTTGTCCTGAATGAAATGATTGGTCGTGGGTTCGAGCCTGCCTTCTCGTGACTGAAACTGATTGGTTCTGGTTTCCAGCCTGCCTTCTCCTGACTGAACTGATTGGTCGTGGGTTCGAGCCTGCCTTCTCCTGACTGAACTGATTGGTTGTGGGTTCCAGCCTGCCTTCTCGTGACTGAAACTGATTGGTCGTGGGTTCGGGCCTGCCTTCTCGTGAACGAAATGATTGGTCGTGGGTTCGAGCCTGCCTTCTCGTGACTGAAACTGATTGGTTCTGGTTTCCAGACTGCCTTCTCCTGACTGAACTGATTGGTCGTGGGTTCCAGCCTGCCTTCTTGTGACTGAAACTGATTGGTCGTGGGTTCCAGCCTGCCCTCTCCTGACTGAAATGATTGGTCGTGGGTTCGAGCCTGCCTTCTCGTGACTGAAACTGATTGGTCGTGAGTTTGAGCCTGCCTTCTCCTGACTAAAATGATTGGTCGTGGGTTCGAGCCTGCCTTCTCGTGACTGAAACTGATTGGTCGTGGGTTCGGGCCTGCCTTCTTCTGACTTAACTGATTGGTCGCGGGTTCGAGCCTGCCTTCTCGTGACTGAACTGATTGGTTCTGGTTTCCAGCCTGCCTTCTCCTGACTGCACTGATTGGTCGTGGGTTCGAGCCTGCCTTCTCGTGACTGAAACTGATTGGTCGTGGGTTCGGGCCTGCCTTCTCGTGACTAAAATGATTGGTCGTGGGTTCGAGCCTGCCTTCTCGTGACTGAAACTGATTGGTCGTGGGTTCGGGCCTGCCTTCTCCTGACTGAAATGATTGGTCGTGGGGGCGAGCCTGCCTTCTCGTGACTGAAACTGATTGGTCGTGGGTTCGAGCCTGCCTTTTCCTGACTGAACTGATTGGTCGCGGGTTTGAGCATGCCTTCTCGTGACTGAAACTGATTGGTTCTGATATTCCAGCCTGCCTTCTCCTGACTGAACTGATAGGTCGTGGGTTTGAACCTGCCTTCTCTTGACTGAAATGATTGGTCGTGGGTTCGAGCCTGCCTTCTCCTGACTGAACTGATTGGTTCTGGTTTACAGCCTGCCTTCTCCTGACTGAACTGATTGGTCGTGGGTTCGGGCCTGCCTTCTCCTGACTGAACTGATTGGTCGTGGGTTCGGGCCCTCCTTCTCCTGACTGAACTGATTGGTTCTGGTTTCCAGCCTGCCTTCTCCTGACTGAACTGATTGGTCGTGGGTTTGAGCCTGCCTTCTCCTGAATGAAATGATTGGTCGTGGGTTCGAGCCTGCCTTCTCCTGACTGAAACTGATTGGTCGTGGGTTCGGGCCTGCCTTCTTCTGACTGAACTGATTGGTTCTGGTTTCCAGCCTGCCTTCTCCTGACTGAACTGATTGGTCGTGGGTTTGAGCCTGCCTTCTCCTGAATGAAATGATTGGTCGTGGGTTCGAGCCTGCCTTCTCGTGACTGAAACTGATTGGTCGTGGGTTCGGGCCTGCCTTCTCCTGACTGAAATGATTGGTCGTGGGTTCGAGCCTGCCTTCTCGTGACTGAAACTGATTGGTCGTGGGTTCGGGCCTGCCTTCTCCTGAATGAAATGATTGGTCGTGGGTTCGAGCCTGCCTTCTCGTGACTGAAACTGATTGGTTCTGGTTTCCAGGCTGCCTTCTCCTGACTGAACTGATTGGTCGTGGGTTCGAGCCTGCCTTCTCCTGACTGAACTGATTGGTCGTGGGTTCCAGCCTGCCTTCTCGTGACTGAAACTGATTGGTCGTGGGTTCGGGCCTGCCTTCTCGTGAACGAAATGATTGGTCGTGGGTTCGAGCTTGCCTTCTCGTGACTGAAACTGATTGGTCGTGGGTTCCAGCCTGCCTTCTCCTGACTGAAATGATTGGTCGTGGGTTCGAGCCTGCCTTCTCGTGACTGAAACTGATTGGTCGTGAGTTCGAGCCTGCCTTCTCGTGACTGAAATGATTGGTCGTGGGTTCGAGCCTGCCTTCTCGTGACTGAAACTGATTGGTCGTGAGTTCGAGCCTGCCTTCTCCTGACTGAAATGATTGGTCGTGGGTTCGAGCCTGCCTTCTCGTGACTGAAACTGATTGGTCGTGGGTTCGAGCTTGCCTTCTCGTGACTGAAACTGATTGGTCGTGGGTTCGAGCCTGCCTTCTCCTGACTGCACTGATTGGTCGTGGGTTCGAGCTTGCCTTCTCGTGACTGAAACTGATTGGTCGTGGGTTCGAGCCTGCCTTCTCCTGACTGCACTGATTGGTCGTGGGTTCGAGCCTGCCTTCTCGTGACTGAAACTGATTGGTCGTGGGTTCGGGCCTGCCTTCTCCTGACTGAAATGATTGGTCGTGGGTTCGAGCCTGCCTTCTCGTGACTGAAACTGATTGGTCGTGGGTTCGGGCCTGCCTTCTCCTGACTGAAATGATTGGTCGTGGGGGCGAGCCTGCCTTCTCGTGACTGAAACTGATTGGTCGTGGGTTCGAGCCTGCCTTTTCCTGACTGAACTGATTGGTCGCGGGTTTGAGCTTGCCTTCTCGTGACTGAAACTGATTGGTTCTGATATTCCAGCCTGCCTTCTCCTGACTGAACTGATAGGTCGTGGGTTTGAACCTGCCTTCTCCTGACTGAAATGATTGGTCGTGGGTTCGAGCCTGCCTTCTCCTGACTGAACTGATTGGTTCTGGCTTACAGCCTGCCTTCTCCTGACTGAACTGATTGGTCGTGGGTTCGGCCCTGCCTTCTCCTGACAGAACTGATTGGTCGTGGGTTCGGGCCCTCCTTCTCCTGACTGAACTGATTGGTTCTGGTTTCCAACCTGCCTTCTCCTGACTGAACTGATTGGTCGTGGGTTTGAGCCTGCCTTCTCCTGAATGAAATGATTGGTCGTGGGTTCGAGCCTGCCTTCTCCTGACTGAAACTGATTGGTCGTGGGTTCGGGCCTGCCTTCTTCTGACTGAACTGATTGGTTCTGGTTTCCAGCCTGCCTTCTCCTGACTGAACTGATTGGTCGTGGGTTTGAGCCTGCCTTCTCCTGAATGAAATGATTGGTCGTGGGTTCGAGCCTGCCTTCTCGTGACTGAGACTGATTGGTCGTGGATTCGGGCCTGCCTTCTCCTGACTGAAATGATTGGTCGTGGGTTCGAGCCTGCCTTCTCGTGACTGAAACTGATTGGTCGTGGGTTCGAGCCTGCCTTCTCCTGAATGAAATGATTGGTCGTGGGTTCGAGCCTGCCTTCTCGTGACTGAAACTGATTGGTTCTGGTTTCCAGGCTGCCTTCTCCTGACTGAACTGATTGGTCGTGGGTTCGAGCCTGCCTTCTCCTGACTGAACTGATTGGTCGTGGGTTCCAGCCTGCCTTCTCGTGAATGAAACTGATTGGTCGTGGGTTCGAGCTAGCCTTCTCGTGACTGAAACTGATTGGTTCTGGTTTCCAGACTGCCTTCTCCTGACTGAATTGATTGGTCGTGGGTTCCAGCCTGCCTTCTCGTGACTGAAACTGATTGGTCGTGGGTTCCAGCCTGCCTTCTCCTGACTGAAATGATTGGTCGTGGGTTCGAGCCTGCCTTCTCGTGACTGAAACTGATTGGTCGTGAGTTCGAGCCTGCCTTCTCCTGGCTGAAATGATTGGTCGTGGGTTCGAGCCTGCCTTCTCGTGACTGAAACTGATTGGTCGTGGGTTCGAGCTTGCCTTCTCGTGACTGAAACTGATTGGTTCTGATTTCCAGCCTGCCTTCTTCTGACTGAACTGATAGGTCGCGGGTTTGAACCTGCCTTCTCCTGACTGAACTGATTGGTTCTGGTTTACAGCCTGCCTTCTCCTGACTGAAATGATTGGTCGTGGGTTTGAGCCTGCCTTCTCCTGAATGAAATGATTGGTCGTGGGTTCGAGCCTGCCTTCTCCTGACTGAAACTGATTGGTCGTGGGTTCGGGCCTGCCTTCTTCTGACTGAACTGATTGGTTCTGGTTTCCAGCCTGCCTTCTCCTGACTGAACTGATTGGTCGTGGGTTTGAGCCTGCCTTCTCCTGAATGAAATGATTGGTCGTGGGTTCGAGCCTGCCTTCTCGTGACTGAGACTGATTGGTCGTGGGTTCGGGCCTGCCTTCTCCTGACTGAAATGATTGGTCGTGGGTTCGAGCCTGCCTTCTCGTGACTGAAACTGATTGGTCGTGGGTTCGGGCCTGCCTTCTCCTGAATGAAATGATTGGTCGTGGGTTCAAGCCTGCCTTCTCGTGACTGAAACTGATTGGTTCTGGTTTCCAGGCTGCCTTCTCCTGACTGAGCTGATTGGTCGAGGGTTGGAGCCTGCCTTCTCCTGACTGAACTGATTGGTCGTGGGTTCCAGCCTGCCTTCTCGTGACTGAAACTGATTGATCGTGGGTTCGGGCCTGCCTTCTCGTGAACGAAATGATTGGTCGTGGGTTCGAGCTTGCCTTCTCGTGACTGAAACTGATTGGTTCTGGTTTCCAGACTGCCTTCTCCTGACGGAACTGATTGGTCGTGGGTTCCAGCCTGCCTTCTCGTGACTGAAACTGATTGGTCGTGGGTTCCAGCCTGCCTTCTCCTGACCGAAATGATTGGTCGTGGGTTCGAGCCTGCCTTCTCTTGACTGAAACTGATTGGTCGTGAGTTCGAGCCTGCCTTCTCCTGACTGAAATGATTGGTCGTGGGTTCGAGCCTGCCTTCTCGTGACTGAAACTGATTGGTCGTGGGTTCGGGCCTGCCTTCTCCTGACTGAAATGATTGGTCGTGGGTTCGAGCCTGCCTTCTCGTGACTGAAACTGATTGGTCGTGGGTTCGGGCCTGCCTTCTCCTGGCTTAACTGATTGGTCGCGGGTTCGAGCCTGCCTTCTCGTGACTGAACTGATTGGTTCTGGTTTCCAGCCTGCCTTCTCCTGACTGAACTGATAGGTCGTGGGTTTGAACCTGCCTTCTCCTGACTGAAATGATTGGTCGTGGGTTCGAGCCTGCCTTCTCCTGACTGAACTGATTGGTTCTGGTTTACAGCCTGCCTTCTCCTGACTGAACTGATTGGTCGTGGGTTCGGGCCTGCCTTCTCCTGACTGAACTGATTGGTCGTGGGTTCGGGCCCTCCTTCTCCTGACTGAACTGATTGGTTCTGGTTTCCAACCTGCCTTCTCCTGACTGAACTGATTGGTCGTGGGTTTGAGCCTGCCTTCTCCTGAATGAAATGATTGGTCGTGGGTTCGAGCCTGCCTTCTCCTGACTGAAACTGATTGGTCGTGGGTTCGGGCCTGCCTTCTTCTGACTGAACTGATTGGTTCTGGTTTCCAGCCTGCCTTCTCCTGACTGAACTGATTGGTCGTGGGTTTGAGCCTGCCTTCTCCTGAATGAAATGATTAGTCGTGGGTTCGAGCCTGCCTTCTCGTGACTGAGACTGATTGGTCGTGGATTCGGGCCTGCCTTCTCCTGACTGAAATGATTGGTCGTGGGTTCGAGCCTGCCTTCTCGTGACTGAAACTGATTGGTCGTGGGTTCGAGCCTGCCTTCTCCTGAATGAAATGATTGGTCGTGGGTTCGAGCCTGCCTTCTCGTGACTGAAACTGATTGGTTCTGGTTTCCAGGCTGCCTTCTCCTGACTGAACTGATTGGTCGTGGGTTCGAGCCTGCCTTCTCCTGACTGAACTGATTGGTCGTGGGTTCCAGCCTGCCTTCTCGTGAATGAAACTGATTGGTCGTGGGTTCAAGCTAGCCTTCTCGTGACTGAAACTGATTGGTTCTGGTTTCCAGACTGCCTTCTCCTGACTGAATTGATTGGTCGTGGGTTCCAGCCTGCCTTCTCGTGACTGAAACTGATTGGTCGTGGGTTCCAGCCTGCCTTCTCCTGACTGAAATGATTGGTCGTGGGTTCGAGCCTGCCTTCTCGTGACTGAAACTGATTGGTCGTGAGTTCGAGCCTGCCTTCTCCTGGCTGAAATGATTGGTCGTGGGTTCGAGCCTGCCTTCTCGTGACTGAAACTGATTGGTCGTGGGTTCGAGCTTGCCTTCTCGTGACTGAAACTGATTGGTTCTGATTTCCAGCCTGCCTTCTCCTGACTGAACTGATAGGTCGCGGGTTTGAACCTGCCTTCTCCTGACTGAACTGATTGGTTCTGGTTTACAGCCTGCCTTCTCCTGACTGAAATGATTGGTCGTGGGTTTGAGCCTGCCTTCTCCTGAATGAAATGATTGGTCGTGGGTTCGAGCCTGCCTTCTCCTGACTGAAACTGATTGGTCGTGGGTTCGGGCCTGCCTTCTTCTGACTGAACTGATTGGTTCTGGTTTCCAGCCTGCCTTCTCCTGACTGAACTGATTGGTCGTGGGTTTGAGCCTGCCTTCTCCTGAATGAAATGATTGGTCGTGGGTTCGAGCCTGCCTTCTCGTGACTGAAACTGATTGGTCGTGGGTTCGGGCCTGCCTTCTCCTGACTGAAATGATTGGTCGTGGGTTCGAGCCTGCCTTCTCGTGACTGAAACTGATTGGTCGTGGGTTCGGGCCTGCCTTCTCCTGAATGAAATGATTGGTCGTGGGTTCAAGCCTGCCTTCTCGTGACTGAAACTGATTGGTTCTGGTTTCCAGGCTGCCTTCTCCTGACTGAGCTGATTGGTCGAGGGTTGGAGCCTGCCTTCTCCTGACTGAACTGATTGGTCGTGGGTTCCAGCCTGCCTTCTCGTGACTGAAACTGATTGATCGTGGGTTCGGGCCTGCCTTCTCGTGAACGAAATGATTGGTCGTGGGTTCGAGCCTGCCTTCTCGTGACTGAAACTGATTGGTTCTGGTTTCCAGACTGCCTTCTCCTGACGGAACTGATTGGTCGTGGGTTCCAGCCTGCCTTCTCGTGACTGAAACTGATTGGTCGTGGGTTCCAGCCTGCCTTCTCCTGACTGAAATGATTGGTCGTGGGTTCGAGCCTGCCTTCTCTTGACTGAAACTGATTGGTCGTGAGTTCGAGCCTGCCTTCTCCTGACTGAAATGATTGGTCGTGGGTTCGAGCCTGCCTTCTCGTGACTGAAACTGATTGGTCGTGGGTTCGGGCCTGCCTTCTCCTGACTGAAATGATTGGTCGTGGGTTCGAGCCTGCCTTCTCGTGACTGAAACTGATTGGTCGTGGGTTCGGGCCTGCCTTCTCCCGGCTTAACTGATTGGTCGCGGGTTCGAGCCTGCCTTCTCGTGACTGAACTGATTGGTTCTGGTTTCCAGCCTGCCTTCTCCTGACTGAACTGATTGGTCGTGGGTTCGAGCCTGCCTTCTCCTGACTGCACTGATTGGTCGTGGGTTGGAGCCTGCCTTCTCCTGACTGAACTGATTGGTTCTGGTTTCCAGCCTGCCTTCTCCTGACTGAACTGATTGGTCGTGGGTTTGAGCCTGCCTTCTCCTGGATGAAATGATTGGTCGTGGGTTCGAGCCTGCCTTCTCGTGACTGAAACTGATTGGTCGTGGGTTCGGGCCTGCCTTCTCCTGACTGAAATGATTGGTCGTGGGTTCGAGCCTGCCTTCTCGTGACTGAAACTGATTGGTCGTGGGTTCGGGCCTGCCTTCTCCTGAATGAAATGATTGGTCGTGGGTTCAAGCCTGCCTTCTCGTGACTGAAACTGATTGGTTCTGGTTTCCAGGCTGCCTTCTCCTGACTGAGCTGATTGGTCGAGGGTTGGAGCCTGCCTTCTCCTGACTGAACTGATTGGTCGTGGGTTCCAGCCTGCCTTCTCGTGACTGAAACTGATTGATCGTGGGTTCGGGCCTGCCTTCTCGTGAACGAAATGATTGGTCGTGGGTTCGAGCCTGCCTTCTCGTGACTGAAACTGATTGGTTCTGGTTTCCAGACTGCCTTCTCCTGACGGAACTGATTGGTCGTGGGTTCCAGCCTGCCTTCTCGTGACTGAAACTGATTGGTCGTGGGTTCCAGCCTGCCTTCTCCTGACTGAAATGATTGGTCGTGGGTTCGAGCCTGCCTTCTCTTGACTGAAACTGATTGGTCGTGAGTTCGAGCCTGCCTTCTCCTGACTGAAATGATTGGTCGTGGGTTCGAGCCTGCCTTCTCGTGACTGAAACTGATTGGTCGTGGGTTCGGGCCTGCCTTCTCCTGACTGAAATGATTGGTCGTGGGTTCGAGCCTGCCTTCTCGTGACTGAAACTGATTGGTCGTGGGTTCGGGCCTGCCTTCTCCTGGCTTAACTGATTGGTCGCGGGTTCGAGCCTGCCTTCTCGTGACTGAACTGATTGGTTCTGGTTTCCAGCCTGCCTTCTCCTGACTGAACTGATTGGTCGTGGGTTCGAGCCTGCCTTCTCCTGACTGCACTGATTGGTCGTGGGTTGGAGCCTGCCTTCTCCTGACTGAACTGATTGGTTCTGGTTTCCAGCCTGCCTTCTCCTGACTGAACTGATTGGTCGTGGGTTCGAGCCTGCCTTCTCGTGACTGAAATGATTGGTCGTGGGTTCGAGCCTGCCTTCTCGTGACTGAACTGATTGGTTCTGGTTTCCAGCCTGCCTTCGCCTGACTGAACTGATTGGTCGTGGGTTCGAGCCTGCCTTCGCCTGACTAAACTGATTGGTCCTGGGTTCGAGCCTGCCTTCGCCTGACTGAACCGATTGGTCGTGGGTTGGAGCCTGCCTTCGCCTGACTGAACTGATTGGTCGCGGGTTCGAGCCTGCCTTCTCCTGACTTAACTGATTGGTCGCGGGTTGGAGCCTGCCTTCTCGTGACTGAACTGATTGGTTCTGATTTCCAGCCTGCCTTCTCCTGACCGAACTGATTGGTCGTGGGTTCGAGCCTGCCTTCTCCTGACTGAAATGATTGGTCGTGGGTTGGAGCCTGCCTTCTCGTGACTGAACTGATTGGTTCTGGTTTCCAGCCTGCCTTCTCCTGACTGAACTGATTGGTCGTGGGTTTGAGCCTGCCTTCTCCTGACTGAACTGATTGGTTCTGGTTTCCAGCCTGCCTTCTCCTGACTGAACTGATTGGTCGCGGGTTCGAGCCTACCTTGGCACCTACATCTGGGAAAGTTGCCATCCGAGCCGACCCCATGGATATCACTGTCCCGTGAGGGTCTAACGGTCCTTTCTCCCTTACCCGTGGCGCCCGCGCTGCCTGTGTTCCCGGGGTCACCTCTGAAGCCCCGCGGCCCTTGCGGACCAGTCGGACCACGTGACCCGGTGGCGCCGGTGCCGCCCGTGACGCCGTTAAATCCGTCTCTTCCCGAGGCGCCCGTGGCGCCTGTTCGTCCCACCCCCCCGGTCGAGCCAGTCAGCCCACTGCGTCCCGAAGGCCCGGGGCGCCCGGTGCTCCCTGTGGCGCCTGTGTTGCCCGCGGGGCCGGTAGACCCTGAGGCGCCCGTCCGGCCCCCGGGTCCAGTAGATCCAGTGAAGCCTTCTGGCCCAGTAGCGCCGGTGGCGCCATCTAGTATGACAAATACCAACACGTGTGTAGGTTATGACCATCGGCGCATCATATAATGTCCTTTCGTAATCAAAAATAGAAGAAAAAAAATAGCAAAAAAATAGCAAAATGTATCATTACCTACAGTTAAATCGTAAAATATACAAATTAACGAAATCCGAATTGGCTCAAATGGTATTATACGCGTGAATTTTGTTTAAAAACTTGATAATAAAATATTAAAAAAATATCCTTTCGGAATCTCACCGAAATATTTATGTCGCCCTGTATGTACTGTGGGCCTGAGTGGCCCCTCAATACGAAATACGCTTACTTTTTTTAGATAATCCAAGTACATGCAAGTCACAACAAGTGGTATAAATAGCATAGAAATGCACTTACTTACTCTTATCCTTTCGGAATCTCACGTCAAATAATGATAATAAATAATTTGTAAAATGTACGGATTTGTGCCAAATGCTACGGGTCTGCAATGCAGCGATACACCGATACTCAACAGCGTAAGTGTCTATACACAATTTCAATGTGTTGAGAATATGAAAAATATCAATATATGAGTATGATAAGTTTTGCAAGATGTGGGTCGCTTCAATGGCCCTCCTTCAAGCTGTAGCATCTGTTCATTCCCGCTGCCACAGGGCGACCTACTTGCAGGTCCCTGGCGACCGGTGGGGCCGCGGGGGCCTGGTGACCCCGAGGAGCCAGTGGCGCCGCTTGGTCCTTCCCTCCCGCTGGAGCCTGCAACAATCAGCGGTGTGAGGTGACTCACACGTACAGCCTGGCGTACCAATCACTCTGCAGCCATGACGTACAGCCTGGCGTACCAATCACACTGCAGCCATGACGTACAGCCTGGAGTACCACTCACACTACATCCATGACATCATAGTGTACCACTCACACTACATCCATGACATCATAGTGTACCACTCACACTACAGCCATGACGTACAACATGGCCTAACACTTACACTGCCGCCCTGACATACAGCCTGGCGTACCACTAATACTGCAGCCATGACATCTCAGCGTACCACTCACACTACAGCCATGACGTACAGCCTGGAGTACCACTCACACTACAGCCTTGACGTACAGCCTGGAGTACCAATCACACTACAGCCATGGCGTGCAGCCTGGAGTACCACTCACACTGCAGCCATGACGTGCAGCCTGGCGTACCACTCAAACTATAGCCATGACGTACAGCCTGTCGTACCACTCACCCTACAGCCACGTCATCATAGTGTACCATTCACACTACAGGCATGACGTACAGCCTGGCCTACCAATTACACTGTCGCCATGAGATACAGTCTGGCGTACCATTGACGCATACACTCATGACAACCCAATGTTCCGCTCGGAAGTGCAACCATGACAGCCCGGCGTACCACTCACACTACAGGCATGACGTACAGCCTGGCCTACCAATTACACTGTCGCCATGAGGTACAGTCTGGCGTACCATTGACGCATACACTCATGACAACCCAATGTTCCGCTCGGAAGTGCAACCATGACAGCCCGGCGTACCACTCACCCTACAGCCATGATATCATAGCGTACCACTTACACTGCAGCCTTGACGTACAGTCTAGCGTACCACTCACACTACAGCCATGGCGTACAGTCTGAAGTACCATACACACTGCAGCCCTGACGTACAGCCTGGCATGCCACTCACACTGCAGTCATGACGTACAGCCTGGCGTACCACTCACACTACAGCCATGACGTTCAGCCTGGCGTGCCACTCACACTGCAGCCATGACATCATAGCGTACCACTCACACTGCAGCCCTGACGTACAGCCTGGAGTACCACTCACACTACAGCCATGACGTTCAGCCTGGCGTGCCACTCACACTGCAGCCATGACATCAGAGCGTACCACTCACACTACAGCCCTGACGTACATCCTGGCGTACCACTCACACTGCAGCGTTGACGTACAGCCTGGCGTGCCACTCACACTACAGCCATGACATCATAACGTACCACTCACACTACAGCCCTGACGTACATCCTGGCGTACCACTCACACTGCAGCGTTGACGTACAGTCTGGCGTACCACTCACACTGCAGCCATGACATCATAGCGTACCACTCACACTACAGCCCTGACGTACATGCTGGCGTACCACTCACACTACAGCGTTGACGTACAGTCTGGCGTACCACTCACATAGCAGCCATAAAGTACAGCCTGGCGTACAACTCACACTGCAGCCATGACATATTAGCGTACCACTAAAACTACAGCCATGACGTACAGCCTGGCGTACCACTCACACTACAGACATGACGTACAGCCTGGAGTACCACTCACACTACAGCCATGACGTACAGCCTGGAGTACCACTCACACTAGAGCCATGACGTACAGCCTGGCCTACCACTCAAAGTACAGCCATGACGTACAGCCTAGAATACCACTCACACTACAGACATGACGTACAGCAAGGAGTACCACTCACACGACAGCCATGACGTACAACCTGGAGTACCACTCAACCACAGCCGTGACGAACAGCCTGGAGTACCACTCACACTACAGACATGACGTGCAGCCTCTCGTACCACTCACCCTACTGCCATGGCATCATAGTGTACCACTCACACTACAGCCATGACGTACAACCTGGCCTACCACTTACACTGTCGCCATGAGATACAGTCTGGCGTACCGCTGACGCATACACTCATGACAACCCAATGTTCCGCTCGGAAGTGCAACCATGACAGTCCGGCGTACCACTCACCCTACAGCCATGACATCATAGCGTACCACTCACACTGCAGCCCTGACGTACAGCCTGGCGTACCACTCACACTGCAGTCATGACATCATAGCGTACCACTTACACTGCAACCTTGACGTACAATCTGGCGTACCCCTCACACTACAGCCATGGCGTAAAGTTTGACGTACCATTCACTCTGCAGTCATGACGTACAGCCTGGCGCACCACTCACACTACAGCCATGACGTACCGCCTGGCGTACCACTCACACTACAGTCATGACATACAGCCTCGCATGCCACTCACACTGCAGTCATGACATCATAGCGTACCACTCACACTGAAGCTCTGACGTACAGCCTGGCGTACCACTCACACCGCACCCCTGACGTACAGCCTGGCGTACCACCCACACTGCAGCCGTGACATCATAGCGTACCACTCACACTGCAGCCCTGACGTACAGCCTGGCGTACCACTCACACTACATCCATGACGTACAGCCTGGCGTACCACTCACAGTACAGCCATGACGTACCGTCTGGCGTACCACCCACACTGCAGCCATGACGTACAGCCTGGCGTACCACTCACACTGCAGCCATGACATCATAGCGTACCACTCACACTACAGCCATGACATCATAGCGTACCTCTCACACTACAGCCATGACGTACAGTCTGGCGTACCACTCACACGACAGACATGACGTACCGCCTGGCGTACCACTCACACTGCAGCCTTGACGTCAAGCCTGGCGTGCCACTCACATTGCAGCCATGACGTACAGCCTGGCGTACCACTCACACTGCAGTCATGACTTACAGCCTGGCATACCACTCACACTGCAGCCATGACATACAGCATGGCGTACCAATCACACTGCAGCCATGACGTAATGCCTGGCGTACCAATCACACTGCAGCCATGACGTACAGCCTTGCGTACCAATCACACTGCAGCCATGACGTACAGCCTGGCGTACCACTCACACTGCAGCCATGACGTACAGTCTGGCGTACCAATTACACTGCAGCCATGACGTACAGCCTGGCGTACCACTCACACTGCAGCCCTGAAGTAAAGCCTGGCGTATCACTCCCACTACAGCCATGATGTACAGCCTGGAGTACCACTCACACTGCAGCCATGACATCATGGCGTACCGCTCACACTACAGCCCTAACGTACATCCTGGCGTACCACTCACACTGCAGCCTTGACGTTCAGCCTGGCGTGCCACTCACACTGCAGCCATGACATCATGGCGTACCGCTCACACTACAGCCATGACATCATAGCGTACCACTCACACTGCAGCCATGACATCATAGCGTACCACTCACACAGCAGCCATGACATCATGGCGTACCACTCACACTGCAGCCTTGACGTACAGCCTAGCGTATCACTTACACTGCAGCCATGACGTACAGCCTGGCGTACCCCTGACACTGCAGCCATGACGAACAGCCTGGCGTATCACTCACACTGCAGACCTGACGTACAGCCTGGCGTACCAGTCACACCGCAGTCATGACGTACAGCCTGGAGTACCACTCACACTGCAGCCCTGACGTACAGCCTGGAGTGCCACTCACACTGCAGCCATGACATCATAGCGTACCACTCACACTACAGCCCTGACGTACGGCCTGGCGTACCAATCACACTGCAGCCATGACGTACAGCCTGGAGTACCACTCACGCTGCAGCGTTGAGGTACAGCCTGGAGTACCCCTCACACTGCAGCCATGACATCATAGCGTACCACTCACCCTACAGCCATGACCTACAACCTGGCCTAACACTTACACTGTCGCCATGAGATACAGTCTGGCGTACCATTGACGCATACACTCATGACAATCCGATGTTCCGCTCGGAAGTGCAACCATGACAGCCTGGCGTACCACTCACCCTACAGCCATGACATCATAGCGTACCACTCACACTACAGCCATGACGTATAGCCTGGAGTACCATTCACACTACAGCCATGACGTACAGCCTGGCGTGCCACTCACACTGCAGCCATGACATCATCGCGTACCACTCACACTACAGTCATGCGGAACAGCCTGGCCCACCACTCACACTGCAGCCATGACGTACTGCCTGGCGTGCCACTCACACTGCAGCCATGACATCATCGCGTACCACTCACACTACAGTCATGCGGAACAGCCTGGCCCACCAGTCACGCTACAGCCGTGACGTACAGCCTGGCGTACCACTCACACTACAGTCATGCGGAACAGCCTGGCCCACCACTCACGCTACAGCCATGACGTACAGCCTGGCGTACCATTCACACTACAGCCATGACGTTCAGCCTGGCGTGCCACTCACACTGCAGCCATGACATCATCGCGTACCACTCACACTGCAGCCATGACATCATGGCGTACCGCTCACACTACAGCCATGACATCATAGCGTACCACCAACACTGCTGCCATGACATCATAGCGTACCACTCACACTGCAGCCATGACATCATAGCCTACCACTCACACTGCTGCCATGACATCATAGCGTACCACTCACACTGCAGCCATGACGTACAGCCTGGCGTATCACTCACACTGCAGACCTGACGTACAGCCTGGAGTACCACTCACACTGCAGCCATTACGTACAGCCTAAAGTACCACTCACACTGCAGCCATGACATCATAGCGTACCACTCACACTACAGCCCTGACGTACAGCCTGGCGTACCAATCACACTGCAGCCATGACGTACAGCCTGGAGTACCACTCACACTGCAGCGTTGAGGTACAGCCTGGAGTACCCCTCACACTGCAGCCATGACGTACAACCTGGCGTACCACTCACACTGCAGCCCTGACGTAGAGCCTGGAGTACCACTCACACTGCAGCCATGACATCATAGCGTACCACTTACTCTGCAGCCCTGACGTACAGCCTGGCGTACCACTCACGCTGCAGCCATGACATCATAGCGTACCACTCACACTGCAGCCATGACGTACAGCCTGGCGTACCACTCCCACGACAGACATGACGTACAGTCTGGCGTACCATTCACACTACAGCCCTGACGTACAGCCTGGCGTACCACTCACACTACAGCCATGGCATACAGTCTGGCGCACCATTCACACTGCAGCCCTGACGTACAGCCTGGCGTACCGATCTCACTGCAGCCATGACATCATAGCGTACCACTCACACTGCAGCCTTGACGTACAGCCTAGCGTACCACTCACACTGCAGCCATCACATCATTGCGTACCACTCAGTCTGCATCAATGACATCTTAGCGTACCACTCACACTACAGCCATGACGTACAGCCTGGAGTACCACTCACACTGCAGCCTTGACGTACAGCCTGGAGTACCACTCACACTACAACCATGACGTACAGCCTGGAGTACCACTTACACTACAGCCATAACGTACAGCCTGGAGTACCACTCACACTACAGCCATAACGTACAGCCTGTCGTACCACTCACCCCACAGCAATGATATCATAGCGTACCACTCACACTACAGCCATGACGTACAGCCTGGCCTACCACTTACACTGTCGCCATGAGATACAGTCTGGCGTACCATTGACGCATACACTCATGACAACCCAATTTTCCTCTCGGAAGTGCAACCATGACAGCGCGGCGTACCACTCACCCTACAGCCATGACATCATAGCGTAACACTCACACTACAGCCATGACATATAGCCTGGAGTACCACTCACACTACCGCCATGACGTACAGTCTGGCTTACCACTCACATTGCAGCCATGGCGTACAGTCTGGCGTACCACTCACACTGCAGCCATGACGTACAGTCTGGCGTGCCACCCACACTGCAGCCATGAAGTACAGCCTGGAGTACCACGCACACTACAGACATGACGTGCAGCCTGGCGTACCACTCACACTACAGCCATGACGTACAGCCTGGCGTGCCACTCACACTGCAGCCATGACGTACCGTCTGGCGTACCACTCACACTACAGCCATGACGTACCGCCTGGCGTGCCACTCACTCTGCAGCCCTGACGTACAGTCTGGCGTACCACTCACACTGCAGCCATGACGTACAGCCTGGCGTACCAATCACACTGCGGTCATGACGTAGAGCCTGGCGTACCACTCACACTACAACCATGACGTGCAGCCTGGCGTACCACTCACACTACAGCCATGACGTACAGCGTGGCGTACCACTCACACTGCAGCCCTGACGTACAGTCTGGCGTATCACTCACACTACAGTCATGCCGAACAGCCTGGCCCACCACTCACGCTACAGCCGTGACGTACAGCCTGGCGTACCACTCACACTACAGTCATGCGGAACAGCCTGGCCCACCACTCACACTACAGCCATGACGTTCAGCCTGGCGTGCCACTCACACTGCAGCCATGACATCATCGCGTACCACTCACACTGCAGCCATGACATCATGGCGTACCGCTCACACTACAGCCATGACATCATAGCGTACCACTCACACTGCTGCCATGACATCATAGCGTGCCACTCACACTGCAGCCATGACATCATAGCCTACCACTCACACTGCTGCCATGACATCATAGCGTACAACTCACACTGCAGCCATGACGTACAGCCTGGCGTATCACTCACACTGCAGACCTGACGTACAGCCTGGAGTACCACTCACACTGCAGCCATTACGTACAGCCTGGAGTACCACTCACACTGCAGCCATGACATCATAGCGTACCACACACACTACAGCCCTGACGTACAGCCTGGCGTACCAATCACACTGCAGCCATGACGTACAGCCTGGAGTACCACTCACACTGCAGCGTTGAGGTACAGCCTGGAGTACCCCTCACACTGCAGCCATGACGTACAACCTGGCGTACCACTCACACTGCAGCCCTGACGTACAGCCTGGAGTACCACGCACACTGCAGCCATGACATCATAGCGTACCACTTACTCTGCAGCCCTGACGTACAGCCTGGCGTACCACTCACGCTGCAGCCATGACATCATAGCGTACCACTCACACTGCAGCCATGACGTACAGCCTGGCGTACCACTCCCACGACAGACATGACGTACAGTCTGGCGTACCACTCACATGGCAGCCATGACGTACAGCCTGGCGTACCATTCACACTACAGCCCTGACGTACAGCCTGGCGTACCACTCACACTACAGCCATGGCATACAGTCTGGCGCACCATTCACACTGCAGCCCTGACGTACAGCCTGGCGTACCGATCTCACTCCAGCCATGACATCATAGCGTACCACTCACACTGCAGCCTTGACGTACAGCCTAGCGTACCACTCACACTGCAGCCATCACATCATTGCGTACCACTCACTCTGCATCAATGACATCTTAGCGTACCACTCACACTACAGCCATGACGTACAGCCTGGAGTACCACTCACACTGCAGCCTTGACGTACAGCCTGGAGTACCACTCACACTACAACCATGACGTACAGCCTGGAGTATCACTCACACTACAGCCATGACGTACAGCCTGGAGTACCACTCACACTACAGCCATAACGTACAGCCTGTCGTACCACTCACCCCACAGCAATGATATCATAGCGTACCATTCACACAACAGCCATGACCTACAGCCTGGCCTACCACTTACACTGTCGCCATGAGATACAGTCTGGCGTACCATTGACGCATGCACTCATGACAACCCAATTTTCCTCTCGGAAGTGCAACCATGACAGCCCGGCGTACCACTCACCCTACAGCCATGACATCATAGCGTAACACTCACACTACAGCCATGACATATAGCCTGGAGTACCACTCACACTACAGCCATGACGTACAGTCTGGCTTACCACTCACATTGCAGCCATGGCGTACAGTCTGGCGTACCGCTCACACTGCAGCCATGACGTACAGTCTGGCGTGCCACCCACACTGCAGCCATGAAGTACAGCCTGGAGTACCACTCACACTACAGACATGACGTGCAGCCTGGCGTACCACTCACACTACAGCCATGACGTACAGCCTGGCGTGCCACTCACACTGCAGCCATGACGTACCGTCTGGCGTACCACTCACACTACAGCCATGACGTACCGCCTGGCGTGCCACTCACTCTGCAGCCCTGACGTACAGTCTGGCGTACCACTCACACTGCAGCCATGACGTACAGCCTGGCGTACCAATCACACTGCGGTCATGACGTACAGCCTGGCGTACCACTCACACTACAACCATGACGTGCAGCCTGGCGTACCACTCACACTACAGCCATGACGTACAGCGTGGCGTACCACTCACACTGCAGCCCTGACGTACAGTCTGGCGTATCACTCACACTACAGCCATGACGTTCAGCCTGGCGTGCCACTCACTCTGCAGCCCTGACGTACAGTCTGGCGTACCACTCACATTGCAACCATGACGTGCAGCCTGGCGTACCACTCACACTGCAGCGTTGACGTACAGCATGGCGTACCACTCACACTGCAGCCTTGACGTACAGTCTGGCGTACCACTCATACTACAGCCATGACGTACAGCCTAGCGTACCACTCACATTGCAGCCATGACGTACAACCTGGCGTGCCACTCACACTGCAGCGTTGACGTACAGCATGGCGTACCACTCACACTACAGCCATGAGGTACAGCTTGGCGTACCACTCACACTACAGACATGACGTACAGCCTGGCGTACCACTCACACTGCAGCCATGACATCATAGCGTACCACTCACACTGCAACCCTGACGTACAGCCTGGCGTACCACTCACACTGCAGCCATGACATCATAACGTACCACTCACACTGCAGCCCTGACATACAGCCTGGCGTACCACTCACACTACAGACATGACGTGCAGCCTGGCGTACCACTCACACTACAGCCATGACGTACAGCCTGGAGTACCACTCACACTACAGACATGACGTACAGCCTGGAGTACCACTCACACTACAGCCATGACGTGCAGCCTACCGTACCACTCACACAACAGCCATCACCGGCAGACATTTTGGTCTATTTCTTTCAATTTTTGATATGCAATCTGTAGTATTGCTTTTCATCAGTCCTTTAATAAATCACCTTAACAACAACTCATTCTAATATATGGTTTGTATTTAATCCATCCATCGATCGTTATCGCTATACGAGGATGGTAATCATGACACGATTAATTATGATAGCAATCTAGCAAACTTCTCAAGTTACACGATATCTCGTCGGTATGCAGATCTCAAATGGGAATATATACACCTTAGGTTTTCTCGTTGCTTGAGAGCGCTAAGACAATCAAGTTTCCTTCACATAGATGTTGAGGGGCGGATCTAGGAATTGGCAAAGGGGATGGGTTGCTGTATGAAATCTGGCGACCGGAGTGCGGTGGAGGTATGTGTCGTCAATAAGGGTCATTTGCAATAACGTTTACTTTTACAGTGTATGTTCAAGTTCCCTAGCCCATCCACTCACCTCCTGGATCCGCCCCTTACGCCAAAGTTGTATGTTTAATTGCCTGCGGACTATCTTTTCATGCGTTGGTCGCTGCGGTCTTGATCTCTCCAAGACACATATCGTTGGACCAGACGGCGGGATGATTCATACTCTGTCTTCACACCACGGCAGCGCGCTTTATTATCCTGACCTGACCTTATATGACCTAACCTGACCTGACCTGACCTGACCTGACCTGACCTGACCTGACCTGACCTGACCTGACCTGACCTGACCTGACCTGACCTGACCTGACCTGACCTGACCTGACCTGACCTGACCTGACCTGACTTGACTTGACCTGACCTGACCTGATATGTCCTGACCTGACCTGACCTGACCTGACCTGACCTGACCTGACCTGACCTGACCTGACCTGACCTGACCTGACCTGACCTGACCTGACCTGACCTGACCTGACCTGACCTGACCTGACCTGACCTGACCTGACCTGACCTGGCCTGATCTGACCACTGACCTGTGCTCCCGGTGCGGCCGCCTGGTCCGGAGGGGCCCCCGAATCCTCGAGGTCCCGTGGCCCCGCTGGCTCCCGTGGATCCCGTGCGTCCAGATGGTCCGGGTGGGCCGAAGGGTCCGGGGCGTCCCGTGGATCCTGGAACCAAATACACAACCGGACGTCATGGAAACCAGGCGGTGGGGGGATCATTTCACTTCGATCTCGACACTTCTGACCGTAACATTTTTTTTCTAATTTATTTATTTCCAATTGCTTGGACAAGTTGAAACTCGAATTTCCGGGCCGAAGTGGAATGAATAATGATGTCAATGTTATCATGAATATGTTTCAAACTATCAGTTTGTAAAATTCATAATATTAACAGAACCGAGATTAACTTACATCGCTTATATCCGTTGTAACTGACGACCAATCGTCGAAATATCATGTAAAAATACGACTGCAGGTGTCGTAACTAGTGCCTAGTGTCAGAGTGTGGAGCGCCGTCAATGAATGATTGACAGCCTGGATCCGTCTATTGGTCCAGTAGTCCCCAGAGTGGCCCATACACCTACCGGATGCTCCAGTGCGGCCAGGCGACCCGGGAGATCCGGAACGCCCTTCTCTGCCAGAGGCTCCAGTGCTGCCTGGAAACCCGTCAAACCCCCTGGCACCTCTCGTACCTGGCGAGAGTGGGTAGACAGGACAGTAGCGGTATCCATCTCGCTATCCCAGGCGGCATTGACAACGCTGTCAGTATAACATATATATATATAGAGAGAGTAGGTAGACAGGACAGTAGCGGTATCCATCTCGCTATCCCAGGCGGCATTGACAACGCTGTCAGTATAACATACATATATATATATAGTAGGTAGACAGGACAGTAGCGGCACCCATCTCGCTATCCCAGACGGCATTGACAACGCTGTCAGTATAACATATATATATATATAGAGAGTAGGTAGACAGGACAGTAGCGGTATCCATCTCGCTATCCCAGGCGGCATTGACAACGCTGTCAGTATAACATACATATATATATATATAGAGTAGGTAGACAGGACAGTAGCGTTATCCATCTCGCTATCCCAGGCGGCATTGACAACGCTGTCAGTATAACATACATATATATATATATAGAGTAGGTAGACAGGACAGTAGCGGTACCCATCTCGCTATCCCAGGCGACATTGACAACGCTGTCAGTATAACATACATATATATATATATATAGAGTAGGTAGACAGGACAGTAGCGGCACCCATCTCGCTATCCCAGGCGGCATTGACAACGCTGTCAGTATAACATACATATATATATATATAGAGTAGGTAGACAGGACAGTAGCGGCACCCATCTCGCTATCCCAGGCGGCATTGACAACGCTGTCAGTATAACATACATATATATATATATATAGAGTAGGTAGACAGGACAGTAGCGGTACCCATCTCGCTATCCCAGGCGGCACTGACAACGCTGTCAGTATAACATACATATATATATAGAGTAGGTAGACAGGACAGTAGCGGCACCCATCTCGCTATCCCAGGCGGCATTGACAACGCTGTCAGTATAACATACATATATATATATAGAGAGTAGGTAGACAGGACAGTAGCGGTACCCATCTCGCTATCCCAGACGGCATTGACAACGCTGTCAGTATAACATACATATATATATATATAGAGTAGGTAGACAGGACAGTAGCGGTTCCCATCTCGCTATGCCAGGTGACATTGACAACGCTGTCAGTATAACATACATATATATACATATAGAGTAGGTAGACAGGACAGTAGCGGCACCCATCTCGCTATCCCAGGCGGCATTGACAACGCTGTCAGTATAACATATATATATATATATATATAGAGTAGGTAGACAGGACAGTAGCGGCACCCATCTCGCTATCCCAGGCGGCATTGACAACGCTGTCAGTATAACATACATATATATATATATAGAGTAGGTAGACAGGACAGTAGCGGTACCCATCTCGCTATCCCAGGCGGCATTGACAACGCTGTCAGTATAACATACATATATATATATATATACATAGAGTAGGTAGACAGGACAGTAGCGGCACCCATCTCGCTATCCCAGGCGGCATTGACAACGCTGTCAGTATAACATACATACATATATATATATAGTAGGTAGACAGGACAGTAGCGGCACCCATCTTGCTATCCCAGGCGGCATTGACAACGCTGTCAGTATAACATACATATATATATATATAGAGTAGGTAGACAGGACAGTAGCGGCACCCATCTCGCTATCCCAGGCGGTATTGACAACGCTGTCAGTATAACATACACATATATATGGGTCATAATACGCTAAGGCGTTACCCAAAGCGTGACATGACTAGTGATTTGTTTTTGTCCAAACAGTGATCAAATATTATGAAATATGTAAAGGTTATCATCTTAGGAGTTTGCTGGGAATCAAGGTTTTTTTTGGAGGGGTTGGTGCTTTGATTCGGACGAACAGAGACAGACATAAATGTGTTTTCTCGTATTCTGTTGTATGAGTTTTACATTTTAATTTGATGTTTATGAAAGTAAATAACGTCCAATGCTTTAATAGATTGTGAAATGTATCCGGCTAGATATAGTATAGGTATAAATACAGAAAAATGACACAAAGTGTTGTATGAACAAGACAGACAGAGGTAAAATACCGACGAACTTTCCCGTCTTACTATTTCCCTCAGTCAACAGATGAAGAGTTAAAGATGTGCAGTGTAATGAGGAGAACGTTTCCGAAAATACTGAACTACTTTGAACCACGGAACTCTCTGTGAAACCAATGGAAAAAAAAGTAGGTGAAAATTGTTGGACGAACATTGGACAGACAAGAGAGTAATATCGTAAGTGTTGGGCTAAAACTGGGCATAATGCCGGTATTGACCATAGCAAATTGCTTTGACTTTGCGTTAAGATGCAAATAGAGACAGGCACAAGCATATACATTGGGTTTCTCTTGTTGATAGCTGACTTCCGGAAATAGACAATAGGCTCGTCTCGTCTGGTTTCGTCTCATCTCAACTTATCTTACCCGTAGCCCCCGTCCTGCCGTCCCGTCCCGTGCTGCCGGTGCCTCCGGGCATCCCGCGGGGACCACTGAACCCGGTAGCGCCGGTCACACCGTCACGTCCTGTGGCTCCTAAATAACAGATAAATCTTGAATGAAAACAACCACATCAACCGCGAAGTAACGGAGAAATCATTTGCGAAGTAACGGATAAATCAACTACGAAGTAAAGGAGAAATTAACTGCGAAGTAATGGAGAAATCAACTACGAACTAAAGGAGAAATTAACTGCGAAGTAATGGAGAAATCAACTACGAAGTAAGGAGAAATTAACTGCGAAGTAATGGAGAAATCAACTGCGAAGTAAGGAGAAATTAACTGCGAAGTAATGGAGAAATCAACTACGAAGTAAGGAGAAATTAACTGCGAAGTAATGGAGAAATCAACTGCGAAGTAAGGAGAAATTAACTGCGAAGTAATGGAGAAATCAACTACGAAGTAATGGAGAAATCAACTACGAAGTAAGGAGAAATTAACTGCGAAGTAATGGAGAAATTAACTGCGAAGTAATGGAGAAATCAACTACGAAGTAAGGAGAAATTAACTGCGAAGTAATGGAGAAATCAACTGCGAAGTAAGGAGAAATTAACTGCGAAGTAATGGAGAAATCAACTACGAAGTAATGGAGAAATCAACTACGAAGTAAGGAGAAATTAACTGCGAAGTAATGGAGAAATTAACTGCGAAGTAATGGAGAAATCAACTACGAAGTAAGGAGAAATTAACTGCGAAGTAATGGAGAAATCAACTGCGAAGTAAGGAGAAATTAACTGCGAAGTAATGGAGAAATCAACTACGAAGTAAGGAGAAATTAACTGCGAAGTAATGGAGAAATCAACTGCGAAGTAAGGAGAAATTAACTGCGAAGTAATGGAGAAATCAACTACGAAGTAATGGAGAAATCAACTACGAAGTAAGGAGAAATTAACTGCGAAAAAAACGGGGAAATCAACTGCGAAGTAAAGGAGAAATTAACTGCGAAGTAATGGAGAAATCAACTACGAAGTAAGGAGAAATTAACTGCGAAGTAATGGAGAAATCAACTGCGAAGTAAGGAGAAATTAACTGCGAAGTAATGGAGAAATTAACTGCGAAGTAATGGAGAAATCAACTACGAAGTAAGGAGAAATTAACTGCGAAGTAATGGAGAAATCAACTACGAAGTAAGGAGAAATTAACTGCGAAGTAATGGAGAAATCAACTACGAAATAAGGAGAAATTAACTGCGAAGTAATGGAGAAATCAACTGCGAAGTAAGGAGAAATTAACTGCGAAGTAATGGAGAAATCAACTGCGAAAAAAACGGGGAAATCAACTGCGAAGTAATGGAGAAATCAACTACGAAGTAAAGGAGAAATTAACTGCGAAGTAATGGAGAAATCAACTGCGAAAAAAACTGAGAAATCAACTGCGAAGTAGCGGAGAACTCAACTGAGAGGTAACGGAGAATTCAACTGCTAAGTAGGTTCTGTAATAAGTGCGCCCCCCTCCACCCCTTCACACTTTCTTCATGACACCCCCATGGCTTGTAATGGGGAGGTCACACCACGTTATTGATTGAGTTAGTAACTCCATTTATCATTTGGCGACTTAGTATACTATTAATGTGATTAATAATAGGTTATTTTTTCCGTTACTCATTGATTGATTGAATGGCAGCACGCCTTGCTGTCAACAAGTCAATGTTTACATGTTCAATTATCGCTATCTTGGAATAATCTATCGTTGACCCTCAATGGCGGGGGCCTCACTAATTCACCTCCCTTTTGTTCACCTCTATGGGGGCCTCCAGTGCCCCCCCCCCCCCCCCGGGCGGGGACGGAAGACCGTCTGCTCACCTGTCGCGCCTCTTCCCCCGCCGCCACCAGGGGCACTGGGCCCTACAGGGCCCGTCGGTCCGACCGGTCCCGGGGGGCCCGGGGCCCCGTCACGCCCCGGCAATCCCTCGAAACCATTGTCTCCCCGAGGGCCAGTCCCCCCGGTTGGCCCTGCGACAAAAGAACACATTAATCATGGACATGCATTCGTACAGATTAAAACATTGTTGTAACGTTATTCTTTTGTTACAAGCGCTGATTCTTATCTTCGAATCACAAACGCTTTGGCGAGTCCACTTTCTTCCCCACGAGGCTGGGCGTCAACTGTTGCTCAGTTATTACATTGTTATTACAATATTTTAAGTAAGAGAAAACCCTCGAAAGCGATTTTTCGTGACTATAGTAACTATGTAGATTGTAACTATATAGATATGATATATTCATATCACACCACGAACCAATAATCTAGGATTAAGGGTTAGGGGTAAAAATGGCACAATTGTTCTCGATTAAAAATCAGTTACTGCGTCCTCCCAATTAACAGACAAACAATCCGTCAGCAAGTTACTATGACAACAGCTGCCATGGCCGCATGCATCAGGTTTACCCTACCGGATATGCCCCGGAATCCGGTGGCGCCGGTCTGTCCAGTGGGTCCCGTTGAGCCGGTGTGGCCGGTCGACCCAATGGCCCCTGTGGGAACGACAGGGTCTACACCCGAAGGGGTAGAAACAAATACACACACAGATGACATGATGAGACATGATGAGACATGAAGAGATACAAGGTACAGATACAAGGTACAGAAACTGGTGGGCAGTAAATTACGCCGATTTAAGAACCGAGTGAAAGTAACCGGCCAGTTCATAGTTGCTAAGAAATATATTAAAACCTATCCTCGTTGGTTTGTTTATTGTATAATTCAGTATACAAATAATAATAATAATATTTATAATAATGTGTATTGTCCAAAGGTCCAGAGGTATGCATCGCAAGTAAACAAACACCTATTACATAGACAATAGCAGAAGCCGAGGCTTATACGCTAACGTAAAATAGGACAACTAGATCTATACAGATGCAAAAAAAGAAAAGTAAGGTGAAAGGGCCACAGTAGTAGGCTCCCCATCAAGCTCCCGCGTGTATCAAATCACGTGACAATTAACGGTCACTTGTGTTCCGTATTTGCCGACATGACAATTTTGCCCATTTACAAACAAGTTTAAATATAAAGATCAACAAACTCGTAGAACGCCAATATCTCCGTTAATATTAGGGCTAGAGATCTGGGACAACTTTCATAATGTGCTACACTTTATAGTGCATTTTTGAGTAATAAGACGCTTTCTGTTTTAGAACTGTTTTCTTATAGCTTGACCAATTTAAATTAAAGATATCACTCTCAGTCTCCAGCCTCTCATAGAAATATGAATGACAATAACTTCTATGAAATCTGAGATTTTTTGTATGCGTCATATGACGTCACGACGACGTCACTTCCAAAACATAGAAAAAATTGTCAAAAATCGAAAAAAATGCTAAAAATGAGATATGAGATTTCTAGTTCAACGGATTAATAAAAACAATATGTTTCAATCTTACTTCCGGTTCCAGGGACGACGGCAATTTCTATGGGACTTCCAATGTTAAAGCACTCCATCTCTCACGCTAAGAACATTTCTTTGCCGCGTATTTCAAAGGTTCCTAGATACAACTGTGTCAGGATTTTTTCTTCAGTTAAACATGGTCCCCAGTAGCCTCTGTGCTTGCTAGGCGAAATTCGGGCCAGAAATGGCGTCATAGGATTTTTTTAAAATTTGCCCCATTGTGAAAGATAAGGATTTTGGGTGCTTGCAGGGGCTGCCATGGGTGTACCATTATAGTTATCGCTCTATGCTTGCAGTTGTGGATGGATAGTACTAGAATAAGCCATCGACTGTAAACATGGCAACATAGCCTTGTAACTTTTTGGTATATAGTCGAACGAATTTAACATTGGACCCTATGGAGACAATCAAACTTCCTTCTATATGGCGTACTTCCGTTCAAGCGATCTTATTTTGCTTTACCATGGTGAGGGATGTGGACGAGTGCAAGAGGTCTACGGTATATCTACGGTGAACGCGCGTCTCAGTTTCGTTTCCATGGCAACCGAAAATTTGCCCAATAATAAAGTATACAAATTGGTCACAAAAATTCGTCAAAAATCGGAAAACCAAGCTAGAGCTTAGATCCTTGCGGATGGTGGTAGGGAACATACGCCTCCAGATCACTATTGACGGCTAATCGTTATTATCCTTTTTATCTTAGCTGCAGAGTCTTTTCTTCGTCTGTTTTTTTTAATTTATCCGTAATGATGAAGAATAGCAATTTTCGGTAATTAGGTCAAGCCATATCAGAAGAGCTGACAGTCCTACCGCCGTTCTAGCCAACGTTTTGGATTGATGGTACAAAGGTTTGTGTTTTGGTATTTAGACGTTGTCGTGCGTCATGCCATGACGTCAGCACGACGTGATGACGTCATAATTTGGTAAATGCCATTATCGCGTATTATACGTCAAAGCGACTTCCGGTTTGTTTGAGGTTAAACCTTATACCAAGGGACAACTGGTTGGATGCGTAACTGTTTGGCGGTACGTGGCAGGGCATGTACTAGCCACGAAGGTATGCCTTTCGAGCGACACTGGGGCAAAATCCCACGCCCGATGGCGCGGGGGGGGTGGGGGTGGGTGTGGCGGCGTAGGGCAGAGAGGGGCTGCACATGGCTTTTGGACAAAAGAGACAAAAAGAAATATACGTACATAGAGCTTACCCCCACCCTCCGCCTCCCTCACCACCCCTCACCCCCCGTTAACCCCCCTCACCCCCCCGCGCCTTCAGCCCGCTTGCAGCCCCTATTTTTTTGGTTATATCCTCTTTTGTTGTCACTTACCAGGACTTTCGTTAATAATCATGTTCACTAACATGTTGATGATAGCTGTCAAACCGCTGAAGTTGTCCACCTTGGTGACTGTCCCTCTCGAAGAGATATTCCTCAGTTGCGTATCGTCCGTCTCGTCTCCGATCCCGACGGCGATGATCTTAATGCCGGCTGCCTTGGTCTGCTGGGCTTCCGGGATGGTCGCCTCTGGTCTCTCATTGGGCGTGCCGTCCGTGATCAGGACGAGGATGTCGACCACGTCCGCCCGGTCGCCGCTGGACCCGTTGAACACCTCCTGCCTGGCCGTGGAGAGCCCCGTTGCGATGTTGGTCGTCCCGTCGTCGAATGAGAGGTTCCGGATGGCGTTCGCCATGGTGCCCTTGTTGTAGTAGCGGTCCAGACGGAACGACACCTCGGCGCCGAAGCTGAACTTGACGAACGCGAAGCGGAATTCATCGGGACCGAGCGGGAGGTCCGGATGCTGGACCACCTCGGCCACGAAATCCAGGAGGCGAGCCCAGTTTCTCGGGTCATCCCGATTAATGCTTCCGGACGAGTCTACGACGAACGCAACGTCCGCCTTGATGGCGCCTGGAAGAAGAAACAACACACCGGGTTGTAACTAACCCAAACTTACCCCGCGGCGGTCCACTGTAGACCCTGTGTAACTTACCATCACACACGCCACAACAGTCAGTCCTACCATTATAGACCCTGTGTAACTTACCACCACACACGCCACAGCAGTCAGTCCTACCACTATAGACCCTGGGTAACTTCATATAGTACATCCCACTTCATTCAGTCCTACCACTATATACCCTGGGTAACTTTCTATAGTACACCCCACCTCAATCAGTCCTACCACTATAGACCCTGGGTAACTTCCTATAGTACATCCCATCTCAGTCAGTCCTACCACTATAGAACCTGGCTAACTGCTTATAGTACATCCCACCTCAGTCAGTCCTACCACCATAGACCCTGGGTAACTTCCTATAGTACATCCCACCTCAGTCAGTCCTACCACTACAGACCCTAGGTAACTTCCTTTGGTACACCCAACCTCAGTCAATCCTAAAACAAAAAGACCCTGGGTAACTTCCTATAGTACATCCCACCTCAGTCAGTCCTACCACTATAGACTCTCGCTAACTTCCTATAGTACATCCCACCTCAGTCAGCCCTACCACTACAGACCCTGGGTAACTTCCTATAGTGCATCCCACCTCAGTCAGTCCTACCACTATGGACCTTGGTTGACTTCCTACAGTACACCCCACTTCAGTCAGTCCAACCACTATAGACCCTGTATGACTTCCTACAGTACACCCCACTTCAGTCAGTCCAACCACTATAGACCCTGTATGACTTCTTATAGTACATCCCACCTCAGTCAGTCCTACCACTAAAGACCCTGGGTGACTTCTTATAGTACACCCCACCTCAGTCAGTCCTACCACTATAGAGCCTGGGTAACTTTCTATAGTACATCCCACCTCAGTCAGTCCTACCACTAAAGACCCTGGGTGACTTCTTATAGTACACCCCACCTCAGTCAGTCCTACCACTATAGAGCCTGGGTAACTTTCTATAGTACATCCCACCTCAGTCAGTCCTACCACTAAAGACCCTGGGTGACTTCTTATAGTACACCCCACCTCAGTCAGTCCTACCACTATAGAGCCTGGGTAACTTTCTATAGTACATCCCACCTCAGTCAGTCCTACCACTAAAGACCCTGGGTGACTTCTTATAGTACACCCCACCTCAGTCAGTCCTACCACTATAGAGCCTGGGTAACTTTCTATAGTACATCCCACCTCAGTCAGTCCTACCACTAAAGACCCTGGGTGACTTCTTATAGTACACCCCACCTCAGTCAGTCCTACCACTATAGAGCCTGGGTAACTTTCTATAGTACATCCCACCTCAGTCAGTCCTACCACTAAAGACCCTGGGTGACTTCTTATAGTACACCCCACCTCAGTCAGTCCTACCACTATAGAGCCTGGGAAACTTTCTATAGTACATCCCACCTCAGTCAATCCTATCACTATAGACCCTGGGTGACTTCCTATAGTACATCCCACCTCAGTCAGTCCTACCACTATAGACCCTCGCTAACTTTCTATAGTACATCCCACCTCAGTCAGTCCTACCACTAAAGACCCTGGGTGACTTCCTATAGTACATCCCACCTCAGTCAGTCCTACCACTATAGAGCCTGGGTAACTTTCTATAGTACATCCCACCTCAGTCAATCCTATCACTATAGACCCTGGGTGACTTCCTATAGTACATCCCACCTCAGTCAGTCCTACCACTATAGACCCTCGCGAGCTTTCTATAGTACATCCCACCTCAGTCAGCCCTACCACTACAGACCCTGGGTAACTTCCTATAGTACACCATACCTCAGACAATCCTATCACTATGGACCTTAGTTGACTTTCTACAGTACACCCCACTTCAGTCAGTCCAACCACTATAGACCCTGTATGACTTCCTATAGTACATCCCACCTCAGTCAGTCCAACCACTATAGACCCTGTATGACTTGCTACAGTACACCCCACTTCACTCAGTCCAACCACTATAGACCCTGTATGACTTCCTATAGTACATCCCACCTCAGTCAGTCCTACCATTAAAGACCCTGGGTGACTTCTTATAGTACACTCCACCTCAGTCAGTCCTACCACTATAGAGCCTGGGTAACTTTCTAATGTACATCCCACCTCAGTCAGTCCTACCACTAAAGACCCTGGGTGACTTCCTATAGTACATTCAACCTCAGTCAGTCCTACCACTAAAGACCCTGGGTGACTTCCTATAGTACATCCCACCTCAGTCAGTCCTACCACTATAGACCCTGGGTGACTACCTATAGTACATTCAACTTCAGTCGGTCCTACAACTATAGACCCTGGGTAAGTTACCACCACACACGATACAGCAGTCAGTCCTTCCACTATAGACCCTGTGTAACTTACCAGCACACACGCCACAGCAGTCAGTCCTACCACTATAGACCCTGGGTGACTTCCTATAGTACATCCCACCTCAGTCAGTCCTACCACTATAGACCCTGGGTGACTTCCTGTAGTACATCCCACCTCAGTCAGTCCTACCACTATAGACCCTGTGTAACCTGCTATAGTACACCCCACCTCAGTCAACGCTACCACTATAGAGCCTGGGTAACTTACCACCACACACGCTACAGCAGTCAGTCCTACCACTATAGACCCTGGGTAACTTCTTATAGTACACCACACCTCAGTCATTCCTACCACTATGGACCCTGGGTAACTTACCACCACACACGCCACATCAGTCAGTCCTACCACTGCAGACCCTGGGTAACTTCCTTTGTTACACCCCACCTGAGTCAATCCTATCATTATAGACCCTAGTTGACTTCCTATAGTACATCCCTCTTCAGTCAGTCCTACCACTAAAGACCCTGGGTGACTTCCTATTGTACATCCCACCTCAGTCGGTCCTACCACTTTAGACCCTGGGTGATCTCCTATAGTACATCCCACTTCAGTCGGTCCTACCACTATAGACCCTGGGTGACTTCCTATAGTACATCCCACCTCAGTCAGTCCTACCACTATAGACCCTGGGTGACTTCCTATAGTACATCCCACCTCAGTCAGTCCTACCACTATAGACCCTGGGTGACTTCCTGTAGTACATCCCACCTCAATCAGTCCTACCACTATAGACTCTGTGTAACCTGTTATAGTACACCACACCTCAGTCATTCCTACCGCTATGGACCCTGGGTAACTTACCACTACACACGCCACATCAGTCAGTCCTACCACTGCAGACCCTGGGTAACTTCCTTTGGTACACCCCACCTCAGTCAATCCTATCATTATAGACCCTAGTTGACTTCCTATAGTACATCCCACCTCAGTCAGTCCTACCACTATAGATCTTGAGTAAATTCCTATTGTACACCCCACTTCAGTTAGTCCTACCACTATGTGCCCTGGGTAACTTCCTATAGTACATCCCACCTCAGTCAGTCCTACCACTAAAGACCCTGGGTGACTTCCTATAGTACACCCCACCTCAGTCAGTCCTACCACTAAAGACCCTGGGTGACTTCCTATAGTACATCCCACCTCAGTCAGTCCTACCACTAAAGACCCTGGGTGACTTCCTATAGTACACCCCACCTCAGTCAATGCTACCACTATAGAGCCTGGGTAACGTATCACCGCACACGATACAGCAGTCAGTCCTACCACTACAGACCCTGGGTAACTTCCTTTGGTACACCCCACCTCAGTCAGTCCTACCACTATAGACCCTGTGTAACCTGTTATAGTACACCACACCTCAGTCATTCCTACCGCTATGGACCCTGGGTAACTTACCACTACACACGCCACATCAGTCAGTCCTACCACTGCAGACCCTGGGTAACTTCCTTTGGTACACCCCACCTCAGTCAATCCTATCATTATAGACCCTAGTTGACTTCCTATAGTACATCCCACCTCAGTCAGTCCTACCACTAAAGACCCTGGGTGACTTCTTATAGTACACCCCACCTCAGTCAGTCCTACCACTATAGAGCCTGGGTAACTTTCTATAGTACATCCCACCCCAGTCAGTCCTACCACTATAGACCCTGGGTGACTTCCTTTGGTACATCCCACCTCAGTCAGTCCTACCACTATAGAGCCTGGGTAACTTTCTATAGTACATCCCACCTCAGTCAGTCCTACCACTATAGACCCTGGGTAACTTCCTATGGTACATCCCACCTCAGTCAGTCCTACCACTATAGACCCTGGGTGACTTCCTATGGTACATCCCACCTCAGTCAGTCCTACCACTATAGAGCCTGGGTAACTTTCTATAGTACATCCCACCTCAGTCAGTCCTACCACTATAGACCCTGGGTGACTTCCTTTGGTACATCCCACCTCAGTCAGTCCTACCACTATAGAGCCTGGGTAACTTTCTATAGTACATCCCACCTCAGTCAGTCCTACCACTATAGACCCTGGGTAACTTACCCTGGCGGACCAACAGAGCACTGCAGCGGTCCGTTCTACCACTATAGTCGCCAGAGCATGTCATTGGCGTGTTAAATACTAATAAAAAGGCAGGGGCTAGTGGGGGGGGGGGGCGCTGGGGAGGAGCCTGGCTGTCTCAGCTAGGTGCGATAAGTTAGGGGAAAGCACACTAACTCTACTCGAGAAGAAGCATGACTATTGAGGCTGAATGGGCAGGGGGATGGGTGGGTGGAGGGGCGTAGGGGATGGCACTCATGTCCCTGAGCCAACGGGGACACGTGTTGAATCATTCAGAACATACATTATTACAACTTTAATACAGCTTCTGACATTAAACCCCGACAAAGGGGTGTTAAATAACCATAGAAGACATGCACCAGGTAACGGGCCAGCTTACCTGCCAAAGGTACGATGCAGAGCCATACCCCAGCCACCCAGGTAGCCACCAGCCATGCTTTCATTCTGTCTCTGAAACAAGCAACGATCGAAAGGTGGGGATCGTTTTACTAAGACCTCGTAACTTTTCTGCTATCACTTTTAAAAGCATATTGCAGGACCGGTGATGAAGGAATGTTTGTTTTCGTCATACATAATTTACAGACGTCAATGTGAAAGATTCTGACTAGAATTTCATTGTATAAGTATTATTGCATAAGTATAAATATACAATAGTAATAAAAAAAACATGAGGTACATATATTACATGATACATGTTACATGCAAAGTTATGACTAATAACAACATTAACATTGGAAACATAGCGATTACGACCTCGTAACTCTTAGTGAAGAGGACCCCAGGCTATTAACTCTTCTGTCCAAATATGGTCAACAGCTCTCGCTGTCAGTTTTGCTTTCGTTTCGGGAAGCTTCCATTGCTCATGTGGTGACATGCATGCTAAGCTGTAGATCAACAGGTTGTGGGTTCGAATCCAAAGACGCTGGGGCAAGTTTCAACCAGCCCCCATTTGCTTGCCACCTGAGTTTTCTTGAGAAATGTAGAGCCTTCATCTGCGCTCAAGGGTACAGAAAAACCTAAAACACCTGTTTAATTTCATTACGTTTTTTGCAGATGCATATTGAGCAATGAAAATGTCTACTATATCTTCTAAAACTTCAAACCAAGCAGAACCAGAGCTTCCAGTTACATTGGAGTTTTATGAGTTACCGCCGATATGTCGGCGTTTGGAAATAAACGAAACCTTGGTTTGTAGCGTTTAACTGGCGTCACTGCGCGCAATGCATTCTGGCCAACAGGCTATTAAATGAGGTCACAGATAGCGCGCGCTTATGTATCGAAAAAACCTATCTGGGTACAACGCGTCAGCCGGTCCCTATACTTTACCACGGGCCTCAAAATAGACTCAGTGACGTTTTGGATATGAATGCGCTGCTAGAGTTGAAAACTATATGAAATAGATGCTTTGGAGTGTCTATACTCGTACTAGTTTTCAATAGAAAGACGTTGGTGTTGATGCCTTTCACGCCATTACAAAGAACCCCCTGATCTTATGTATGTGTGGCGGTGAAGTGTCATGTACCCCCACCGGACTCGCTAGAGGTGAGCGCGCGCTGTCGGTGATGTCACTTACAGACCCTATAATGTGGTTGGTTTAATGATTGTGTATTCAGGACGCTTTAACCAGTTTTGGGCATATCGCTATATGCGAGCTATCTAGGCCACTAAGCTTTCGGGTGGCCCCAAGTAATGTCGTTTTTGCGCAAAGTCAAGATGGCGACAACATAGGACAACACATATTCAAGCAATTAAATTGTTGGTAAACATGACTATGCATGTAAATGAATAGGTGCGTGTTGGGATATATTTTAGACAACATCTAAAACTAATTTGAACTATTATTAACAATTAAAGAAGGCTAACACACAATATGTTCATGGGTACCTTGCCTAGATCAAGACACTTTCAAGGAATGGAATGTTGGTGTTTTAGGCCACTTTTGTGCACATACAGGCTAAATTGGGCCAAGGAACCTCCCGAGACGATGAAGGATGAAGGCACTTTCAAGGATGAAATATATTTGCTTCTCCGTATAATATACTTAATGGCAGAGGAACAAAACATTCAACTTTCACATTTAACACTGTAACACTTTCCTGAAATGAAATAGTACATATTATAGTAGAACAAAGTATTTTACCTTATCGTTACCGCTATGGATATCGACATGTTGAGTGTTCTAAATGTACGCAGTACCAGATTATAATATGTCACTCCTATGTATATCAACATGTTGAATATTCCAAATGTACGCATTGGCAGGTTATAATGTGTTACCGCTATGGATATCGACATGTTGAGTGTTCTAAATGTAATCAGTACCAGGTTATAATATGTTATCGCTATGTATATCAACACGTTGAGTGGTCTAAAGTACCAAGCCATAATATGCCGCAGTTTTGGATACCGACATTTCAACTGTTTTAAGGTAGATGCATAGATTACATGTTTGTCACACAAACTTCTTCGAATAATTTAAATTTGTAGTAACGTGTATCCAAACTGATAAATTAAGGTAAAAATGATGTCTTCTACCTCCTTTTTTGAACAAATAAATAGGTCAGGGGTCACATCTCATTTTATAATGGATGTCAATGGAGAATTTTTACACGAAATATTCCCCAGAAAAAAAATAACGGCTCTGACAAAATTAATAAAAATGTGTCAAGCTTGCTCCTTGTATGTTCCCATAAGAAGAAAAAATACATAGGTCTTCTGACTCGTTTGTTTCGGAAACTGACTATGAACATGAAAATTGTGTCGGTAGTTCTGAGAGTCGGAATGGGAAAAATGCTGAATTTGAAACACTACCAGTGCTTACAATATTGAATAGGATACTTGGTGTAATCAAATTAACATGAATACATTTATGCAACCAAACGTGTAACGATATAGGCATGCTATCCTGTGAGGGGACCTCTACCCAGCCCCCCCCCCCGCACCCCCTCCCTTCCACTGATTTAGCATGCCTGTGTAAACGCAATCAAACTCGCCGGCTTGCGCTACGTTAAAGATGTCTACACATCGCAATGGGTTCTTGAGTTTCGCGATTTCGTTACATAAACAAGAAATAAACAGTGAGACGTTGCTGGCAATAATTATTCGCAGAGTATTCGCCAGATGGCAGCAGCATAATCGCCGCGTAGTCCACCAGATGGCCCCGCAGTGATGCCGGAAAATATCCTTAAAGGTTTGTAGTACCAGGCCATAACGAGCTACGGTTTTGGCTCCAGGAGGCAGACCTCAGTGAAGCGAGACAATCTGTCTGCAATCCCACTCCGCTGGAGGCCCCGCCATACTTATTATTCTGTTGTCGGCTACTCTCCCTCCGCTGGAGGCCCCGCCATACTTATTATTCTGTTGTCGGCTACTCTCCCTCCGCTGGAGGCCCCGCCATACTTATTATTCTGTTGTCGGCTACTTCTTCATCGCACTTGAACTTTCGTTTCACTTCTCTCCACCAGGAGGTAGATCTCCAGCCGTCCAGCCGTTAGATGGCGACCCCGCATGGTAGGTTGGGGTGTGGGGGTGGGCGTGGGGGGGGGGGGGGGGTTAATATAGTGAACAGGTTATATCATCCGATGTGACCATATTAGGGTAGGTCAATTATCAAAAAAACAAATATTGGCTTTGTCGCCTGTATGTCAAAAATTTGGTAAAGAAAAACACTTTCAAATGTGAAAATTCATACACGCCGGACTTTCTTAGCAAACAGCTGTCCCTTTGATCTGACCGTGTTACAACAAAAAGTCATTAGAAACATCCGCCGAAGTAAATAAATCGGCTCCGATATAAAAAAGCAAATGTCGAATAAGTCGTTTGTGACACTTACTCGACTGGACGTTTCAAAATAAACCGCTGTGCGTTGCTCGGTTACTGATCAACCATGTGATGGCGCCATTTAACGGCTAAATAATACGCAAAAGACCGGTCTACGCCAGGTTGAAGACAACCTCTATACCGCATATTGTGTCTAGGGGGTGCCCGTCACCCCCGCACCCTTCTTCCTTTGGCGTCGCCAAAATGCATTGTTTTTATGTTGAATGGCACGGCACTTGAAAACAAGACGTCATAAATTGTTATCTATTTGTTTAAAACTATACAGCGTTTCAGCATGCGTTTTGTTTTGTACATCTCCATCAGCCCGCTAGGCTGACAGAGCAGTTGTTTTAGGTCGCTTTCACGTACATGCATCAGTCGCTAAAGGGGTATCAGATTTTTTCTCCTGGTGACTGTGCGAATGACGCCCCAGAAGTACGTGGCGGGGTTTGTACCCGGGACTTGTTGACCTGCATGGGGCTCAGTCTGTGAGGCTCACCCAGAGTCACAGGAGGTTGGCGGAACGTGTTTGCTTTGTTCTATGAAGCTCAGCTAGAGTCGCCGGAGGTGGGCGGAACGGGCTTGCTTTTTTCTATGAAGCTCAGCTAGAGTCACAGGAGGTAGGCGGAACGGGTTTGCTTTTTTCTATGAGGCTCCGCCAGATTCGTCGGAGGTGGGCGGAGCGGGTTTGCTTTTTGCTATCAGGGTCACCCAGAGTCGTCGGAGGTGGGCGGAGCGGGTTTGCTTTTTTCTTTGAGACTCACCCAGATTTGTCGGAGGTGGGCGGAACGGGTTTGCTTTTTTCTATGAAGCTCAGCTAGAGTCGTTTGAGGTGGGCGGAGCGGGTTTGCTTTTTGCTATCAGGGTCACCCAGAGTCGTCGGAAGTGGGCGGAGCGGGTTTGCTTTTTTCTATGAGGCTCTGCCAGAATCACAGGAGGTGGGCGGAACGGGTTTGCTTTTTTCTATGAGGCTCAGCCAGATTCGTCGGAGGTGGACGGAACGGGTTTGCTTTTTGCTATCAGGGTCACCTAGAGTCGTTGGAGGTGGGCGGAGCGGGTTTGCTTTTTTCTATGAGGCTCAGCCAGATTAGTCGGAGGTGGGCGGAACGGGTTTGCTTTTTTGCTGTCAGGGTCACCCAGAGTCGTTGGAGGTGGGCGGAGCGGGTTTGCTTTTTTCTATGAGACTCACCCAGAGTCGTCGGAGGTGGGCGGAACGGGTTTGCTTTTTTCAATGAAGCTCAGCCAGAGTCGTCGGAGGTGGGCGGAGCGGGTTTGCTTTTTTCTATGAGGCTCAACCAGAGTCGCTAAAGGTGGGCGGAGCGGGTTTGCTTATTACTATCAGGGTTACCCAGAGTCGCTGGGGGTGGGCGAACGGGTTTGCTTTTTTCAATGAGGCTCACCTAGAGTCGCTAGAGGTGGGCGGAACGGGTTTGCTTTTTGCTTTCAGGGCCACCCAGAGTCGTAGGAGGTGGGCGGGGCAAGTTTGCTTTTATCTATGAGGCTCACCCAGAGTCGCTAGAGGTGGGTGTGGACAAATTAAACGAAAGAATAGTCTACATACTCCAGTGAGTGCCTGAGAAATGGCGACGTGCTGTATCCAGCAATTAAACATTAACTGAGTTTGTATAATGTTTTAGAGGGCTATTCTCTGTCGCGCAGTGTGTGAACACTTACAATGCCCTCTGCCCCATGGTATAATATTTACTTTTTAAAATATTGTATGTGTGTGAGCTGAAAAATTTCGAATTGTGTGAACTATGTTACGAAAATAAATTGATAGTATTATGCATGCCTTGCAAGCTCCCCGCACGTCCGGTGGCGCTACGCAAGCTCCACTGTTATCGCTGCGGTCGGCTGGGGGGCTAATTTCAATATTCTTGAAACACGGTCACATCAGCCGTAATTTCTTGCAACCATATACTTGTCAGGAATGAAGCATCAAAATGACGAGTTCTGTGTATCTTAAACTGCAAAATACTTACTAATGTACTAATGTACCATTTTGAAAAAAATTGAATTGGTGACGAACGCTTTATTGTCATCACATGATAGGCGTGTTATTAGGCTTAGGATGGGTCCCCGGCACTAATTTGTAGAAATGTGCGCAGTTGTCCTATCACTTTCTTTAGCAGAGATATAATAGAGCCCTAGCGGAGTGAGTCAACTGCAGAGAGCCCTAGCAGAGTGAGTCAACTGCAGAGAGCCCTAGCGGGTTGACTCAACTGCAGAGAGCCCTAGCGGTGTGAGTCGACTGCAGAGAGCCCTAGCGGGGTGAGTCGAAGGCAGAGAGCCCTAGCGGAGTGAGTCAACTGCAGAGAGCCCTAGCGGAGTGAGTCGACTGCAGAGAACCCTAGCGGAGTGAGTCAACTGCAGAGAGCCCTAGCGGAGTGAGTCAATTGCAGAGAGCCCTAGCGGAGTGAGTCAACTGCAGAGAGCCCTAGCGGAGTGAGTCAACTGCAGAGAGCCCTAGCGGAGTGAGTCAACTGCAGAGAGCCCTAGCAGAGTGAGTCAACTGCAGAGAACCCTAGCGGAGTGAGTCAACTGCAGAGGGCCCTAGCGGAGTGAGTCAACTGCAGAGAGCCCTAGCGGAGTGAGTCAACTGCAGAGAGCCCTAGCAGAGTGAGTCAACTGCAGAGAGCCCTAGCGGAGTGAGTCAACTGCAGAGGGCCCTAGCGGAGTGAGTCAACTGCAGAGAGCCCTAGCGGAGTGAGTCAACTGCAGAGAGCCCTAGCGGAGTGAGTCAACTGCAGAGAGCCCTAGCGGAGTGAGTCAACTGCAGAGAGCCCTAGCGGAGTGAGTCAACTGCAGAGGGCCCTAGCGGAGTGAGTCAACTGCAGAGAGCCCTAGCGGAGTGAGTCGAAGGCAGAGAGTGATGCCTTTGTTAAAACCGAAGTAACCAAATCAATCTGGATGAAATTGTTGAACTGATATGAACATAGAAAGTAAAATCGCCTGTTGAATATGATCTTCATATTACTTGGTTATCTACATCTGCCCCATGCACTAAAATACAAATTTGTGAATGAGTTACGCGGGTGTCTTGTCCTTTACGCTAGCAAATGTTATAAAATTGCACCTTTGTTGTAAAGTCTGTGTTCATAGATTGGCAGTGTTCATGGATTTATCATGATCCACTGCTAATGTATCTACTTTTTACTTTTCTGCAGATGGTACATGAGATATAGGCGTTACCACCGAGGTATCCAGCCTTAATTAAAGCTGCTTTTACAACATTGTTTTATCTGAATACTGCATTTCATATTTCATCAGAAACGAACGTATTTTCCGATTCCTTTCAGTGCTAATTATCTGAGAAAGGTAATCATCCTCACACCTGTATTGAGTAAATAGTGTTAACTATGTTCTTTTTCTGTCTATGAAGGTTCATAACATTTTTTCGCGAAATGTACTTACCTGTACAAGTCGGCATGAAAATTGCGCTACATCTATCGCCGTTTCATATATATAGCATGTTTATATCATGGTCCTAATCTAATAATAACCTCAATGTATGATTTTCACTTGCAACATTTGAAAAAAAAATCACAAATATTGCACAATTTTCGAAAATGAAAACAGCTATATAGTTTAAAGCTTTGAATATAGTATAGTACTTTAAATAATCTAAACGAATTTGATGTAATTCCATTTTACCGTGTGACGTCTACTCCTAGTGCTGGAGGCAACAGGGGGAATGTGCGACTTACCTGTTGGCGCTGTCAGCTGGCGAAGGCAGACCCTGTCGTCCTCACAGCCGTCTGTGATCCTCAGAAGTATTCTGTGCTGGACTGGACCCTGCCTGGCGCCCGTGGAGGGTATATCCGGCACCAGCCACCCACTCGCCGCCCAGGCACTAGCCACCTACGCGCCACGCCCTGTCGGCTCGCAGCCTCACGCCGGCTCGGCGCGCCGTCCATCTTTCTCTTTCTCTCTCTGGTTTATCTTTAGCAGATTTTACGGCATCTATCACTTCGTTGGTTTGTCTGTGTGTGTGTGTGTGTGTGTGTGTGTGTGTGTACGCGCTCTGTAGGTCGCAAAACGCAACATTTCGTTCTGTAACTTTACCTATCGATAGGTATCCGACATGGCTCGGTCAAGTTCGTTAGCGGAGTATGTAGGTCAATAGTCAAGGACACAGGATTTTTTTTTTGTTCCTTAACCATTGTTAGATAGGACCAAAAATCGGGAAAGTCGCTATAACGTTCACAGTTTTCATTTAATGACGCTGTACATTATGTCACGTATTGAGCCCGTCGGTAACTTGCACAACGTCTTTGAATTTTACAAATCGCCTAAGTAGTTTGTCTGCAAAAAATTGCTTTCTCTTTCTCTCCCTTGTTTGTCTTTCTGTTTCTCTCTCTGGTTTATCTTTCTCTCTCTTTCCCTTGTTTGTCTTTCTCTTTCTCTCTCTCTCCCTTGTTTGTCTTTCTCTTTCTCTCTCTCGTTTATCTTTCTCTATCTCTCCCTTGTTTGTCTTTCTCTTTCTCTCTCTGGTTTATCTTTCTCTATCTCTCCCTTGTTTTTCTTTCTCTTTCTCTCTCTGGTTTATCTTTCTCTATCTCTCCCTTGTTTGTCTTTCTCTTTCGCTAACGTCTCTCACTCCCTTTTGATCACTCTCCCTTTCTTCTGGCTTATATAATTTAGCTAAATAAAGCGTATGTAGTCCATCAGAATGGCACAATTAGTTTAGCTAAATATTTTATATGTAGCTTTGTTAAATATTGTATAAAAATTTAGCTAAATATGGCATCTACAGTTAGATAAGTGGCATTTATAGTAGGCTAAAAATAGAATCTATAGATGACTTATGGAACAGCTAATGCGACATAAATAATCTAGGTAGATATGGGTGATATATATTGTACAATCTAAATAAATATGACATGTACATTTTAGCTGAAAATTGTATGAAATTGATAGTTAATATTGCATCCATAGTTAGATAAGTGGAATATAGAGTAGGCTAAATATGGCATCTCTAGTTTAGCTAAATGGCTTATAAAGTTAGCTAACTGGCACATATAACAGCTAAATATGGCATATACAGTCCAACTAAATATTGCATATATACATCTAGTTGTATATGTCATATATATACCCAGTTAATTATGGCACAGCCAAACTACGTTCACATGCTAAAACATGCACAATCAATCTTCATAAACAACATCCGTCTAGAACGCGTGGAGGAGTTTAATATGTTAGGCCTCACAATACAATACAATATGAAGTGGCATAGTCACACAAATAAAATAGCAAACAAGATCTCAAAGGTAATAGCTGTAATGAACAAACAATATACAATACCCGAGCGTACTCTCCAAACAATTTATAATTCACTTGTAGTGCCACACTTAAACTACTGCATTCTTGCCTGGGGATACTGTACATCCCGGATCACAAAACTACAGAAAAAAGCTGTTCGGGTAATAACTCTCAGTAAATTCTGTTCACATACTGAACCATTAGTTAAGAAATTAAATCTGTTAAAGATAGATGATATTCATCGGCTACAACAGCTTTAGTTAGTTTAATTAGTATTATAAACTCAGAATCTAGTGACATTGTTGATAAAGTCCATACACATAGTTTGCAAGGTTTCGCAAAATATGTCAAAAATTATATCTTAAGCAAATACTCACTTGATTGCCATATCCAAAACTGTTATGTATGTCAAGCCACTTAATTTTATATGTTGTACATTTTTGAGATCTAATCAAAGTGCTCTGTTATCTCTGGTTGTGCTCACAGATAGGTTTACGGAAATCTGATTGAATGTAGTAGTGTAGTTTTCTTATTGTCGTTTTTTTGGTTTCGTTTATTTGACTTAATCTCTTTTTGGGTTATTATAACATATTCTCTCTTTTTTTTTGTTCTCCCTCTATTATTTTTTCTTTGTTAAAACAGAAATTATAATAGGTGCGTATTTTCATTGTCTTTTCACTCAGTTTGGTTATTGCGTGTATGATTTAAAATTAACCTGTCAGGTGGCTCTAGTGATAGCGGCCCTGTGCGGTCTTAACTGGAGTCTCCTGCACTATTATTTATTAATTTTCTCATTATGGCAATTAGTAGGACTTAAAATTATCACTATTATCTGTATGATTATTCTATTTATAAGCATAGTTATGTATGCATATCTTTATTCACCCCTGTATAACAAGCTATATGTTAATTTCATTTTATTTCGACCAGACCGGATAGTGGATGTTTGTTCATTTTTTACGTCGCTGCCATTATGTAAATGTATGCATAGTGAAAATAAATGCTTATTGACTGACTGAACCTACATCCACATCCTTGTTTGCAGGGCATGTAGCTTGATTCTACATTTTAATGCCCTGGAGTCACGCTTGCTAGATAAAGATAATGGAGCAGAAAACTGAAGTTAACGTCAGTAAGCCTTTCCACCTGGCGAACAAGAATATTATAAAGAAACTAAAAAATGGACGGCATGTAGATAAGGGTGGTTTGAGGGCCGCGTTTTATGATTTTTTGACACTTCTTCCTGGTTGTCAACGGTAAGTTAGATTGAATCAGTCATCTCCCAAAATGAGTTCAAAGCATACGAAGTAGGCCCAAGGAATACAGATGCGGATACGAAGAAAACGCGTAGTACAATATATGGGTATTTTACAACTGTAGGGTGCCGAGTGTCTAGGTGGCTAACTTGTATCGCTGCGACCAAACTTGTAGCGTGCCGAGTGTGTGTGTGTGTGGCCAAATCGTATTGCTGTCACCAAGTGTGCCCAGGGGTGTATGCAGTTAAATCCCACCGCTGCCACCAAACCTGTAGCGTGCTGAGTGGTGTGATGTCAGGAAGGGGACGTTTTAAGCCGCGATAAAATAAAGCATTCTCGATTGCATAAGTTAAACTTAGCTTAAATAACCCAGCAATCAGATAGTAAGAAAGTGGTTATAATTCAAGTGATTTATTCCGGGTTAACTCGACCAGTGGCTGTCACGACATAAATTACTACCACGTGATGTGGCCCTTAATCATCCCCACCTGCCGGCCTGTGAAAGACGATGGTGGCGTCAAGGGCATCAGGGTCACAGACCGCGTTCTCAGACGCCGTTGGTGAGTAGTTCACGTCAGTGATGAAGTCACCTAGCGGTGACCGCCAGCTGGGACCGCTGGGTCCCTGTCCTCCCGTGATGTCGGTGATGGTGATGTGCTTGATAATGTTCAGCACCTTGTCGTATACCCAGGCTTTTTCAGCGGCTGGTACGGCTGGTATCAGTACCAAGCAGCTCTCCAAGGCCGCCATTGTGGTCTACAACGTCACATAACGTAAAACAAACAGTTCATTGAAGGGAAAGTAGCGGACATCAAGTTTACAATGAGCGATGGGAATCTTAAGATTGAAGGCCATTCCATCTTCATATTAACCTTTATATTAACCTGTATTATGACGAAATCGCTTAATTAATATGAGCAATGGGTAATTCGAGTGGTGCACTAAATGTGACCCAGGGGTATTAAGCGTGACCCAGGGGTACTAAGCGTGACCCAGAGATGCTACGCGTGACCCAGCGGTTCTAGGGGTGACTTAGTAGTACCAAGCGTGACCCTGGTGTACTACGCGTGACCCAGGGGCTCTAAGCGTGACTCAAGAGTACGAGGCGTATCTCAAGGGTACAAGGCGTGACTCAACGGTACGAGGCGTGACTCAGGGGTACTAAGTGTGACTCAGGGGTGCTAAGTGTAACTCAGGGGAACTAAGTGTGACTCAGAGGAACTTAGTGGGATTCAGGGGTACTAAGTGAGACTCAGGGGAACTAAGTGTGACTCAGGGATACTAAGTGTGACTCAGGGGAACTAAGTGTGACTCAGGGGTACTAACCCAGTGGACAAAACTCGTCGTAAACTGGTCAAAACGACGTCATTTTCAGTCGTCGGAAACTGGTTGGAAACTATATCGGATTTGCAAATCAAATAGACGTGTGTATGGTGACGTGTTTCAGACGTGTGTTTAGCGACGGGTTCCTGATGGGTTCTAGACGTGTGCATAGCGACGAGTGTAGCCGTGTTATCGACGTCTGTAGAGCGACGGGTGTTTGCCGTGTGTCTAACGTCTGTAGAGCGACGGGTGTATGAATAGTTTTTGACGTATGTAGAGCGACGGGTGTGTGACCAGTTTCTGACGTCTGTAGAGGGACTGGTGTTTGACCAGTTTCGTTGGTATGCCACTTTGCACACAAAGTCACTGAGTCACAAAAGACAAAATAACAACATGATGCAAACATGCAAATTAAGCAAAAAGTTAATATGAAATGTAAAATATTCTAGGAATAATGACCCAACATTAAATATTCAGCATGTACAGTGCACAACAATTCAAAGGACCGGTACATATTGATCCCAGAAAGAAAATCCAATAACATTGTCTACTATTAACACTGAGCCATGAGGAAAATAATGTTTGGCCAATCATGTCAATAGAACTTTGCATCTGGCAGAAGTATTTTTTATCATCATAGATCCTGAAGAGTTGCAATTTCACAAAACAAGTATTTTTCTGACATATATACCTTGCTTTATACCTACAAATATTATCTAACCGGTAGAGCTTAAACATTCTGCTGAAGGCAATGAATGCCAATTACTAACCAGCGAAAAAACCACAGTATATACAAATCCATGGGAATTGCTCAGACATTCTACCAATACCAGGAATGTGTTCGAATGAATAAAATAATAGTCCCCAACTGCAAATTCAGGTGGCTGGAAAGCTGCAATTGACTTCATTATATTACTCTCATAATCTTCAGCAAATTGCAGCTTAGACACACATAGTAATTAGTCACAAAATTATGATTATATGAAATATAGCCTCAGTTTCCTCCTGCTGGATCATTCACTAATATGCGCAGCAGCTTCTGATAAGTCTCCTTATTGTAGATTCTTGTTTCCTCCTGGCCGGCTGGGAATCATGATGCTTGTTATGGTCTGAAATGTGAAATTATTCACAAAATTCGAACAATATCTCCTGATCTTTTGGCTATTTGAAACTAAATGTGTTTATTATATGCTATAGGTAAAAAATGGCGCAAGTTTGTATGATGTAGTGCACAAGAAACGCAAATTTGTCGTGATCACTCTGACATGAATAAGCAACATATAAGACTATTTTGCTGATACCAAATTACTGCAATTTTATCTGTTTTATAATGGAAACAATATTTCGTCATGCTGACACTCCACTCTCATAAATATCTACTAAATCACAGACAATGAAATGATCTAGTTTGCATGGAATGTGTATATCCGGTGCAAATATAAGGCGAGTATTGTTTAGAGCATCTAAGCGCCATGGCAACTAGATCATTTTAGTTTTAATATATTTGCGTCACAGAGCGGCTGCTGCCAATTGAACATTAGCGGATATATATATATGCATATGCTATTGGTTCAAGTGTAAGATTTTAAGATTTATCTCAGCACAAGTCTTTGATATCTTCTCCGAGGCTTAAGGCAAGGATACAAGGTAGTAGATTTTTCCTGAACTGTCTTAAAAAAGAAGCAATGTCATATGCATTTTCTTGTACAAACCGCAGTCCAATTTAAACCCTTTGGACTTTATTACTTTAGCCCCGGCCCAAAAACGTGTTTATCAAAGTCAACAAAGACCCAGTTGCTTTGCTTACCTGCCATCAGTTAGGAGATGTGTCACTTTCACTTCTTGACTGCATGCATTCACAGGCGCTTGGTTCATAGTCGTTGGAAGACCCACGGTCTGAGTCGTCAACAGCCCGTAGGCAAATAGCATAAGCTACAGCCAGCCAGTGGGAGGGGGGGGGGGGGCATGACCGTAGGCTACTCGTACGAGCAAGTCTTGTCAAAAAAACACAATTTCTAAAGTCTTCTTTTGGCCTTATATTATGATGTCAAGTTCAAACTTGGGTTTCTTCAGGTGCTAGACAGTGAAGTATTTATAAATAAATACTTTTTATTTGTAATCATAAGCAAATATTCGTGAATCTATTGCTAATACGTACACGGGCCGCAGGAATCCGTTCGCCTTTCCGCAATATTTTTAAACTTCGCGCATGCGCAGTACGATCTGCAACCGATGTCTCCGCAAGGCGGCAGCGCAATCTGCCTCCCTGAATGTGAATGGAGCTCGAGTTCGCGAGTTTGGGACGCTGCACAGGTACTTTACGTGTTGTAGGCGATCGTCGCGTCAACTGATCTGAGCGCCTGTGGCACACTACAAATTTCACTGGTGTTTTACATGTAACGTTGCTGTCTGGTTCAGAAGAAATTGTACTGGGATGGAGTGATGCGAGGGTGCAAGGGATGGGGGGGAGCGGGGGTATGAAGCTGAATCACTTACGGCAGTACAGTTATGCGTGAGAATAATAGTGTTTTAGACCTGTAACACCCACATAAAAAGCTTCAATATATTCACTATGTGCTCGCATTATAACGTTATCCGGCAGGAAGTCGTTGCGCCCGCATTATAAACTCGTGAAAGGGTTATAGATACCTGGGGGACTGAAAGACAATGGCACGCACGCCCAAAATATACCGTAAAAATCCAGGTATATTAAGCGTGAGATAATGCAACCACAGGAGGAAAATGAGGTATAATGAAGCTAGGTGAATCATTGTTTCGGCATCGCTCTCATACGACTTACGCCTACCATTTACTATAATAATCAATTCCGTGTGCTCTATGGGCCAAAGCTGGTAAATTACGTCACAAAGAGAAGGCCACAACCTTATCACTAAGACACAACGTCAGCAGTACCGGGCCGCCGCGCCCCCCCCCCCCAACCTTCCACTAATTATTGCTATCGGGTGTCAGACATAGTAATAACTCACAACCGAATTTACTTTCACACAAAGGGGGTATCCAATGAAATCTCTCGAAAAGAGTGGCGTCCCAGCGCCGCTATATGTGTGGGCCCTGTCCTTGTTCTTCCGAAGAGTCTGTATGGAATGTTCGTCCTGTCAGACCCGGAAAGAAAGTGACAATTCACAGCGATAGTAGGCCCTACGCCAGCGGGAATTCTCTCTGCGCGGCGCGCCAAGCGAACGGAACCCACCAGGCATACTCGGTGCACCAGTCAAGGTTCGGTGGATGTTGGACAAGATATTACGTAAGGTATACATAGCCAACTCTGCCTACTTATTAAGGCGAAATATCATAGATATTTCGTCTTATGTCGGAAGGACGATTTTTTTTAACAACTCCGCTGCATTCCACTGCGTATGTATGGTTGTTTGCATTTTTTTCGTACCCTCTACTGCCTTAACGACAACAGCTATCGTACACCAATATTTATGGAAATGTGGCATGTCTGAACCTCTATAATTTTCAGGTTACGGACTTTCCAATGTCAAATGTCAAAGGTCAAGGCCGTCCGATTAAAGGAAAAACGTAAAAGTGCTAAGGCCTTGTTAATATTTGTCCTAAAGAGATGCGACTAACGTCAAAATGTTCCACTGATTAGGGGAAACAACTTTGATATAGATCATTTTTTGCGCGTAGGAAGAAGTTTCGCACAAAATGACGTCATAGTTCACCTCATGTTGAAGTTGTAGTGTCCTCATGTTCAAACTAGATGCACGTTGTTTTCCCACTTCAACTTTCTCAATCTTCGACAACCTCCAAAGATGTATTAATGGACTCGGTATGACCCATTTCCAGAAGAAAAGTTCGCCCTCAATAACGTCACATGACGTGGACAAAATAATATGTTTAAATAGGAAGTAAACTCACTGTATAATTAATATTGAGAATAGAGAGATCGGATTCGGGCCACAGGGCGTCTAATTTTACCGCCTAGTTGTTTCTTAGTTAAAAAAGATACCTTCTATTTTATTTTTCCCGCTAGAGGGCCAAACATTCCTTATGGGGATTCCCAGGTTAAAGTCGGCGCCAGATCCAGAAAGCGCGCGCTGGGGAGGGCGGTGAGTGAGCGGTTCGCGATAAAACACAAATCAGCGCATTGATATTGTGTACAAGAGTTCCGAACGAATCGCCCCCGCAGTGGCCCACCAGCCTCACGGATTCCTGCCCCTCCGACCCCCCCCCCCCTCGCCCACCCACTCCAACCAGTGTTAATGGACTCCTCTCTGCTTATCTCCCACACCCATCCACCCGACTCCAGTAGCCTCCCAGCCCTTCGACACTCCTCAGACTCCTGCACTGGCCCGCCCCCCGCCCACCGGCACCCACTAGACTTAAGCTTTATGCACTCCTGTTTTTGTTCGTACCTTCTACTGACCTAACGACAACAGCTATCGTTCACGAACTTTTATGGAAATTTGGCATGTGCGAGCCTCTACAGTTTTCAAGATACGGACTTCCCAATGTCAAAGGTCAAAGGTCAAGGCCGTCCGATTAAAGGAAAAACGTAAAAGTGCTAAAGGCTTGCTTAATATTTATTCTAAAGAGATGCGACTAGAAATGTTTCACTGATCTGGCTGCACCTAATAAAGACCCCTTAAAATAAACCTAGAGTGACCTATTTGGTCACTGCGAGTAGATCACATCGAGTGCTAAAAGCACTGACAATATTTTCTTGCAATATTAGTTGCATAGTTAAATCCGATCCTTGCAAGTCCATCCCCATTTGAATTACAGCCTCCATAAAACCCTGATATTGGTACGGCATCTATAGTGACCTTTTTGGTATCCACGGATGGGCAGATCGAGTTTCAATCAATTACAACCTGAGGCTAAGATTGCAAATCGCTTAGCTCTTATCCTGTCTCTCATTTGGCAATATTCAAAAAAGAAATATTTTGTTCACAATGTATCTTGCTTCTAGCGACGGGACTGGTCTATAACGTAGCATGGTGCTTAGCCCGGTAGATGAAGGGGGCTCCGTTCCACCACCCCGCCACGTCTATCCCCAGGTGACGGGACTGGTCTATAACGTAGCATGGTCTTTTACCAGAGCTGGCCTAAAGGCCAGAGTGGACAGCTTGCTGAAAGCCAACTATCGTGAGAGTTGGGATAAAATTTACAAAAAGCTTAATTATGTCATGTGTTTGTCCCCTATATGTTAATACCTGCCTAACTGAAAACCTTTTATAATTCAAAAATATCTGTCTAATAGTCCCAGTGACTCTTGTAAAAGACTCAGCGCTCATTTTTGTCAGAGCACCCTGTCGCAAGGATTGTTTTCGGCCGCCATTGCCGTTGTGCTCTGAAGTCCAAAGTGGCAAATATTAGTGGCCCCAGTCCATGTAGCACATGGAGTCTTCAATAGCCTGCTTTCAGGCCCACGAAAAAAGTCACTTTGACCAACCGTTGAAAACAATCATGGCGCCTAAGCGGTCCGCGTAGATGTTGTGCTCTCGTTATGAAGCCCAGCGATTCGCACATAAGACATTTAGTTGCACAAAAGCAAGCTACAAATGTAAAGTCGAATGATTTGTGGATGTGAAAACAGAAAAGATGTTATTGTGAAATTGTAATTTTTTATGCCATCAGGAGCGTTTTCACGGCAAATGGGCTGGTGTCTGCTGCCACTTTAGTGCGAGCCTGTGAGTGATGAAGTGGCCTCTCGTAACATGGTCCTTAGCCGGGTAGATGAAGGGGGCTCCGTTCCACCACCCCGCCACGTCTATCCCCAGGTGACGGGACTGGTCTATAACGTAGCATGGTCCTTAGCCGGGTAGATGAAGAGGGCTCCGTTCCACCACCCCGCCATCTCTATCCCCAGGTAGAGGACGAGCGGCAGTACGAAAGCCATCCCAGTCACCGTCAGGAGGAAGGCAACCGACCTGGAGGGAGCGGGAGAGAGGGGGTGGGGTCAGATACTGCGCACCGACTGGGCAAGAGTGGGTATTAGACATTTATCAAGGAAGAAAGTGGGGAGGGTGGTGGGAGGGGGGCGGGGACGTTAGAAGGAAGCGGAGTGATGACAATTTGCAAAGATATACCTCACACCGACCTGGCCATGAAGCGTGGAGGCAGGCAGTTAAGAGCTGGCGAGGGGGGGGGGGGGGGGGGGCTCTAGGTAGACTTGTGTAACAATGACTTGGTGGCTGTGGTTAGTTATTTGAGTAACGTGGACACTAAATGTCACTGAATGATCAGTCAGTCCAATCCAATCGAATCCAGTTGGAAGTAGTGTTGTCTATTGTATATATGTGTAAACAAACTGTAATGTCGTGTGCCGATGATAGCTTGTTAAAGCAATATTTTCCGTAATGTTTTGTATTACGAACGCCTTCTTCATGTCAAATAAGTACATTCTGTTTTGAATTTAAATCCTGAAAGCCTGCGGGCTATCCGGAGAGAAGTATTTTGGTCAACGGGAGCAGAAGTTGGTGGCCGGCTTTATATCCCTGCCCGCCTGTTCGCAGTTTGCTATTTTGTCAGGCTCGCTATCACGTCCGTGCGCGATATAAATAAACCGCGCAGTTTTATGTCGAAATATTTGTTTTACAGACTCAAAGAGATATAAAACATAGGCATTATAAATTTGGAGATACTTGTAGTCTTGATTCTAAAATGTAAAAATTCTAAGATGGCGCATGTCAGTATGTTGAGTATGGTCTGATACCAGGAAACCACCAAGGAACGATGAATGATGGAAGGATGAAAAATAGGCCCAGGTTTAAGGTGTCTGGGTCCGGATTCCAGAAAAATCTTTGGGTTTTTCAATTTCGACAGCTACCTCGTCAAATACAATTGATCCTTTATCAACAAGGGCTTGCCACATTGCTGGAGGGATCTCTTGAATAGATTTTAAATCAGTTTGATTCAGATTCCCACGTTTGCTTTTTCTTAAAGAGAGGATTTGCTCTGCGCGAGAGGGCCTATGCCGGACAGAGACATAAGCACAGATTTATCTGCAGTATTGATGTTAATAGCCATGAGAATTTGGGGCCGTGAATTTGCTATGGACCTGAGTCTGACAAAAGTTAATTTAACTTGATTTCGCGAAATTATACGTTATGGATCACGAAAGTTGTATTTATACTAAAAAAACCAAGATCTAACCCTAAGACAAAGTAATATTACATCGGTAACAAAATGTAAGTCTAATAGCAATTTCATTTGTTTGAATTTGGTTTTGGCGGGAAAATCGATCTGAGACAAAGCAAAAGCAATTCACCGATCGGCGTATAACAATCTCAATTCCTTGAAATTATTCATCTAAACCTTTTACTTCTGACACCATTATTGTGGGTCGTACCTCAGAGAGGCTCTTCGCTCGACCAAGAATGAGGGCACTTTGGTTGTCACGTCGGTTAAGGCTGAGAATTCTCTGCACGTCCGGTCTTTGGTGTATTTCGTCTTCATCTGTCTGTTGTTGTTTTTCCCGCACAGATGGCGCCACGCCTAAACCACCTCACTTGCTAGGTTAAATAGGGTGAGTTCGGGTATGCGAGCGGAGTAGTCGGACTCCGCGGTGTGCATAACCGAACGCGGAGGATTTCCAACATGGCGTCCAAGCCCAGCAATACGTAAAAAATATATAAATCAGTATTTCGACCCGCAAAAAATCTGTAAATAATATGATAATAACTAGAATAAAATAATGAACAAAACACGTATCCGTTGATTTATTTTATGGTACTATGTAACGATATTCATGATTTGTGCAGTTCAGCAAGTGCAACATTCACGCGGACCGCGGATTTTGCGTTCGGCTTATCTCGATCCGCACATGAGCGGAAAGTATGAGTGCGCATGCTCCAAATATCTGCTCCGATTACTCCGGTCGCATATCCAAATTTAACCATAGTAAGGTTGCTGCTATTCGCCAGATGGCAGGTCACCGTTTCACAGTACTAGGCCTAATGATAATAACAATAATAATAATGATAATAATAATATTAAAAGTGAGGGTCAGAATAAGGGTCCACATTATAATTGTATTATGGGATGTCACGAATCGCTTGGTGACTGAGGCAGACCTCGTGGGATCAATACTCCATAAGCCACTGTATTGGCCTCCCTGTCAGCCACCTATTTGCTGTGTCTCTTCAGTAGCGCTTCAAAAGACAAATGGTTAAAAGCCATATATTTTGGTAAATTAATTTGTAAAAGTAACATAATTTACCCATAAAACACTAAATCTTTATGTAGTCTGGGTAGTTGTGCAAAACATAGGGTTCACAGAGTGTGTTTGGCACAAAATCTGACCAAACACTGGCATCTTGCCAAACTACGAGTATATCGTCCATTATATTATTTTTTTTAGTTTTGGCGTATGAAGGATAAATCTAATGGTTAAATTTGACCTGAAGCAGAGGGACTGTAGCGTACGCGGTGCGCCCTCTGCCGAGAGTTCGTAGTCGCGTCTGACTTTTCGTTAAGACGAAATATCAATATTTCGTCTTATGTCACTCGGACTAGGACTTTTAGCCACTTCAATCAGGAGGTATGTATGTTTGTATTTTTTCCGTATCATCTTACTGTCCAAACGACAACAGCTATCGTTCACCAACTTTTATGGAAGTATGGCATGTCCGAGCCTCTACAATTTTTTCAAGTGACGGACGTCCCAATGTCAAAGGTCAAAGGTCAAGGCCATCCGATTAAAGGAAAAACGTAAAAGTGCTAAGGCCTGCCTAATATTTGTCCTAAAGAGATGCGACTAGCGTCAAAATGTTCCACTGATTAGGGGACGCAACTTTAGTATGGACCATTTTTTTGCGCGTAGGAATAAGTTTCCCGCAAAATGACGTCATAGTTCACCTTGTCCTTATGTTCAAATTAGATGCACTTTGTTTTCCCCCTTAGACTTTCTCAATCGTCGTCAACCTCCAATGATGTATTCAGAAAGTCGGTATGACCAATTTCCCGAAGAAAAAATTGCCGTCAATATTTAAATACACATTAAATTCACTGTATAGTTAATATTGGGAATAGAGAGATCAGATTCGTGTCAATGAACGTCTAATTTTACGGCCTAGTTGTTTCTTAGTTAAAACAAGATACTTTCTATTTTACTTTTGCCGCTAGAGGGCCAAACATTCCCTATAGGGATTCCCATGTTAAAGTTAATGCAGGATCCAGACAGTGCGCGCTGTTCGCAGTTCGCGATAAGGCACCGTAGTGTTTACTCATTGTGAGGTGATATATTGGGAGAGCCGTCGGCCGCAGTCGGAAGGGAGGAGAAACACCGGTTCCACCGCCTTCACCCTCACTCGTCAGAATCATACACTCCTGCCCCCCCCCCCTTCCACCCCGTCCACTCGCACCCACCGTGCCTGGGCGTGCACGTGTCCCCCCCCCCTTTCAGACCCTAAGGTATATCTGTGGCCTGTGCGGAACCCATTATTGTGCCCCCCCCCTCCCCCCATTTCAATAATTCCTGCGCACGCCCTAGCAGCACCAATTTCATTTCCCCCCTCCCCCGCCCGCCCACCCACATAAAAGCAGGGTTAATGGACTCCTCTCTGCTCACCCCCACGCCCATCCACCCGACTCCTGCAGCCCCCAGTGCAGTGAGGTGCAGTGAGGTTGAAGTCATGACCAAGCCCGACCGAGACATTACAACGCAGGTAGAGGGGTTGAAGCGACCCTGACGTGGCCCGGGGTGGTCCTTTCAGCGTAGGGAGAGGGTGGCGGAATCCAGACCGCACTAATCATAATACTGGTCCTCCTATTCATGGATGCAAATTTTGCCACAGAGCTGTGGTCGCCGAGTGCACGCTTTCACTAAGAAGCCTATCAGCTTGACCCACAAGCCGCAGGCAACAAGTTGGCACGGTCAAGGCCACGGACCGCGGTCGTCCAACACAGCCTGACGGCAAAGCCATGCATCACGAGTTAAAGCGCGACAGATCGGTCAAAGGTGAAGGTAGCGTCTGCTATTTGCGACTGGCATAACCACACAACCAGGAGCCCGTTAGGAAATCCTCGATAGCAGTCGTCGGGATTGAGGCCCATGCGACGTCACACACCGGTGACCTCATACCTATGTTTAGTGCATGCACGCTGATCCAGAAAGTACGGGCGAAAACAAACGGCGTGAAGATGAGACGCGTATGGTTAAACCGAATGGGAGTATGGCGGCCTCGGATCATCCCGTGATAAAACTCTCACAGGACGACGTTCCTCGGACGAAATTTAATTGTGTTAAGATAATAGATAACAACATTCATGTACCGGTTATTGTGTTCACGATATGAATGGAAAGACCAATGCATCTGGCCAATAACAGCAGTTCCGAAATGCTATCCCCCATGACAATACTCCCTCGGTCAGCCCCATGTCCCCTCCCCTCATGACAATACTCCCTCGGTCAGCCCCATGTCCCCTCCCGCAATGACAATACTCCCTCAGTCAGCCCCATGCCCCCTTCCTTCTTCCCCCCATGACCATACTCCCTCGGTCAGCCCCATGCCCCCTCCCCACCATGACAATACTCCCTCGGTCAGCCCCCCCCCCCATGGCAATATTCCCTCGGTCAGCCACATGCCCCTCCCCCTCCGCCTCCCCCCCCTATGGCAATACTCCCTAGGTCAGCCCTATACCCCCGCTCCCCTAAGACAATACGTCATCGGTCAGCCTGGGCTAGGAGCCTGGGCTAACGGATTAAACTAGTGGCCTGAACCAGCGGCCTTGGCAAAGCTGCCTGGGCTAGGGGCCAGAGCTAACGGCCTGAGCTAGCGGCCTGAGCTAGCGGCCTGAGTTAGCGGCCTGGGCTAAGCCTAGGTAAAGCCTGGGTTGGTGCCCAGGCTAGCGGCCTGGGTTAGCATCCTGGGCTAAGCCTGGGCTAGTGGCCTAGGCTAACAACCTAGGATATCTTCCTGGGCTATCTTACTGGCCTGAACCAGCGGCTTGGACTAGCGGCCAGGTCTATGACTAGGCTAGGGGCTTGGGCTGATGCCCTGGGTTGGCGGCATGGGCTTGCCATTTTTCAACATGACGGACCGGGCCAGCAAGAATACTGAGTATCTTGAAAACAAAAGGGGTAGAACCAATATTTTTGTACCTGTGCATATTATTTCGGGGTCACTGAATTCTAAATGAAATTATTATTGCATATCATGTTGCAACGCATCCGCCATTTTTCAAAATGACAGACCACGAAAAATACCCAATATGTTGAAAATTAAAACACTGATGATTTTTATGTTTATGTAGAGTGATAGCGGCCAGGTCTAGGACTAGGTTAGGGGCCTGGGGCTGGTGCCCTGGGCTTGCCATTTTTCAACATGACGGACCGGGCCAACAAGAACACTGAGTATCTTGAAAACAAGAGGGATAGAACCATTATTTGTGTACCTGTGCATATCTTTTCGGGGTCGCTGAATTCGAAACAAAATCATTATTGCGTATCCTGTTGCAACGCATCCGCAATTTTCAAATGACGGACCACACAAAATAGCCAATATGTTGAAAATTACCACTAATGATTTTTATGTTTATGTAGAATGATAGCTGAGTAAGGAAATGTTATTGTATAAGTTGGTACAACGCATCCGCCATTTGCCAAGACGGAGGAGACCGCATGCAACAGTACACAAAATCTCCTAAACGCAGAGGGATCACTCTATTTAAGTCTATGTGTTGGTTTTCGGGGTCCGACACATTTTCGCCATTTTCCAAAAGTCATTGTGAGGATATCCATATGTACCGTGGTCGCAGACCTAAGCACAACAGGCTACAGATCTCGAGATCAGGGGTCATTTCGCTAAGATATCGTAGCTTTTGCCCGCAAACATGTTCTAGTCGCTGGGACCATGCTTCGCATAAAAAACGTCCGTCGTGAATGATCGAGGTATTGTTGGTAGAAGGCACTAGACAAGACAATTAACAAAAAACTTCCTGCGCGCACATGTTCAGGACTGAGAGCCATATCTTTTCAAAGGTTTTACATTGCGTGTCAAGTTCGCAACGGAAACCTGAACGACTTTCTCTCTCATGAGAATCATCCCTGTCCGCCATCACTACGAGTAGATGTAATGGGGTGACTACATGTAAAACCCAATCACAATCAATTGGGGAAACTTTCTGACGATAAGGCAGAACCCTCTGAGTGATGAGGTTTAGGCTATAGATACAGGCTTTAGCATACAGATATATGTCATCAATAGTGGTTTTTGTGGCATACTGCGAACCCGAAAAGCAATGTATAGACATAAACTTAACAGTTGTATTCTTCTCAGTTTCAAAGATACTATGGTACTTTCCGCCATTTTAAAAAATGGCTTGATTCTATAACTCAATTTGATTAGACATGAATTTCGACCATGTGTGCTAAATTTCATGGCTTTACCACAACATGCACAACATTTTTCGCTTATCCGCGGGACTATCATCTATTATACGGTATGGCGACTACCGTTTTTTTTGACGTTACACGTCGTCTTCGGAGACACCTTATGACGAGGGGGATAAGTCTTGCTTGATGTTCTAATTTGGTAATAGCTACCATTACCGGAGTTCATAAGTAGGTATCAATTTTCTATTTAACGAAATAGAAGTCATCGCGAATATTGTCGTGACCGTCAAATGACGTCATAATAAGTAAAAGGTAAAAGTCAGGTAGTACCATTAATATTGCTTCGACAGAAGCGTTCTTGACTTCAAACTGGATGTCCATTTAAGCTTTGCCTACAGTGCCCACAGTGCCTGTCGAAAGCAGTATTTAACCCAAATTGTCCCTTGAAGGCCTTTAGCCGAAATTGGCCCTCGTCATCGTCAAGTAGTTTCGCAATTGTTGACCTGTATTCAGCAAGTCAGCCGAGCCAACCGAACTGCGACAACGCTGATGGATTTTCGTCCTCGACCTAAGGTCGAATATCTCTTGTTGCTTTTGTAACTCATGTTATGGGATAATGGGAAATATTTCTCATAGCGCTCCCGAATACAAGTAATAGGGTATGCTATTTTGAGCTTCATGTTTGTAAAGTCGCAGAGTTTGGGCTTCATTTCTGTCAAGTCGCAGTAATTTGGGCTCCATGTCTGTAAAGTCGCAGAGTGTGGGCCCCATGTCTCTCAAGTCGCAGAGTTTGGGCCTCATGTCTATAAAGTCGCAGTTGTTTGGGCTTCACGTCTATAAAGTCGCAGTAGTTTGGGCTTCATGTCTGTAAAGTCGCAGTAGTTTGGGCTTCATGTTTATAAAGTCGCAGTAGTTTGGGCTTCATGTCTGTAAAGTCGCAGTAGTTTGGGCTTCATGTCTGTCAAGTCGCAGAGTTTGGGCTTCATGTCTATAAAGTCGCAGTAGTTTGGGCTTCATGTCTGTCAAGTGGCAGAGTTTGGGCTTCATGTCTATAAAGTCGCAGTAGTTTGGGCTTCATGTCTATAAAGTCGCAGTAGTTTGGGCTTCATGTTTGTAAAGTCGCTGAGTTTGGGCTTCATGTCTATAAAGTCGCAGTAGTTTGGCTTCATGTCTATAAAGTCGCTGAGTTTGGGCTTCATGTCTGTAAAGTCGCAGTAGTTTGGGCTTCATGTCTATAAAGTCGCAGTAGTTTGGGGTTCATGTCTGTAAACTCGCAGTAGTTTTGGCTTCATGTCTGTAAAGTCGCAGTAGTTTGGGCTTCATGTCTATAAAGTCGCGATAGTTTGGGCTTCATGTCTGTAAAGTCGCAGAGTTTGGGCTTCATGTCTACAAAGTCGCAGTAGTTTGGGCTTCATGTCTGTAAAGTCGCAGTAGTTTGGGCTTCATGTCTATAAAGTCGCAGTAGTTTGGGCTTCATGTTTGTAAAGTCGCAGTAGTTTGGGCTTCATGTCTGTAAACTCGCAGTAGTTTGGGCTTCATGTCTATAAAGTCGCAGTAGTTTGGGCTTCATGTCTATAAAGTCGCAGTAGTTTGGGCTTCATGTCTATAAAGTCGCAGTAGTTTGGGCTTCATGTCTGTAAAGTCGCAGTAGTTTGGGCTTCATTCGTGTCTTTAGACCCCTGGACCCAGGAGCTGGACTTTAATGACATGGAGTGTTAGTTCACAACGAGCATACGGCACTGCCAGGAAATCACACTGACTGTCAAGTTCATATTTGAATTGGTTTATTGCTCTCTTTAATCGGTAACAATTGTTCAACAAGCATATAGCATTAGTACATCAAAATGAACCAGATTAACAGCAGCATAAGCACGACTGATTAGCTGCAGAGTTGACATTTATATAATATGATTAAATGTCGTCTAGACTTATACAAATCATAGCAAAGAAAAAGAAAAACGCTTATTGCATGGCCTTGTCCGTAACACTTCATGGGCGGTTTTGTCTGCTTGACCAATATTTTGGAACTGTGTGGACCCACCCCGTCCCTGTAAATACGGGTTGCGCTAGATATGCTCCCAGTGCTACATGTAATACAATTGTTATGTTTTTTAACAGCTGATAATGTTACCAGTTATTACGTCCTATGCATGACATATTAGTAAATCCCATGGATGACGTAATAGTAAAGTTTATGTATGCCATAAAAATAACATTTTATGTATGCCATGATAGTCAATTCTATGTAAGCCATATTGGTAAGTTCTATGTGAGTGAATATAAGAATCCGTAGTGTGACATAATAGTAAGTTTTATGTATGACAGACATATAAGGGTTGGCATCCGTCCGTCTACGAAAGACGATGGATTTGCAGCTTTGTTTTTGTTAGCCTTAAGTAGCACGAATTGTTTAAAGACATTTACGCTTGTGACTGAAGAAGTCTATCTGTGATCGACAGACAAATCCTTTCTTTGTGAACACCTTTAAATCGAGTCCAGGGATGTGTTGGACAGGGCGATGCTGGACAGGGACAGGGCGTCGTTGTCGTAAGACGCCGCGATGGTGTCGGAGTGTTTCGAGGCGTCTCCGCCGCTCTCCCCGGAAGTGGCGGGCGACGCGCTGCGCATGCGCCGGACCGTGCGGTGCACGCAGCGGACTGTGAGCGCCGCGAGGATGGCGAGGAGGACACCGGATATGACGGAGGCGATGGCCACCACGTACGGCACTTGGTTGGCGTTGGTCGCGGCAGCCGCCGTAGGACCCGACCCGTAGGCGGCGACCTGCACCTCATCCGCTGGAGAGAGAACAATGCATCGTTAACACGAGTGGCGCCTGCCGGAAGGGTAACATTGTATCGTTAACACGAGTTGTGTCCGCTAGTGGGGTAACATTGTATCGTTAACACGAGTGGCGCCTGCTGGAGGGGAAACATTGTATCGTTAACACGAGTTGTGTCTGCTGGTGGGGTAACATTGTATCGTTAACACTAGTGGCGCCTGCTGGAGAGGTAACATTGTAACGTTAACACGAGTCGTGTCTGCTGAAGGGGTAATAAAGTAATGTTGACATAAATTGTGTCTGCTGGAGGGAAAAAAATGTAATGTTAACAGGATTTGTGTCTGCTGGAAGTAAAAAAATGAAATGTTACAGGAGTTGTGTCTGCTGGAGGGGTAATAATGTAATGTTATCACGAGTTGTGTCTGCTAGAGGAGTAATAATGTAATTTTAACACGAGTTGTGTCTGCTGGAGAGAAAAATGTAATGCTAACACGAGTTGTGTCTACTGGAGGGGTACAAATGTAATGGTAACACGAGTTGTGTCTGCTGGAGGGAAAAAATGTAACGTTAAAACGAGTCGTGTCTGTTGGAGGGGTAATAAAGTAATGTTGACATAAATTGTGTTTGCTGGAGGGGTAATATTGTAATGTTAACACGAGTTGTGTCTGCTGGAGGGAAAAAATGTAATGTTAACACGAGTTGTGTCTGCTGGGGGGTAAAAATGTGATGTTAACACGAGTGGTGTCTGCTGGAGGGGTAAAAATGTAATGTTAACACGAGTTGTGTCTGCTGGAGGGGTAATAATGTGATGTTAACACGAGTTGTGTCTGCTGGAGGGGTAAAAATGTAATGTTAATGCGAGTTGGGTCTGCTGGAGGGTAATAATGTAATGTTAACACGAGTTGTGTCTGCTGGAGGGTAATTATGTAATGTTAACACGAGTTGTGTCTGCTGGAGGGGTAACCTTGTATCGTTAACACGAGTGGCGCCTGCTGGAGGGGTAACATTGTAATGTTAACACGAGTTGTGTCTGCTGGAAGGGTAACATTGTAATGTTAACACGAGTTGTGTCTGCTGGAGGGGTAATAATGTAATGTTGACACGAGTTGTGTCTGCTTGAGGGGTAATAATGTAATGTTAACACGAGTTGTGTCGGCTGGAGGGGTAATAATGTCATGTTAACACGAGTTGTGTCTGCTGGAGGGTTAAAAATGTAATGTTAACACGAGTTGTGTCTGCTGGAGGGGTAATAATGTAATGTTAACACGACTTGTGTCTGCTGGAGGGGTAATAATGTAATGTTAACACGAGTTGTGTCTGCTGGAGGGGTAATAATGTAATGTTAACACGAGTTGTGTCTGCCGGAGGGGTAATCATGTAATGTTAACACGAGGTGGGTCTGCTGGAAAAGTAATATTGTAATGTTAACACGAGTTGTGTCTGCTGGAGGGAAAAAATGTAATGTTAACACGAGTTGTGTCTGCTGGGGGGGTAAAAATGTGATGTTAACACGAGTGGTGTCTGCTGGAGGGGTAAAAATGTAATGTTAACACGAGTTGTGTCTGCTGGAGGGGTAATAATGTGATGTTAACACGAGTTGTGTCTGCTGGAGGGGTAAAAATGTAATGTTAATGCGAGTTGGGTCTGCTGGAGGGTAATAATATAATGTTAACACGAGTTGTGTCTGCTGGAGGGGTAACCTTGTATCGTTAACACGAGTGGCGCCTGCTGGAGGGGTAACATTGTAATGTTAACACGAGTTGTGTCTGCTGGAAGGGTAACATTGTAATGTTAACACGAGTTGTGTCTGCTGGAGGGGTAATAATGTAATGTTGACACGAGTTGTGTCTGCTTGAGGGGTAATAATGTAATGTTAACACGAGTTGTGTCGGCTGGAGGGGTAATAATGTCATGTTAACACGAGTTGTGTCTGCTGGAGGGTTAAAAATGTAATGTTAACACGAGTTGTGTCTGCTGGAGGGGTAATAATGTAATGTTAACACGACTTGTGTCTGCTGGAGGGGTAATAATGTAATGTTAACACGAGTTGTGTCTGCTGGAGGGATAATAATGTAATGTTAACACGAGTTGTGTCTGCCGGAGGGGTAATCATGTAATGTTAACACGAGGTGTGTCTGCTGGAAAAGTAATAATGTAATGTTAACACGACTTGTGTCTGCTGGAGGGCTAATAATGTAATGTTAACACGAGTTGTGTCTGCTGGAGGGGTGACATTGTAACGTTGACACAAGTGACGTCTGCTGGAGAGGCAACATTGTAACTTAACACAAGTTGTGTCTGCTGGAGGGGTAACATTGTAACTTAACACAAGTTGTGTCTGCTGGAGGGGTAACATTGTAATGTTAACACGAGTTGTGTCTGCTGGAGGGGTAATAATGTAATGTTAACAAGAGTTGTGTCTGCTGGAGGGGTAACATTGTAACGTTAACACGAGTGACGTCTGCTGAAGGGGTAACATTGTAACGTTAACACGAGTTGTGTCTGCTGCCTGAGCTAGCAAAGTCGAATTCTCGTTACGTTTTACATAACCTGCAGGTAAAATAAATACATACACGGCTACCAAGGTAAGGTAGGGGAAGGGGTAAAGGTCGGGGGGGGGGGCGACATATATTAAGAAGTAACAGTATTCGTTAGGTATTCATATGTGGATATATGTATCACGTGTCAATAATTGACACGTGATTGGGCCGTAGTGATTCAAAATAGATTCCCATGGAGGGTGAGGAGCGGGGGAGGGGCGGGCGAGGCTGGGGGGGGGGGGGGGGGGCGGGGGCGTGGGTGAGGGGTACTGACCTTTACAGCTGTGTCCGTCATCAGCGAGTTGCGTCCCAGAGATGTCACACTGACAGTAGTAAGATCCGTCGTTGTTGATACAGCGGTCCTCGCAGCCCCCGTTATCCTGGTTACACTCGTTCACGTCTGGAAATCAAAACCACGCGAGAGTTCATGCGGCAACGATGAATACGTACCGTGACAAAGCAGATAACGTACGGTGACAAGGCAGATAACGTACCGTGAAAAGGCAGATAACGTACCGTGACAAGGCAGATAACGTACCGTGAAAAGGCAGATAACGTACCGTGAGAAGGCAGATAACGTACCGTGACAACGCAGATAACGTACCGTGACAAGGCAGATAACGTACCGTGAAAAGGCAGATAACGTACCGTGACAAGGCAGATAACGTACCGTGACAGGACAGGTCACGTACCGTTACAGGAGAGGTCACGTACCACTACAGGACAGGTCACGTACCACTACAGGACAGGTCACGTACCACTACAGGACAGGTCACGTACCACTACAGGACTGGTCACGTACCACGACAGGACAGGTCACGTACCACTACAGGACAGGTCACGTACCACTACAGGACATGTCACGTACCACTACAGGACAGGTCACGTACCACTACAGGACTGGTTACGTACCACGACAGGACAGGTCACGTACCGTGACAGGACAGTTCACGTACCACGACAGGACAGGTCACGTACCACGACAGGACAGGTCACGTACCACTACAGGACAGGTCACGTACCACGACAGGACAGGTCACGTACCACGACAGGACAGGTCACGTACCACGACAGGACAGGTCACGTACCACGACAGGACAGGTCACGTACCGTGACAGGACAGGTCACGTACCACGACAGGACAGGTCACGTACCACTACAGGACAGGTCACGTACCACTACAGGACAGGTCACGTACCACTACAGGACTTGTCACGTACCACTACAGGACAGGTCACGTACCACGACAGGACAGGTCACGTACCGTGACAGGACAGGTCACGTACCGTGACAGGACAGGTCACGTACCGTCACACTGCGTTCCGTTGATGGGATCTACTCGGCCATTCAGGTCGCAGAAGCAGATGACGCCAGCCTCAGCGTAGTAGCGGCAGTAGATGGCACCTGGAAACAATACCAAGAGTCTCAGCTGTGGTCTGACGTCTCCAATGGTAACTGGTGGGGCGCCGGGAGGGGATGTGTGGGTCGGGCTCCGCGTGAGGTGGGTTTAGGGGTGGGGCGCAGGGTGGAGAGAGGTATTGGTGGGGCGCCGGGTGGGGAGAGGTATTGGTGGGGCGCCGGGTGGTGATGTGTGGGTCGGGCTCCGCGTGAGGTGGGTTTAGGGGTGGGGCGCAGGGTGAGGAGAGGTATTGGTGGGGCGCCGGGTGGTTATGTGTAGGTGGGGCTCCGCGTGAGGTGGGTTTAGGGGTGGGGCGCCGGGTGGGGAGAGGTATTGGTGGGGCGCCGGGTGGTGATGTGTAGGTGGGGCTCCGCGTGAGGTGGGTTTAGGGGTGGGGCGGGGTGGGATGGGTGGCGGTGGCGGTGTGTCGTCAGTTGTAGTTCAGATATATGAACATACCATTCAAAGTCCCCATGAGAGCGAAATGGAAATATCGGTAAGAGCTAATGTGAGCTATTAGTGGTCTGTGATGTCCTTGACAATCACTTATAACATTTGAATTTGCGCGACGGGCCAGTAAACACGGTATTTGAGGATTTTACACCTCATGAATATTTAAATAATAATATTCAAAATCATGTACTGGATGCAATAACAGGGGTTGCACGAGGGTGGGCGGGAGATTTTACCCAGCAATTTGTGTGGCAACACCAAGGATAATTGTCGGGAAATATGTAGACAGAAGGAGACTCTGCATCTGACCATGGTTAGTGATCTAGTTGCACATTTTATAACTAGTAATCCAGTACAAACAGTCTTATCTGGTTCACATGGCCCCAATGCGAGAATGCTAGCTTAAGCTAAAAATATTTCTTTCTATTAATTGTTAGAAAACATAAGCGGTCTGGTGTTCCTGTATGGTTGTAAGTATATATTTCCAGCCTTATTAACTTAAAGTAGCATCAACGCTCTCTCTTTGAGGTAACCTGAATAACGATTCTTAACACAAAACTTGTCCCCTCCTTCCCACAGTACCGTGGCAGGAAGTGACGTCACTGGTGCTTACCCAGACAGAGATAAGTCCTGCTGCGAATCTGGTATCCCTTTCGGCACATGCAGAAAAAGCTGTCGTAGGTGTCCACGCAGTAGTGCTCACACCCTCCGTTGTTGTTGGCACATTCGATGATGGCCCGCACTACAGTAGCAGTAGCAAGGGACAGTGCTCAGTCCTTCCTCGAGTCATATTCAAACAGCACCGCACAGTGGGGTTCGTATCATGGCTTGCACATATACGAAGGAGTTATTATCTGTTCGTATGCTGCTTGGAATTTTTAATGATGACAACATTATACCAAAATTGTGAGCAGTATAGAAGGAAATAACAATATTATAAATATTCATACATTTAATAATAATATACATAATAGTGAAATATTGCTATAATAATAATAATTATGCATCTACAATAAAAACATTGATACCAAAATTGGGAGAAGTAAGGACTTACAATAAATAATAATAATGAGCAAATTGTTTATATTAATACGTGCAATAACAAAATGAATAATAATGACATTTTTTTGTCGCTATAATAATAAGCTTTGATATGATATATCTTGATATAGATATGCATGAACAATCATTTGTGAGCAGCATAAAGAAATAGTAAAAATACTGTAAGTCAAGTTAGTAAGAAAAAGGCGGATGTTATAATAATAATTTGTTTTATATAGAGACACATACAAATAATAAAAATAATGCCTAAATTGTGAGCAATATAAAGCTACCAACAAAGACGCAAATAAAAAAATGATATTAATACATGTGATAACAATATAGATAATAATGCATTTGTTTGCTCTAACATAATATTACATTTTTTTCATCTAATATGTAAATGTATGTGTAAATCCACTTACACCCTCCGGCGGCCCCGCTAGGGCCTGGTGGACCTTCCCTCCCGGTGGCGCCTGAAGCACACAGACAACATGGCAGATCAGCTGAGGAACATGTATGGAGCCGTCACTAACCCAAACCCTGGATGTATGGCATAACTATGTAGCTACCCCAACTCTGTACCGGGGCCGGCCCGATCGCTCAGTGGGCAAGAGCGCTCGCAGTGAGCGCTCTGGCCACCTGAGAGCCTAACGGCGCTTGGGTCAGTGGTTCAAGCCCCGCTGTGGTCATGACCACAAGATAAACATCCTATGTCCTTCTTCGCAAAGAGTAGGGGGTTACCCTGGGGACATGGCTCCACTCTCCTTTCCTTCTCCCATTGACGCGATATGATCAAAAGTGGTTAAAGCGTTTTCGTAGCCACCATAAATGTATTAATTAACTTACTAAATTAATTTACTCTGGACCCAGGTACTTATCCTAACCGTGTGCCTAAGCGTTAAGTCTGATTGTATACCCAATTATTAACAAACCATATACTCAAATAATCACTTTGATTTAAGACCCAAGTATGTAGCTTGTATGTATACCCACCTAATTACCGTGACTGCATCTCCAAACAATTACACTAACTGTAAATTCAAGTAACTGCCCTAAATGTATACACAAGTTATTAACTTGATTGTATAGCCAAGTAATTGCCTTGACTGTGTGCCCAAACAATTACCTTGACTGTACATTGAAGTAATTGCCTTGACTGTACTTGCAATAAAAAAACTACCCCAACCAACTGCAAATGCACGGTAGCTACATGGTAGATATCTGAATTTGGCATGCAACGAAGTACGCTGAAAAGCCACACTGTCCCACAGTAAATGCATGGGGGCAAGAAGTGTCATTTACAACATGCCCTGATATTCACGACATACAGCGCACTTGTACAATTTACAACTAAACACATTGTTTTCATGAAGTAAAAAAAAAAGAGTTTGCAGGGCGGGGGTGGCGGGGGGCAGCTGCAGGTTCGAGTACCCTTCATCAACACAAATCAGACGGCTTGACTGAAAAATAAGCGGGATTGTTCCGTGCCGACGCGGCTCTGACCTATGCCTCCCCTGGATCCCATCGGTCCAACGGGACCGTTGAGTCCTTGCGCGCCGCGGGGACCGCTGAATCCAGTGAATCCCGTGAATCCGCGAGGTCCGGATGGGCCGGTTGGTCCGGGGCGACCCGTCACTCCTGGAACCACACACATGGATGGAGTTAACCCAGAGCCTGATACCTCATCAAGCCACGGCCACCGTCAGTACTCGTACCTCCACTATAGCAGACAGTCTCAACTCTACCGCTATAGCGCACTGTCTTAACTCAACCACTCTAGCGGACAGTTTCAACTCTACCGCTATAGCGGACAGTTTCAACTCTACCGCTATAGCGGACTGTCTCAACTCTACCGCTATAGCGGACAGTCTCAACTCTACCACTATTGCGGACTGTCCCCACTCTACCGATATAGCGGACAGTCTCAACTCTACCACTATAGCGGACAGTCTCAACTCTACCACTATAGCGGACAGTCTCAACTCTACCGCTATAGCGGACAGTCTCAACTCTACCGCTATAGCGGGCAGTCTCAACTCTACCACTATAGCGGACTGTCTCAACTCAACCACTATGGCGGACTGTCTCAACTCAAGCACTATAGCGGACTGGCTCAACTCTACCACTATATCGGACTGTCTCAACTGTACCACTATAGCGGACTGACCCCACTTTACCGCTATATCGGACTGTCTCCACTCTACCACTATAGCGGACTGTCCCCACTCTACCAATATAGCGAACTGTCCCCACTCTACCACTATTAATAGCGGACTGTCCCCACTCTACAACTATAGCGGACGGTCCCCACTCTACCACTATAGCGGACTCTCCCCACTCTACCACAATAGCGGACTGTCCCCACTCTACCACTATGTCGGAATGTTCCCACTCTACCACTAAAGCGGATTGTCCCTACTCTACCACTATGGCGAACTGCCCCCACTCTACCAATATTAATAGCGGACTGTCCCCACTCTACTACTATATCGGACTGTCCCCACTCTACCGCTGTATCGGACTATCCCAACTCTAACACTATAGCGGACTGTCCCCACTCTACCACTATATCGGACTATCCCAACTCTACCACTATAGCGGACTCTCCCCACTCTACCACTATATCGGACTATCCCCACTCTACCACTATGTCGGACTGTTCCCACTCTACCACTATATCGGACTGTCCCCACTCTACCACTATATCGGACTGTCCCCACTCTACCACTATATCGGACTATCCCCACTCTACCGCTATATTGGACTGTCCCCACTCTACCACTATAGCGGACTGTCCCCACTCTACCACTATATCGGACTATCCCAACTCTACCACTATAGCGGACTCTCCCCACTCTACCACTATATCGGACTATCCCCACTCTACCACTATGTCGGACTGTTCCCACTCTACAACTATAGCGGACTGTCCCCACTCTACCACTATAGCGGACTCTCCCCACTCTACCACTATATCGGACTGTCCCCACTCTACCACTATATCGGACTGATAGACACATTTACACGTCCAAATACGACAGTACATTTTTTTGGCAAAGAAAATGCTAATCAGTGGAGGGGGGAGGCCGGGGGGGGGGGGGGTAGGGGGCCACACAACGCATACCAAACACACAAGGTGTCCAACTCCCGCTGGAACTGAGCGACAGGCACCCGCTTCAACCCCCAATATTGCACCTTTATCGCGCTTGACGGGCCCCGTAAATGCCTAAGTCCGATTTCTAAGTAATTTATTTATTTCATCAAAAAGTAAATGAGACATGTACTGCCGTCTAGGCGCGACAAATAAAGAATTATGCAACGACAACAACCAACTCCGGAACAGATTGAGCAAAAATGGCTGACATCGCGAGAATTCGCCTGCGAGATCTCAGGCACAGTGCACGATATGACGATTGGTCAGCTTTCACATGACGCTCATGTGGGGAGGTACTCCTAAAATCTGTCATTTTGATTAATCACATCATAGGGAAATGCTATTCTAATGTTCGTCCCGATTCAACAAATTTTGAAGTTGCATCCCCTGTGTTACGTGCCACATTTTTCGACTGCCAACCAATCAGATTCATCTCGCTGACTGATGTCAGCCATTTTTGCTCAATCTGTTCCGGAGTTGGTTGTTGTCATTGCATAATTCTTTATTTGTCGCGACTACACGGCAGTACAGGTCTCGTTTACTTACTGATGAAATAAATAATTTACTTAGATATCAGACTTAGGCATCTATGGGGCCCGTCAAGCGCGGTAAAGGTACGATATTGGGATTTGAAGCGGGTGCCTGTCGCTCACTTCGAGCGGGAGTTGGACACCTTGTGTCTTTAGTATGCGTTGTGGGCCCCCTACGCCCCCCCCCCCGGCCTCCCCCCTCCACTGATTTACTGTGCCTGTGGTTCGAACCTGCCTTCTCCTGACTGAACTGATTGGTCGCGGGTTTAAGCTTGCCTTCTCGTGACTGAAACTGATTGGTTCTGGTTTCCAGCCTGCCTTCTCCTGACTGAACTGCCTGGTCGTGGGTTTGAGCTTGCCTTCTCCTGTCTGAACTGATTGGTCGTGGGTTCGAGCCTGCCTTCTCCTGACTGAACTGATTGGTCGTGGGTTCAAGCCTGTCTTCTCCTGACTGAACTGATTGGTCGTGGGTTCGAACCTGCCTTCTCCTGACTGAACTGATTGGTTCGAGCCTGTCTTCTCTCCTGTCTGAACTGATTGGTCGTGGGTACGAACCTGCCTTCTCCTGACTGAACTGATTGGTCGCGGGTTTGAGCTTGCCTTCTCGTGACTGAAACTGATTGGTTCTGGTTTCCAGCCTGCCTTCTCCTGACTGAACTGATTGGTCGTGGGTTTGAGCTTGCCTTCTCCTGTCTGAACTGATTGGTCATGGGTTCGAACCTGCGTTCTCCTGACTGAACTGATTGGTTCGAGCCTGTCTTCTCTCCTGACTGAACTGATTGGTCGTGGGTTCGAGCCTGCCTTCTCCTGACTGAACTGATTGGTCGTGGGTTCGAACCTGCCTTCTCCTGACTGAACTGATTGGTTCGAGCCTGTCTTCTCTCCTGTCTAAACTGATTGGTCGTGGGTTCGAGCCTGCCATCCCCTGACTGAACTGATTGGTTCGAGCCTGTCTTCTCTCCTGTCTGAACTGATTGGTCGTGGGTTGGAGCCTGTCTTCTCCTGTCTGAACTGATTGGTCGTGGGTTCGAGCCTGCCTTCTCCTGACTGAACTGATTGGTCGTGGGTTCGAGCCTGCCTTCTCCTGACTGAACTGATTGGTCGTGGGTTCGAGCCTGTCTTCTCCTGACTGAACTGATTGGTCGTGGGTTCGAGCCTGCCTTCTCCTGACTGAACTGATTGGTTCGAGCCTGTCTTCTCTCCTGACTGAACTGATTGGTCGTGGGTTCGAGCCTGCCCTCTCCTGACTGAACTGATTGGTCGTGGGTTCGAACCTGCCTTCTCCTGACTGAACTGATTGGTTCGAGCCTGTCTTCTCTCCTGTCTGAACTGATTGGCCGTGGGTTGGAGCCTGCCTTCTCCTATCTAAACTGATTGGTCGTGGGTTCCAGCCTGCCTTCTCCTGACTGAACTGATTGGTTCTAGCCTGTCTTCTCTCCTGTCTGAACTGATTGGTCGTGGGTTGGAGCCTGCTTTCTCCTGTCTGAACTGATTGGTCGTGGGTTCGAGCCTGTCTTCTCTCCTGACTGAACTGATTGGTCGTGGGTTCGAGCCTGCCTTCTCCTGACTGAACTGATTGGTCGTGGGTTCGAGCCTGCCTTCTCCTGACTGAACTGATTGGTCGTGGGTTCGAGCCTGCCTTCTCCTGACTGAACTGATTGGTCGTGGGTTCGAGCCTGCCTTCTCCTGACTGAACTGATTGGTTCGAGCCTGTCTTCGCTCCTGTCTGAACTGATTGGTCGTGGGTTGGAGCTTGCCTTCTCGTGACTGAAACTGATTGGTTCTGGTTTCCAGCCTGCCTTCTCCTGACTGAACTGATTGGTCGTGGGTTGGAGCCTGCCTTCTCCTGTCTGAACTGATTGGTCGCGGGTTCGAGCCTGCCTTGGCACCTACATCTGGGAAAGTTGCCATCCGAGCCGACCCCATGGATGTCACTGACCCGTGAGGGTCTAACGGTCCTTTCTCTCTTACCCGTGGCGCCCGTGCTGCCTGTGTTCCCCTGGTCACCTCTGAAGCCCCGCGGCCCTTGCGGACCAGGCGGACCACGTGACCCGGTGGCGCCGGTGCCGCCCGTGACGCCGTTAAATCCGTCTCTTCCCGAGGCACCCGTGGCGCCTGTTCGTCCCATCCACCCGGACGCGCCAGTCAGCCCATTGCGTCCCGAAGGCCCGGGGCGCCCGGTGCTCCCTGTGGCGCCTGTGTTGCCCATGGGGCCGGTAGACCCTGAGCCGCCCGTCGGGCCCCCGGGTCCAGTAATTCCAGTGGCGCCTCGAGGCCCAGAAGCGCCGGTGGCGCCATCTAGTATGACAAATACCAACACGTGTGTGGGTTATGACCATCGGCGCATCACATAATGTCCTTTCGTAATCAAAAATAGAAGAAGAAAAAAATAGCAAAAAAAAATAATCAAGATAATACATTACCTACAGTTAAATCGTAAAATATACAAATTAACGAAACCCGAATTTGCTCAAATGGTATTATACGCGTGTATTTTGTTTAAAAACTTGATAATAAAATATTGAAAAAATATCCTTTCGGAATCTCACCGAAATATTTATATGGCCCTGTATGTACTAAGGGCCTGAGTGGCCCCTCAATACGAAATACGCTAACTTTTTTTTCAATTTCAAATTAGATAATCCAAGTGCATGCAAGTCACAACAAGTGGTATAAATAGCATAGAAATGAACTTACTTACTCTTATCCTTTCGCAATCTCACGTCAAATAATGATAACAAATAATTTGCAAAATGTACGGATTTGTACCAAATGCTACGAGTCTGCAATGCAGCGATACACCGATATTCAACTGCGTAAGTGTCTATACACAATTTCAATGTGTTGCGAATATGAAAAATATCAATATATGAATATGATAAGTTTTGCAAGATGTGGGTCGCTACAATGGCCCTCCTTCAAGCTGTAGCATCTGTTCATTCCCGCTGCCACAGGGCGACCTACTTGCAGGTCCCTGGCGGCCGGTGGGGCCGGGGGGGCCTGGTGACCCCGAGGAGCCAGTGGCGCCGCTTGGTCCTTCCCTCCCGGCGAAACCTGCAACAATCAGCGGTGTGATGCAGCAGAGTCACGACTCACACGTACAGCCTGGGGTACCAATCACTCTGCAGCCATGACGTACAGCCTGGCGAACCAATCACACTGCCGCAATGACGTACAGTCTGGAGTACCAATCACACTGCAGCCATGACATCATAGCGTACCAATCACACTGCAGCCATGACGTACAGCTTGGTGTACCACTCACACTGCAGCCATGATTTACAGCCTGGCGTACCAATCACACTGCAGACATGACGTACAGCCTGGCGTACCAATCACACTGCAGCCATGACGTACAGCCTGGTGTACCAATCACACTGCAGCAATGACGTACAGTCTGGCGTACCAATCACACTGCAGCCATGACATCATAGCGTACCAATCACACTGCAGCCATGACGTACAGCCTGGTGTACCAATCACACTGCAGCAATGACGTACAGTCTGGCGTACCAATCACACTGCAGCAATGACATCATAGCGTACCAATCACACTGCAGCCATGACGTACAGCCTGGTGTACCAATCACACGGCAGACATGACGTACAGCCTGGCGTACCAATCACACTACAGCCATGACGTACTATCTGGCGTACCAATCACACTGCAGCCATGACGTACAGCCTAGCGTACCAATCACACTGCAGCCATGACGTACAGCCTGGCGTACCAATCACACTGCAGCCATGACGTACAGCCTGGCGTACCAATCACACTGCAGCCATGACGTACAGCCTGGAGTACCAATCACACTGCAGCCATGACATCATAGCGTACCAATCACACTGCAGCCATGACGTACAGCCTGGTGTACCACTCACACTGCAGCCATGATTTACAGCCTGGAGTACCATTCACACTGCAGCCATGACATCATAATGTACCACTCACACTACAGCCATGACGTACAGCCTGGCGTACCACTCACACTACAGACATGACGTACAGCCTGGAGTACCACTCACACTACAGCCATGACGTAAAGCCTGTCGTACCACTCACCCTACAGCCATGACATCATAGCGTACCACTCACACTGCGGCCATGACGTACGGCCTGGCGTACCAATCGCACTGCAGCCATGACGTACAGCCTGGAGCACCACACACACTACAGCCATGACGTACAGCCTGGCCTAACACTTACACAGTCGCCATGAGATATAGTCTGGCGTACCATTGACGCATGCACTCATGACAACCCAATGTTCCGCTCGGAAGTGCAACCATGACAGCCCGGCGTACCACTCACCCTACAGCCATGACATCATAGCGTACCACTCACACTGCAGCCATGACATCATAGCGTACCACTCACGTCGGAGCCATGACGTACAGCCTGGAGTACCACTCACACTGCAGTCATGACGTACAACCTGGAGTACCACTCACATTGGGGTCATGACGTACAACCTGGAGTACCACTCACACAGCAGCCCTGACGTATAGCCTGGAATAACACTCAAACTGCTGTGATGACATCATTGCGTACCACTCACACTACAGACATGACGAACAGCCTGGAGTACCACTCACACTGCAGCCATGACGTACAGCCTGGCGTACCAATCACACTGCAGCCATGACGTACAGCCTGGCGTACCAATCACACTGCAGACATGACGTACAGCCTGGCGCACCAATCACACTAGATCCATGACGTACTATCTGGCGTACCAATCACACTGCAGCCATGACATCATAATGTACCACTCACGCTACAGCCATGACGTACAGCCTGGAGTACCATTCACACTGCAGCCATGACATCATAATGTACCACTCACACTACAGCCATGACGTACAGCCTGGCGTACCACTCACACTATAGACATGACGTACAGCCTGGAGTACCACTCACACTACAGCCATGACGTACAGCCTGGAGTACCACTCACCCTACAGCCATGACATCATAGCGTACCACTCACACTGCGGCCATGACGTGCTGTCTGGCGTACCACTCAAACTACAGCCATGACGTACAGCCTGTCGTACCACTCACCCTACAGCCATGACACCATAGCGTACCACGCACACTGCAGCCATGACGTACAACCTGGAGTACCACTCACACAGCAGCCATGACGTACAGCCTGGAGTACCACTTACACTGCAGCCATGACGTACAGCCTGGCGTACCAATCACAGTGCAGCCATGACGTACAGCATGGCGTACCAATCACACTGCAGCAATGACGTACAGCCTGGAGTACCAATCACATTGCAGCAATGACGTACAGTCTGGCGTAGCAATCACAGTGCAGCCATGACATCATAGCGTACCAATCACACTGCAGCCATGACGTACGGCCTGGCGTACCAATCGCACTGCAGCCATGACGTACAGCCTGGAGCACCACACACACTACAGCCATGACGTACAGCCTGGCGTACCACTCACATTGCGGTCATGACGTACGGCCTGGCGTACCAATCGCACTGCAGCCATGACGTACAGCCTGGAGCACCACACACACTACAGCCATGACGTACAGCCTGGCGTAGCAATCACACTGCAGCCATGACATCATAGCGTACCACTCACACTACAGACATGACGTACAGCCTGGAGTACCACTCACACTGCAGCCATGACCTACAGCCTGGCGTACCAATCACACTGCAGCCATGACGTACAGCCTGGCGTACCAATCACACGGCGGTCATGACGTACAGCCTGGCGTACCAATCACACTACAGCCATGACGTACTATCTGGCGTACCAATCACACTGCAGCCATGACATCATAATGTACCACTCACACTACAGTCATGACGTACAGCCTGGAGTACCATTCACACTGCAGCCATGACATCATAATGTACCACTCACACTACAGCCATGACGTACAGCCTGGCGTACCAATCACACTACAGCCATGACGTGCAGCCTGGCGTGCCACTCACACTGCAGCCATGACATCATAGCGTACCACTCACACTACGGCCATGACGTACAGCCTGGAGTACCATTCACACTGCAGTCATGACGTACAGCCTGGCGTGCGACTCACACTGCAGCCATGACATCATAGCGTACCACTCACACTGCAGCCATGACGTACACCCTGGACTACCACTCACGCTGCAGTCATGACGTACAGCCTGGAGTACCAATCACACCGCAGTCATGACGTATAACCTGGAGTACCACTCACACTGCAGTCATGACGTACAGCCTGGAGTACCACTCACATTGCGGTCATGACGTACAGCCTGGAGTACCACTCACACAGCAGCCCTGACGTACAGCCTGGAATACCACTCAAACTGCTGTGATGACATCATAGCCTACCACTCACACTACAGACATGACGTACAGCCTGGAGTACCACTCACACTACAGCCCTGACGTACAGCCTGGCGTACCACTCACGCTGCGGCGTTGACGTACAGCCTGGAGTACCAATCACACTGCAGCCTTGACGTACAGCCTGGAGTACCTATCACACTGCAGCCATGACGTGCAGCCTGGCGTGCCACTCACACTGCAGCCATGACATTACAGCGTACCACTCACACTACGGACATGACGTACAGCCTGGAGTACCATTCACACTGCAGTCATGACGTACAGCCTGGCGTGCCACTCACACAGCAGCCATGACATCATAGCGTACCACTCACACTGCAGCCATGACGTACACCCTGGACTACCACTCACGCTGCAGTCATGACGTACAGCCTGGAGTACCAATCACACCGCAGTCATGACGTACAGCCTGGAGTACTACTCACACTGCATCCTTGACGTACAGCCTGGCATACCACTCACACTGCAGCCATGACGTACAGCCTGGAGTACCACTCACACTGCAGCCTTGACGTACGGCCTGGCATACCACTCACACTGCAGTCATGACGTACAGCCTGGCGTACCAATCACACTGCAACCATGATGTACAGCCTGGAGTACCACACACACTACAGCCATGACGTACAGCCTGGCCTACCACTTACATTGTCGCCATGAGATACAGTCTGGCGTACCATTGACGCATACACTCATGACAACCCAATGTTCCGCTCGGAAGTGCAACCATGACAGCCCGGCGTACCACTCACCCTACAGCCATGACATCATAGCGTACCACTCACACTGCAGCCATGACGTACAGCCCGGCGTACCACTCACCCTACAACCATGACATCATAGCGTACCACTCACATCGCAGCCATGACGTACAGCCTGGAGTACCACTCACACAGCAGCCCTGACGTACAGCCTGGAATACCACTCAAACTGCTGTGATGACATCATAGCGTACCACTCACACTACAGACATGACGTACAGCCTAGAGTACCACTCACACTACAGCCATGAAGTGCAGCCTGGCGTACCACTCAAACTAGAGCCATGACCTACAGCCTGTCGTACCACTCACACTGCAGCCATGATATCATAGCGTACCACTCACACAGCAGCCCTGACGTACCGCCTGGAATACCACTCAAACTGCTGTGATGACATCATAGCGTACCACTTACACTACAGACATGACGTACAGCCTGGAGTACCATTCACACTACAGCCCTGACGTACAGCCTGCCGTACCACTCACACTGCGGCGTTGACGTACAGCCTGGAATACCAATCACACTGCAGCCTTGACGTACATCCTGGAGTACCAATCACACTGCAGCCATGACATCATAGCGTACCACTCACACTGCAGCCATGACATACAGCCTGGAGTACCATTCACACTGCAGTCATGACGTACAGCCTGGCGTGCTACTCACACTGCAGCCATGACATCATAGCGTACCACTCACACTGCAGCCATGACGTACAGCCTGGAGTACCACTCACACTGCAGTCATGACGTACAGCCTGGAGTACCAATCACACCACAGTCATGAGGTACAGCCTGGAGTACCACTCACACTGCAGCCTTGACTTACAGCCTGGCATACCACTCACACTGCAGTCATGACGTACAGCCTGGAGTACCACTCACACCGCAGTCATGACGTACAGCCTGGAGTACCACTCACACTGCATGCTTTGACGTACAGCCTGGCTAACCACTCACACTGCTGTGATGACATCATAACGTTCCACTCACACTACAGCCCTGACGTACAGCCTGGCCTACCACTAACACTGCGGCGTTGACGTACAGCCTGGTGTACCACTCACACTGCAGCGTGACATTATTGCGTACCACTCACTCTGCAGCCGCGACATCTTAGCGTACCACTCACACTACAGCCATGACGTACAGCCTGGAGTACCACTCAGACTGCAGTCATGGCGTATAGCCTGGAGTACCACTCACACTGCAGGCTTTGACGTACAGCCTGGCATACCACTCACACTACAGCCATGACGTACAGCCTAGAGTACCACTCACCTTGCCGCCGTGACGTTCAGCCTGGAGTACCACTCACACTACAGCCATGACGTACAGCCTGGAGTACCACTCACACTGCAGCCATGACGTACAGCCTGCCGTACCACTCACACTGCAGCCATGACGTACAGCCTGGAGTGCCACTCTCACTGCAGCCATGACCTGCAGCCTGGCGTACCACTCAAACTACAGCTATGACGTACAGCCTGTCCTACCACTCACCCTACAGCCATGATATCATGGCGTACCGCTCACACTACAGCCACGACGTACAGCCTGGCCTACCACTTACACTGTCGCCATGAGATACAGTCTGGCGTACCATTGACGCATACACCCATGACAACCCAATGTTCCTCTCGGAAGTTCAACCATGACAGCCCGGCGTACCACTCACCATACAGCCATGACATCATAGCGTACCACTCACATTGCAGCCATGATGTACAGCCTGGCGTACCACTCACACTGCAGCCATGACATCATAGCGTACCACTCACACTACAGCCATGACGTACAGCCTCGACTACCACTCACACTACAGCCATGACGTACAGCCTGGCGCACCACTCACACTGCATCCATGACATCATAGCGTACCACTCACACTGCAGTCCTGACATCATAGCGTACCACTCACACTACAGCCATGACGTATATCCCGGAGTACCACTCACACTGCAGCCCTGACGTACAGTCTGGCGTACCACTCACATTGCAGCCCTGACGTACAGCCTGGCGTACCACTCGCACTACAGACATGACGTACAGCCTGGCGTGCTACTCAAACTACAGCCATGACGTACAGCCTGGCGTACCACTCACACTGCAGCCATGACATCATAGCGTACCACTCACACTGCAGCCCTGACGTACAGCCTAGCGTACCACTCACACTACAGCCATGACGTACAGCCTGGAGTACCTCTCACACTACAGCCATGACGTACAGCCTGGAGTACCACTCACACTACAGACATGACGTACAGCCTGGAGTACCACTAACACTACAGCCATGACGTGCAGCTTACCGTACCAGTCACACAACGGCCATCACCGGCAGACATTTTAGTCTATTTCTTTCTATTTTTGATATGCAATCTGTAGTATTGCTTTTCATCACTCCTTTAAGAAATCACCTTAACAACAACTCATTCTAATATATGGCTTCCATTTAATCCATCCATCGTTATCGCTATATGAAGATGGTAATCATGACACTATTAGTTATGATAGCAATCTAGCAATCTTCCCAAGTTACACGATATCTCGTCGGTATGCAGATCTCAAATGGGAATATATACACCTAAGGTTTTCTCGTTGCTTAACAATTGAGAGCGCTAAGACAATCAAGTTTCCTTCACATAGATGTTCAGGGGCGGCTCTATGAATTGGCAAAGGGGATGGGGTTGCTCTATGAAATCTTGCGACCGGAGCGCGTTGGAGGTATGTGTCGTCAATAAGGGTCATTTGCAAAAAACAACGTTTACTTTTACAGTGTATGTTCAAGTTCCCTACCCCATCCACCTACCTCCTGGATCCGCCCCTTACGCCGAAGTTGTATGTTTAATTGCATGCGGACTCTCTTTTCATGCGTTCGTTGCTGCGATCTTGATCTCTCCAATACACATATCGGTGGACCAGACGGCGGGATGATTCATACTCTGTCTTCACACCACGTCAGCGCGCTTCAATATCCTGACCTGACCTTATATGACCTGACCTTATATGACCTGACCTTATATGACCTGACCTGACCTGACCTGACCTGACCTGACCTGACCTGACCTGACCTGACCTGACCTGACCTGACCTGACCTGACCTGACCTGACCTGACCACTGACCTGTGCTCCCGGTGCGGCCGACGGCTCCGGAGGGGCCCACGAATCCTCGAGGTCCCGTGGCCCCGCTGGCTCCCGTGGTTCCCGCGGGTCCAGATGGTCCGGGTGGGCCGAAGGGTCCGGAGCGTCCCGTGGATCCTGGAACCAAATACACAACCGGACGTCACGGAAACCAGGCGGTGGGGGGATCATTTCACTGAGATCTCGACACTTCTGACCGTAACATTTTTTTTCGAATTTATTTATTTCCAATTGCTTGGACAAGTTGAAACTCGAATTTCCGGGCCAAAGTAGAATGAATAATGATGTCAATGTTATCATGAATATGTTTCAAACTATCGGTTTGTAAAATTCATAATATTAACAGAACCGAGATTACCTTATATCGCTTATATCCGTGGCAACTGACGACCAATCTTCGAAATATCATGTAAAAATACGACTGCAGGGGTCGTAACTAGTGCCTAGTGTCAGAGTGTGGAGCGCCGTCAATGAATGATTGACAGCCTGGATCCGTCTATTGGTCCAGTAGTCCCCAGAGTGGCCCATACACCTACCGGATGCTCCAGTGCGGCCAGGCGACCCGGGAGATCCGGAACGCCCTTCTCTGCCAGAGGCTCCAGGGCTGCCCGTAAACCCGTCAAACCCCCTGGCACCTGTCGCACCTGTCAGTATAATATACATATATATATAGAGAGTAGGTAGACAGGACAGTAGCGGTATCCATCTCGCTATCCCAGGCGGCATTGACAACGCTGTCAGTATAACATACATATATATATAGAGTAGGTAGACAGGACAGTAGCGGTATCCATCTCGCTATCCCAGGCGGCATTGACAACGCTGTCAGTCTAAACTTGACATGACTAGTGATTTGTTTTTGTCCAAACAGTGGTCAAATATTATGAAATATGTAAAGTTTATCATCTTAGCAGTTTGCAGGGAATCAAGGTTTTTTTCTGGAGGGGTTGGTGCTTTGATTCGGACGAACAGAGACAGACATAAATGTGTTTTTTCGTATTATATTGTATGAGTTTTACATTTTAATTTGATGTTTATGAAAGTAAATAACGTCGAATGCTTTAATAGATTGTGAAATGTTTCCGGCTAGATATAATATAGGTATAAATGAAGAAAAATGACACAGAGAGTTGTATGAACAAGACAGACAGAGGTAAAATACCGACGAACTTTCCCGTCTTACTATTTCCCTCAGTCAACAGATGAAGAGTTAAAGATATGCAGTGAAATGAGGAGAACGTTTCCGAAAATACTGAACTACTTTGAACCGCTGAACTCTCTGTGAAACCAATGGAAAAAAAGTAGGTAAAAAGTGAACATTGGACAGACAAGAGGGTAATATCGTATGTGTTGGGCTAAAACTGGGCATAATGCCGGTGTAGTATTTCTGGTCCCAGGCCCGAATGGACGCCAAAAGTTCTACCCGCAGAGGCGGGTTTCGAACCGGCGACCTTCCGCATCCCGCGCGAACACCTTACACGTTAGGCCAAAGTGCAATTCCCATTTGGCCCGAGGCGCTTGGTGTCTTTCATCCACCGGGCCTGGGCCGAGATATCACACCGGTATTGACCATAGCAAATTGCTTTGACTTTGCGTTAAGATGCAAATAGAGACCGGCACAAGCATATACATTGAATTTCTCTTGTTGATAGCTGACCTCCGAAAATAGACAATAGACTCGTCTCATCTCAACTTATCTTATCTTATCTTACCCGTAGCCCCCGTCCTGCCGTTCCGTCCCGCGCTGCCGGTGGCTCCGGTGATCCCTTCGCGACCACTGGACCCGGTAGCGCCGGTCACACCGTCACGTCCTGTGGCTCCTAAATAACAGATAAATCTTGAATGAAAACAACCACATCAACCGCGAAGTAACGGAGAAATCATTTGCGAAGTAACGGAAAAAGCAACTGCGAAGTAACGGAAAAATCAACTGCGAAGTAACGGAAAAATTAACTGCGAAGTAAAGGAAAAATCAACTGCGAAGTAACGGATAAATCAACTACGAAGTAAAGGAGAAATTAACTGCGAAGTAATGGAGAAATCAACTGCGAAGTAACGGAGAAATCAACCACGAAGTAAGGAGAAATTAACTGCGAAGTAATGGAGAAATCAACTGCGAAAAAAACGGGGAAATCAACTGCGAAGTAATGGAGAAATCAACTACGAAGTAAAGGAGAAATTAACTGCGAAGCAGCGGAGAAATCAACTGAGAGGTAACGGAGAATTCAACTGCTAAGTAGGTTCTGTAATAAGTGCGCCCCCCTCCACCCCTTCACACTTTCTTCATGACACCCCCATGGCTTGTAATGGGGAGGTCACACTACGTTATTGATTGAGTGAGTAACTCCATTTATCATTTGGCGACTTAGTATACTATTAATGTGATCTTATAATTAATAATAGGTTATTTTTTCTGTTACTCATTGATTGATTGAATGGCAGCACGCCTTGCTGTCAACAAGTCAATGTTTACATGTTCAATTATCGCTATCTTGGAATAATCTATCGTTGACCCTCAATGGCGGGGGCCTCACTGATTCACCTCCCTTTTGTTCACCTCTATGGGACCCTCTAGTGCCCCCCCCCCCCGGGCGGGGACGGAAGACCATCTGCTCACCTGTCTTGCCACTTCCCCCGCCGCCACCAGGGGCCCCGGGCCCCACAGGGCCCGTCGGTCCGACCGGTCCCGGGGGGCCCGGGGCCCCGTCACGCCCCGGGAATCCGTCGAAACCATTGTCTCCCCGAGGGCCAGTCCCCCAGGGTTGGCCCTGCGACAAACGAACACATTAATCATGGACATGCATTCGTACAGATTAAAACATTGTTGTAACGTTATTCTTTTGTTACGAGCGTTGATTCTTATCTTCGAATCACAAACACTTTGGCGAGTCCACTTTCTTCCCCACGAGGCTGGGCGTCAACTATTGCTCAGTTATTACATTGTTATTATATATTTTAAGTAAGAGAAAACCCTCGAAAGCGATTTTTCGTGCTTTCTCACCGGACGCTTTTGACACACTGACGCCCACTCGTTATTACCTCTACATATTGTAACTATATATATATATATATATATATATATATATATAGTAACTATGTAGATTGTAACTATATAGATATGATATATTCATATCACACCACGAACCAATAATCTAGGTTTAAGGGTTAGGGGTAAAAATGGCACAATTGTTCTCGATTAAAAATCAGTTACTGTGTCCTCTTAATTAACAGACAAACAATCCGTCAGCAACAGTTACTATGACAACAGCTGCCATGGCCGCATGCATCAGGTTTACCCTACCGGATATGCCCCGGAATCCGGTGGCGCCGGTCTGTCCAGTGGGTCCCGTTGAGCCGGTGTGGCCGGTCGACCCAGTGGCCCCTGTGCGATCGACAGGGCCTGCACGGAAGGGGTAGAAACAGATACACACACAGAAGACATGATGAGACATGATGAGACGTGAAGAGATACAAGGTACAGAAGCGGGTGGGCAGTAAATTACGCCGATTTAAGAACCGAGTGAAAGTAACTGGCCAGTTCATAGTAGCTAAGAAATATATTAAAACCTATGCTCGTTGGTTTGTTTATTGTATAATTCAGTATACAAATATTAATAATAATAATATTAATAATAATGTGTATTGTCCAAAGGTCCAGAGGTATGCATCGCAAGTAAACAAACATCTATTACATAGACAATAGCAGAAGCCGAGGCTTATACGCTAACGTAAAATAGGACAACTAGATCTATACAGATGCAAAAAAAGAAAAGTAAGGTGAAAGGGCCACAGTAGTAGGCTCCCCATCAAGCTCCCGCGTGTATCAAATCACGTGACAATTAACGGTCACTTGTGTTCCGTATTTGCCGACATGACAATTTGGCCCATTTACAAACAAGTTTAAATATCAACAAACTCGTAGAACGCCAATATCTCCGTTAATATTAGGGCTAGAGATCTGGGACAACTTTCATGATGTGCTACACTTTATAGCGCATCTTCTGGGTATGTTTTTGATGCGTCATGATTTTTGAGTAATAAGACGTTTTCTGTTTTAGAACTGTTTTCTTATAGCTTGTGCAATTTAAATTAAAGATATCACTCTCAGTCTCCAGCCTCTCATAGAAATATGAATGACAATAATTCCTATGAAATCTGAGATTGTTTGTATGCGTCATATGACGTCACGACGACGTCACTTCCAAAACATAGAAAAAATTGTCAAAAATCGAAAAAAATGCTAAAAATGCAAAAATTGCGTCATATGGTAGGAAATGAGATTTCTAGTTCAACGGATTAATAAAAACAATATGTTTCAATCTTACTTCCGGTTCCAGGGACGACGGCAATTTCTATGGGACTTCCAATGTTAAAGCACTCCATCTCTCATGCTAGAAAAATTTGCCGCGTATTTCAAAGGTGCCTAGGTGCAACAGTGTCAGGATTTTTTCGTCAGTTAAACATGGTCCCCAGTAGCCTCTGTGCTTGCTAGACGAAATTCGGGCCAGAAATGGCGTCATAGGATTTTTTTAAAATTTGCCCCATTGTGAAAGATAAGAATTTTGGGTGCTTGCTGGGGCTGCCACGGGCGTACCATTATAGTTATCGCTCTATGCTTGCAGTTGTGGATGGATAGTACTAGAATAAGCCATCGACTGTAAACATGGCAACATAGCCTTGTAACTTTTTGGTATATAGTCGAACGAATTTAACATTGGACCCTATAGAGACAATCAAACTTCCTTCTATATGGCGTACTTCCGTTCAAGCGATCTTACTTTGCTTTACCATGGTGAGGGATGTGGACGAGTGCAAGAGGTCTACGGTATAACTACGGTAAACGTGCGTCTCAGTTTCGTTTCCATGGCAACCGAAAATTTGCCCAATAATAAAGTATACAAATTGGTCACACACAAATTCGTCAAAAATCGGAAAAACAAGCTAGAGCTTAGATCTTTGCGGGTGATGGTAGGGAACACACGTCTCCAGATCACTATCGACGGCTAATCATTATTATCCTTTTTATCTTGGCTGCAGGGTCTTTTCTTCGTCTGTTTTTTTTCATTTATCCGTAATGATGAAGAATAGCAATTTTCGGTAATTAGGTCAAGCCATATCAGAAGAGCTGACAGTCCTACCGCCGTTCTAGTCAACATTTTGGATTGATGGTACAAAGGTTTGTGTTTTGGTATTTAGACGTTGTCGTGCGTCATGCCATGACGTCAGCACGACGTGATGACGTCATAATTTGATAAATGCCATTATCGCGTATTATACGTCCGGTTTGTTTGAGGTTAAACCTTATACCAAGGGACAACTGGTGGTATGCGTAACTTTTTGGCGGTACGTGGCAGGGCATGTACTAGCCACGAAGGTATGCCTTTCGAGCGACACTGGAGCAAAATCCCACGCCCGATTGGGGAGGGGGGGGGGGTGGCGGCGTAGGGCAGAGAGAGAGCAGAAAGAGACAAAAGAAATATACGTAAATAGAGCTTACCCCCTCACTCCGCCTCCCTCACCACCCCTCACCCCCCCTTAACCCCCCGCACCCCCCCCCCGCGCCTTCAGCCCGCTTGCAGCCCCTAATTTTTTTGTTCTATCCTTTTTTGTTGTCACTTACCAGGAATTTCATTCATAATCATGTTCACTAACATGTTGGTGATAGCTGTCAAACCGCTGAAGTTGTCAACCTTGGTGACTGTCCCGTTCGAAGAGATATTCCTCAGTTCCATATCGTTCGTCTCGTCTCCGATCCCGACGGCGATGATTTTAATGCCGGCTGCCTTGGTCAGTTGGGCTTCCGGGATGGTCGCCTCTGGTCTCTCATTGGGCGTGCCGTCCGTGATCAGGACCAGGATGTCGACCACGTCCGCCCGGTCGCCGCTGGACCCGTTGAACACCTCCTGCCTGACCGTGGAGAGCCCCGTTGCGATGTTGGTCGTCCCGTCGTCGAATGAGAGGTTCCGGATGGCGTTCGCCATGGTTCCCTTGTCGTAGTAGCGGTCCAGACGGAACGACACCACGGCGCCGTTGCTGAACTTGACGAACGCAAAGCGTAATTCATCGGGACCGAGCGAGAGGTCCGGATGCTGCACCACCTCGGCCACGAAATCCAGGAGGCGAGCCCAGTTTCTCGGGTCGCCCCGATTGATGCTTCCGGACGAGTCTACGACGAACGCAACGTCCGCCTTGATGGCGCCTGGAAGAAGGAACAACTCACCGGATTGTAACTTACCCAAACTCACCCCACGGCGGTCCGTTCTACCACTGTAGACCCTGTGTAACTTACAATCACACACGCCACAGCAGTCAGTCCTATGTCCCTGGGGGACTTCCTATAGCACATCCCACCTCAGTCAATCCTACCACTATAGACCCTGGGCAACTTCCTATAGTACATCCCACCTCAGTCAGTCCTACCACTATAGACCCTGGGGGACTTCCTATAGCACATCCCACCTCAGTCAATCCTACCACTATAGACCCTGGGTAACTTCCTATAGTACACCCCACCTCAGTCAGTCCTACCACTAGAGAACCTGGGTAACTTCCCATAGTACACCTCGCCTCAGTCAGTCCTACCACTATGGACCCTGCGTTACTTACCACCACACACGCCACAGCAGTCAGTCCTACCACTATGGACCCTGCGTTACTTACCACCACACACGCCACTGCAGTCAGTCCTACCACTATGGACCCTGCGTTACTTACCACCACACACGCCACTGCAGTCCCTGGGGGACTTCCTATAGCACATCCCACCTCAGTCAGTCCTACCACTATAGACCCTGGGGGACTTCCCACAGTACATCCCATCTCAGTCAGTAATACCACTATAGACCCTAAGTAACTTCCCATAGTACATCTCACCTCACTTAGTCCTACCACTAGAGAACCTGGGTAACTTCCCATAGTACACCTCGCCTCAGTCAGTCCTACCACTATGGACCCTGCGTTACTTACCACCACACACGCCACTGCAGTCAGTCCTACCACTATGGACCCTGCGTTACTTACCACCACACACGCCACAGCAGTCAGTCCTACCACTATGGACCCTGCGTTACTTACCACCACACACGCCACTGCAGTCAGTCCTACCACTATAGACCCTGGGTAACTTCATATAGTACATCCCACTTCAGTCAGTCCTACCACTATATACCCTGGGTAACTTCCTATAGTGCACCCCACCTCAGTCAGTCCTACCACTATAGACCCTGTGTAACTTCCTATAGTACATCCCACCTCAGTCTGTCCTACCACTATAGACCCTGGGTAACTTCCTATAGTACGCCCCACCTCAGTCAGTCCTACCATTATAGACCCTGGGTAACTTCCCATAGTACACTCCACTTCTGTCAGTCCTACCATGAAAGACCCTGAGTAACTCCCTATAGTACACCAGACATCAGTCAGTCGTACCACTATAGACCCTGCGTTACTTACCACCACACACGCCGCAGCATTCAGTTCTACCACTACAGACCCTGGGTAACTTCCTATAGTACACCCCAACTCAGTCAGTCCTATCACTATAGACCCTAGTTGACTTCCTATAGTACCCCCCACCTCAGTCAGTGTTACCACTATAGACCCTGGGTAACTTCTTATAGTACATCTGACCTCAGTCAGTCTCACCACTATATACCCTGGGTTACTTCCTTTTGTACATCCCAACTCAGTCAGTTCTTCCACTATAGAACCTGGGTAATTTCCTATAGTACACCCCACCTCAGTCCTATCCTTATAGACCCTGGGTAAATTCCTATAGTACACCACACCTCAGTCAGTCCTACCACAATATACCCTGCGTAACTTCCTATATTACACCCCACCTCAGTCATTGCCACCACTAACCACCCTGGGTAACTTACTACCACACATGCCACAGCAGTCAGTCCTACCACTATAGACCCTGGGTAACTTCCTATGGTACACCCCACCTCAGTCAGTACTATCATTATATACCCTGAGTACATGCCTATACTATACCCGACCTCAGTCAGTTCTACCACTATGGACCGTGGGTAACTTACCACCACACACGCCACATCAGTCAGTCCTACCACTGTAGAACCTGGGTAACTTCTTATAGTACACCCCACCTCAGTCAGTCATACCACTATTGACCCTGGGTAACTTCCTATAGTACACCCCACCTCTGTCAGTACTATCACTATAGACCCTGCGTAACTTACCACCACACACGCCACATCAGTCAGTCCTACCACCATAGACTCTGGGTAACTTCCTATAGTACACCCCACATCAGTCAGTCCTACCACTACAGACCCTGGGTAACTTCCTTTTGTGCACCCCACCTCAGTCAATCTTATCCCTATAGACCCTAGTTGACTTCCTATAGTACATCCCACCTCAGTCAGTCCTACCACTAAAGACCCTGGGTTACTTTCTTTTGTATATCCCACCTCAGTCAGTTCTACAACTATAGAACCTGGGTAACTTCCTATAGTACATCCCGCCTCAGTCAGTCCTATCACTATAGACCCTGGGTAACTTCCTATAGTACATCCCACCTGAGTCAGTCCTACCATTATAGACCCTGAGTAACTTCCTATAGTACACCCCACCTCAGTCAATAATACCATTGTAGACCATGTTGTAACTTACCACCACACATGCCACAGCAGTCTGTCCTACCACTATAGACCATGTGTAACTTCCTATAGTACACCCCAGCTCAGTCAGTCCTACCAATATAGACCCTGGATAACTTCGCATAGTACACTGCGCTTCTGTCAGTCCTACCATTATAGACCCTGAGTAACTCCCTATAGTACACCCCACCTCACTCAATGTTATCACTATTGACCCTGGCTAACTTCCTATAGTACATCCAACCTCAGTCAGTCCTACCACGATAGACCCTGTGTAACTTCCTAAAGTACACCCCACCTCAGTCAGTCCTACCACTATATACCCTGGGTAATTTCCAATAGTACATTCCATCTCAGTCAGTCCTACCACTATAGACCCTGGGTAATTTCCAATAGTACATTCCATCTCAGTCAGTCCTACCACTATAGACCCTGGGTAATTTCCAATAGTACATTCCATCTCAGTCAGTCCTACCACTATAGACCCTGGGTAACTTCCTATAGTACATTCCATCTCAGTCAGTCCTACCACTATAGACCCTTCGCAAATTTCTATAGTACACCCCAGGTCAGTCAGTCCTACCACTATAGACACTGAGTAACTTCTTATAGTACACCCCACCTCAGTCAGTCCTACCACTATAGACCCTGGGTAACTTCCCATAGTACATTCCATCTCAGTCAGTCCTACCACTATAGACCCTGTGTAACTTCCTACAGTACACCCGACCTCAGTCAGTCCTACCACCATAGACCCTGGATAACTTCCTATAGTACACCCCACCTCAATCAGTCCTACCACTATAAACTTGGGTAACTTTCTATAGTACACCCCACCTCAGTCAATCCTTCCACTATAGACCCTGGGTGAATTCCTCTGGTACATCCCACCTCAGTCAGTCCTACCACTATAGACTTGGTAACTTTCTATAGCACACCCCACTTCAGTCAATCCTACCACTATAGACCCTGGGTAACTTCCTATAGTACACCCCACCTCAGTCAGGCTTACCACTATAGACCCTGGATAACTTCCTAAAGTACACCCCACCTCCGTCAGTCCTACCTCTATAGACACAGAGTAACTTCTTTTAGTACACCCCACCTCAGTTAGTTCTACCACTATAGACCCTGGGTAACTTCATATAGTACATTCCATCTCAGTCAGTCCTACCACTATAGAGCCTGGGTAAGTTCCTATAGTACACCCGACCTCAGTCAGTCCTACCACTACAGACCCTGGATAACTTCCTATAGTACACCCCACCTCAGTCACCACTATAGACCTTGGGTAACTTCCTAAAGTAGACCAACTCAGTCAGTTCTACCACTATAGACCCTGGGTGACTTCCTCTAGTATATCCCACCTCAGTCAGTCTTACCACTATAGACTTGGGTAACTTTCTACAGTACACCCCACCTCAGTCAGTCCTACTACTATAGACCCTGGGTAACTTCCTAAAGTACACAAACTCAGTCAGTCCTACCACTATAGACCCTGGGTGACTTCCTCTAGTATATCCCACCTCAGTCAGTCCTACCACTATAGACCCTGGGTAACTTCCCATAGTACATCCCATCTCAGTCAGTCCAACCACTATGGAACCTGGGTGACTTCCTATAGTACATCCCACCTCAGTCAGTCCTACCACTAAGGATCCTAGGTGACTTCCTATAGTACACCCCACCTCAGTCAGTCCTACCACTATAGACCCTCGATAACTTGCCATAGCACACCCCACCTCAGTCAGTCCTACCACTATAGGCCGTCGGTAACTTCATACAGTACATCCCACCTCAGTCAGTCCTACCACTATAGACCCTGTGTAACTTCCTATAGTACATCCCATCTCAGTCAGTCCTACCACTATAGACCCTGGGTAACTTCCTATAGTACATCCCACCTCAGTCAGTCCTACCACTATTGACCCTGGGTAACTTCATATAGTACATCCCACCTCAGTCAGTTCTACCACTATGGACCCTGGGTAAGTTCCTAAAGTACACCCACCTCAGTCAGTCCTACCACTATATAACCTGGGTTACTTCCTGTAGTACATCCCACCTCAGTCAGTCCTACCACTATGGACCCTGGGTAACTTCCTATAGTACACCCCACCTCAGTCAGTCCTACCACCATATACCCTGGGTAACTTCCTATAGTACATCCCACCTCAGTCAGTCCTACCACTATAGACCCTGGGTAAGTTCCTAAAGTACACCCACCTCAGTCAGTCCTACCACTATATAACCTGGGTTACTTCCTGTAGTACATCCCACCTCAGTCAGTCCTACCACTATAGACCCTGGGTAACTTCCTATAGTACACCCCACCTCAGTCAGTCCGACCACTATTGACCCTGGGTAACTTCCTAAATTACACCCACCTCAGTCAGTCCTACCACTATATAACCTGGGTTACTTCCTGTAGTACACCCCACCTCAGTCAGTCCTACCACCATATACCCTGGGTAACTTCCTATAGTGCACCCCACCTCAGTCAGTCCTACTACTATAGACCCTGGGTAAGTTCCTAAAGTACACCCACCTCAGTCAGTCCTACCACTATATAACCTGGGTTACTTCCTGTAGTACATCCCACCTCAGTCAGTCCTACCACTATAGACCCTGGGTAACTTCCTATAGTACACCCCACCTCGGTCAGTCCTACCACCATATACCCTGGGTAACTTCCTATAGTACATCCCACCTCAGTCAGTCCTACCACTATAGACCCTGGGTAAGTTCCTAAAGTACACCCACCTCAGTCAGTCCTACCACTATATAACCTGGGTTACTTCCTGTAGTACATCCCTTTAATACAGCTTGCGACATTAAACCTGAACAAAGGGGTGTTCAATAACCATAGAAGACATGCACCAGGTAACTGGGCCAGCTTACCTGCCAAAGGTACGATGCAGAGCCATAACCCAGCCACCCAGGTAGCCACCAACCCTGCTTTCATTCTGTCTCTGAAACAAGCAACGATCGAGATGTGGGGATCGTTTCACTAAGACCTCGTAACTTTTCTGCTGTAACTTTTAAAACCATACTGCAGGACCGGTGATGAAGGAATGTTTTGCTTTCGTCATACATAATTTACAGACGTCAATGTGAAAGATTCTGACTAGAATTCCATTGCATATGTATTATTGCATAAGTATAAATATGCAATAGTAATAAAAAACATTAGGTATATATATTACATGATACATGATACATGCAAAGTTATGACTAATAACAACATTAACATTGGAAACATAGCGATTACGACCTCGTAACTCTTAGTGAAACGGACCCCAGGCTATTAACTCTTCTGTCCAAATATGGCCAACAGATCTCGCTGTCAGTTTCGCTTTCGTTTCAGGAAGCTTCCGTTGCTCATGTGGGGACATGCATGCTAAGCTGTAGATCAACAGGTTGTGGGTTCGAATCTAAAGACGCTGGGGCAAGTTTCAACCAGCCCCCATTTGCTTGCCACCTGAGTTTTCTTGAGAAATTTAGAGCCTTCATCTGCGCGCAAAGGGGCAGAAAAACCTAAAACCCCTGTTTAATTTCATTACGTTTTTTTGCAGATGCATATTGAGCAAATGAAAATGTCTACTATATCTTCTAAAACTTTAACCAAGCAGAACCAAAGCTTCCAGTTACATTGGAGTTTTATGAGTTACCGCCGATATGTCGGCGTTTCGAAATAAACAAAACCTTGGTTTGTAGCGTTTAACTGGCGTCACTGCGCGCAATGCATTCTGGCCAACAGGCTATTATTAAATGAGGTCACAGATAGCGCGCGCTCGTGTATCGAAAAAACCTATCTGGGTACAACGCGTCAGCCGGTCCCTATACTTTACTACGGGCCTCAAAATAGACTCAGTGATGTTTTGGATATGAATGCACTGTTAGAGTTGAAAACTATATGAAATAAATGTTTTGGAGTGTCTATACTCATACTAGTTTTCAATAGAAAGACGTCGGTTTTTATGCCTTTCCATGTCATGTACCCAAACCGGATTCGCTAGAGGTGAGCGCGCGATGTCGGTGATGTCACTTACAGACCCTATAATGTGGTTGGTTTAATGATTGTGTATTCAGGACGCTTTAACCAGTTTTGGTCATATCGCTATATGCGAGCGTTGGTTTTTATGCCTTTCCGTGTCATGTACCCAAACCGGATTCGCTAGAGGTGAGCGCGCGATATCGGTGATGACACGTACAGACCCTATAATGTGGTCGGTTTAATGATTGTGTATTCAGGACGCTTTAACCAGCTATATGCTTTAACCAGCTATATGCGAGCGATCTAGGCCACTAAGCTATCGGGTGGCCCCAAGTAATGTTGTTTTTACGCAAAGTCAAGATGGCGAAAAACATAGGACAACACATATTTAAGCAATTGAATTGTTGGTAAACATGACTATGTAAATGAAAATGAATAGGTGCGTGTTGGGATATATTTTAGACAACATCTAAAACTAATTTGAACTATTATTAACAATTAAAGGAGGCTAACACACAATATGTTCATGGGTACCTTGCCTAGATCAAGACACTTTGAAGGATGAAATATATTGGCTTCTCCGTATAATATACTTAATGGCAGAGGAACAAAACATTCAGCTTTCACATTTAACACTGTAACACTTTCCTGAAATGAAATAGTACATATTATAGTAGAACAAAGTATTTTACTGTATCGTCACCGCTATGGATATCGACATGTTGAGTGTTCTAAATGTAATCAGTACCAGGTTATAATATGTTATCGCTATGTATATCAACATGTTGAGTGGTCTAAATGTAATCAGTACCAGGCCATAATATGCCGCAGTTTTGGATACCGAAATTTCAACTGTTTTAAGGTAGATGCATAGATTACATGTTTGTCACACAAACTTCTTCGCATAATTTCAATTTGTAGTAGCATGTATCCAAAATGATAAATTAAGGTAAAAAAAATGTCTTCTACCTTACTTTTTTGAACAAACGAATAGGTCACGGGTCACATCTCATTTTATAATGGATGTCAATGGAGAATTTTTACACGAAATATTCCACAGAAAAAAAAAACGGCTCTGACAAAATTAATAAAAATGTGTCAAGCTTGCTCTTTGTATGTTCCCATAAGAAGATACAATACATAGGTCTTCTGACTCGTTTGTTTCGGAAACTGAATATGAACATGAAAATTGTGTCGGTAGTTCTGAGAGTCGGAATGGGAAAAATGCTGAATTTGAAACACTACCAGTGCTTACAATATTGAATAAGATACTTGGTGTAATCAAATTAACATGAATACATTTAAGCAACCAAACGTGTAACGATATAGGCATACTATCCTGTGAGGGGACCTCTACCCAGCCCCCCCCCCCCCCGCACCCCCTCCCTTCCACTGATTTAGCATGCCTGTGTAAACGCAATCAAACTCGCCGGCTTGCGCTACGTTAAAGATGTCTACACATCGCAATGAGTTCTTGAGTTTCGCGATTTCGTTACATAAACAAGAAATAAATACATTTAAGCAACCAAACGTGTAACGATATAAGTATACTATCCTGTGAGGGGACTCCTACCCAGCCCCCCCAACCCCCCCGCACCCCCTCCCTTCCACTGATTTAGTGTGCCTGTGGTGTAAACGCAATCAAACTCGCCGGTTTGCGCTACGTTAAAGATGTCTACACATCACAATGAGTTCTTTAATCGCTTAGCTTTGCGTTTGCTTATCAATTTCCCGTTAAAGCGCATCATTTTTGCGATTTTGTTACATAAACAAGAAATAAACAGTGAGACGTTGCTGGCAATAATTATTCGCAGAGTATTCGCCAGATGGCAGCAGCATAATCTATATCGTGGCTATCGTGGTATCGTGATTCTGTCTCTTTGTCGCCTCATGGCAGTGATAGCCAGGTAGATAGATACATAGTAATAACTAAACGCAGCGGTGTCTGTGCAATATTTGTTTCCCTCCAATTTCGTTATTTTATTTGTTAATATAGTGAACAGGTTATATCATCCGATGTGACATATTAGGGTAGCTCAACTATCAAAAAAACAAATATTGGCTTTGTCGCCTGTATGTCATAAATTTGGTAAAGAAAAACGCTTTCAAATGTGAAAATTCATACACGCCGGACCTTCTTAGCAAACAGCGGTCCCTTTGATCTGACCGTATTACAACAAAAAAGTCATTAGGACCATCCGCCGAAGTAAATAAATCGGCTCCGATATAAAAAGCAAATGTCGAATCCCTTTGTGACACTTACTCGACTATACGTTTTCAAATAAACTGCTGCGCGTTGCTCGGTTACTGATCAACCATGTGATGGCGCCATCTAACGGCTAAATAATACGCAAAAGACCGGTCTACGCCAGGTTGAAGACAACCTGTATACCGCCTATTGTGTCAAGGGGGTGCCCGTCACCCCCGCACCCTTCTTCCTTTGGCGTCGCCAAAATGCATTGTTTTTATGTTGGATGGCAGGGTACTTGAAAACAAGACGTCATAAATTGTTATCTATTTGTTTAAAACTATACAGCGTTTCAGCATGCGTTTTGTTGTGTACATTAGGCTACATGTATCAGTATCCATCAGCCCGCTAGGCTGACAGAGCAGTTGTTTTAGGTCGCCTTCACGTACATGCATCAGTCGCTAAAGGGGTATCAGATTTTTTCTCCTGATGACTGTGCGAATGACGCCCCAGAAGCCCGTGGCGGGGTTTGTCCCCGGGACTTGTTGACCTGCATGGGGCTCAGTCTGTGAGGCTCACCCAGAGTCACAGGAGGTTGGCGGAACGGGTTTGCTTTTTTCTTTGAGACTCACCCAGAGTCACAGGAGGTTGGCGGAACGGGTTTGCTTTTTTCTTTGAGGCTCAGCCAGAGTCACAGGAGGTTGGCGGAACGGGTTTGCTTTTTTCTTTGAGGCTCACCCAGAGTCACAGGAGGTGGGCGGAACGGGTTTGCTTTTTTCTTTGAGACTCACCCAGATTCGTCGGAGGTGGGCGGAACGGGTTGGCTTTTTTCTATGAGGCTTAGCCAGAATCGCCGGAGGTGGGCGGAACGGGTTTGCTTCTATGAGGCTCAGCCAGAGTCGCTAAAAGTGGGCGGAGTGGGTTTGCTTTTTGCTATCAGGGTTACCCAGAGTCGCTGGGGGGGGGGGGGGGGCGAACGGGTTTGCTTTTTTCAATGAGGCTCACCTAGAGTCGCCAGAGGTGGGCGGGACGGGTTTGCTTTTTGCTTTCAGGGTCACCCAGAGTCGTAGGAGGTGGGCGGGGGGGGGTTTGCTTTTATCTCTGAGGTTCACCCAGAGTCGCTAGAGGTGGGTGTGGACAAATTAAACGACAGAATAGTCTACATACTCCAGTGAGTGCCTGAGAAATGGCGACGTGCTGTATCCAGCAATTAAACATTAACTGAGTTTGTATAATGTTTTAGAGGTCTATTCTCTGTCGCGCAGTGTGTGAAAACTTACAATGCCCTCTGCCCCATCGTATTATATTTACTTGTAAAAATATTGTATGTGTGTGAGCTGAAAAAATTTCGAATTGTGTGAACTATGTTACGAAAATAAATTGATAGTATTATGCATGCCTTTGCAAGCTCCCCGCACGTCCGGTGGCGCTACGCAAGCTCCACTGTTATCGCTGCGGTCGGCTCGGGGGCAAATTTCAATATTCTTGAAACACGGTCACATCAGCCGTAATTTCTTGCAACCATATAATTGTCAGGAATGAAGCATCAAAAGACGAGTTCTGTGTATCTTAAACTGCAAAATACTTATTGTACCATTTTGAAATTTTTTGAATTGGTGACGAACTCTTCATTGTCATCACATGATAGGCGTGTTATTAGGCTTTGGCTGGGTTCCCGGCACTAATTTGTAGAAATGTGCGCAGTTGTCCTATCACTTTCTTTAGCAGAGATATAATGGAGCCCTAGCGGAGTGAGTCAACTGCAGAGAGCCCTAGCGGAGTGAGTCGACTGCAGAGAGCCCTAGCGGAGTGAGTCAACTGCAGAGAGCCCTAGCAGAGTGAGTCAACTGCAGAGAGCCCTAGCGGAGAGAGTCAACTGCAGAGAGCCCTAGCGGAGTGAGTCAACTGCAGAGAGCCCTAGCGGAGTGAGTCGACTGCAGAGAGCCCTAGCGGAGTGAGTCAACTGCAGAGAGCCCTAGCGGAGTGAGTCAACTGCAGAGAGCCCTAGCGGAGTGAGTCAACTGCAGAGAGCCCTAGCGGAGTGAGTCAACTGCAGAGAGCCCTAGCGGAGTGAGTCAACTGCAGAGAGCCCTAGCGGAGTGAGTCAACTGCAGAGAGCCCTATCGGAGTGAGTCAACTGCAGAGAGCCCTAGCGGAGTGAATCGACTGCAGAGCCCTAGCGGAGTGAGTCGAAGGCAGAGAGTGATGCCTTTGTTGAAACCGAAGTAACCAAATCAATCTGGATGAAATTGTTGAACTGATATGAACATAGAAAGTAAAATCGCCTGTTGAATATGATCTTCATATTACTAGGTTATCTACATCTGCCCCACGCACTAAAATACAAATTTGTGAATGAGTTACGCGGGTGTCTTGTCCTTTACGCTAGCAAATGTTATAAAATTGCACCATTGTTGTGGAGTCTGTGTTCATAGATTGGCAGTGTTCATGGATTTGTCCTGATCCACTGCTAATGTATCTACTTTTTACTTTTCTGCAGATGGTACATGAGATATAGATAATCATCCTCACACATGTATTGAGTAAATAGTGTTAACTATGTCCTTTTTCTGTCTATGAAGGTTCATGACATTTTTTCGCGAACTGTACTTACCTGTACAAGTCGGCAAGAAAATTGCGCTACATCTATCGCCGTTTCATATATATAGCATGTTTATATCATGGTCCTAATCTAATAATAACCTCAATGTATGATTTTCACTTGCAACATTTGAAAAAAAAATCACAAATATTGCACAATTTTCGAAAATGAAAACAGCTATATAGTTTAAAGCTTTGAATAAAGTATAATACTTTAAATAATCTGAACGAATTTGGTGTAATTCCACTTTACCGTGTGACGTCTACTCCTAGTGCTGGAGGCAACAGGGGGAATGTGCAACTTACCCGTTTGCGCTGTCAGCTGGCGAAGGCAGACCCTGTCGTCCTCACAGCCGTCTGTGATCCTCAGAAGTATTCTGTGCTGGACTGGACCCTGCCTGGCGCCCGTGGAGGGTATATCCGGCACCAGCCACCCACTCGCCGCCCAGGCACTAGCCACCCACGCGTCACGCCCTGTCGGCTCGCAGCCTCACGCCGGATCGGCGCGCCTTCCATCTTTCTCTCTCTGGTTTATCTTTATTATGATGTAAAATCTGCGATTTGACGGCATCTATCACTTCGTTGGTTTGTCTGTGTGTGTGTGTACGTGCTTTGTAGGTCGCAAAACGCAACATTTCGTTCTGTAACTTTACCCATCGATAGGTATCCGACATGGCTCGGTCAAGTTCGTCAGCGGAGTAAGTAGGTTAAAGGTCAAGGACACAGGATTTGGTTGTTTGTTCCTTAACCATTGGTAGATAGGACCAAAAATCGGGAAAGTCGCTATAACGTTCACAGTTTTCATTCAATGACGCTGTACATTATGTCACGTATTGAGCCCGTCGGTAACTTGCATCACGTCTTTGAATTTTACAAATCTCCTAAGTAGTTTGTCTGCAAAAAAATGCTTTCTTTTTCTCTCCCTTGTTTGTCTTTCTGTTTCTCTCCCTTGTTTGTCTTTCTGTTTCTCTCTCTGGTTTATCTTTCTCTATCTCTCCCTTGTTTGTCTTTCTTATTCGCTCTAAGGTTTATCTTTCTCTCTCTCCCTTGTTTGTCTTTCTCTTTCGCTAACGTCTCTCACTCCCGTTTGATCACTCTCCCTTTCTTCTGGCGTATATAGTTTAGCTAAATAAAGCCTATGTAGTCCAACAGAATGGCACAATTAGTTTAGCTAAATATTTCATATGTAGTTTAGTTAAATATTGTATAAACATTTAGCTCAATATGGCATCTACAGTTAGATAAATGGCGTTTATAGTAGGCTAAAAATGGCATCTATAGATGACTTATGGAACAGCTAATGCGACATAAACAATCTAGCTAGATATGGGTGATAAATATTGTACAATCTAACTAAATATGACATCTACATTTTAGCTGAAAATTATATGAAATTGATAGTTAATATTGCATCCATAGTTAGCTAAGTGGAATATAGAATAGGCTGAATATGGCATCTATAGTTTAGCTAAATGGCTCATAAAGTTAGCTAACTGGCATATATAACAGCTAAATATGGCATATACAGTCCAACTAAATATTGCATATATACATCTAGTTGTATATGTCATATATATACCCAGTTAATTATGGCACAGCCAAACTACGTTCATATGCAAAAACATGCACAGGCCGTCGATACCAGGGCCCCGCCTACAGGACGCGCTTTTTCATGGAACAAGAAGACTATCCCCTAGAGGACACACATTTTAGCCTACGGGCAATTTACACCAAAACCTCCCCCCAGTGTGAGGTGCCAGCAGGGGTACTACAAAGGGAAAAGGTGTTTCACACCACATTGGACCCGGACGTAATCTTTGGGACCATTTATCCAAAATCCTTAGACCGTAAACTGTCTGACTTTCAATGGAAAATATGTCACCAAACAATAAACACTAAAACATGCACAGTCAACCTACATTCACATCGTGGTTTGAAGGGCATGTTACTTGATTCTACGTACACGCCCTCTAAATTTTAATTCCCCGAAGTCACGCTCGCTAGATAAAGATAATGGAGCAGAAAACTGAAGTTAACGTCAGTAAGCTTCTCCACCTTGCAAACAATAATATTATAAAGAAACTAAAGAGGGACAGCATGTAGATAAGGTTGGTTTGAGGGCCACGTTTTATGATTTTTTGACACTTCTTGCTGGTTGTCAACGGTAAGTTAGATTTAATCAGTCAATTCCCAAAATGAGTTCAAAGCATACGAAGTAGGCCCCAGGAATACAGATGCGGATACAAAGAAAACGCGTAGTACAATATATGGGTATTTTACAACTGTAGCGTGCCGAGTGTCTAGGTGGCTAACTTGTATCGCTACCACCAAACTTGTAGCGTGCCGAGTGTGTGTGTGTGTGGCCAAATCGTATTGCTGTCACCAAACTGTAGTGTGCCCAGGGGTGTATGCAGTTAAATCCCACCGCTGCCAGTAAACGTGTAGCGTGCTGAGTGGTGTGATATCAGGAAGGAAGGGGGCGTTTGAAGCCGCGATATAATAAAGCATTCTCGATTGCATAAGTTAAACTTAGCTTAAATAACCCAGCAATCAGATAGTAAGAAAGTGGTTATAATTCAAGTGATTTATTCCGGGTTAACTCGACCAGTGGCTGTCACGACATAAATTACTACCACGTGATGTGGCCCTTAATCATCCCCACCTGTCGGCCTGTGAAGAACGATGGTGGCGTCAAGGGCATCAGGGTCATAGACCGCGTTCTCAGACGCCGTCGGTGAGAAGTACACGTCAGTGATGAAGTCACCCAGCGGTGACCGCCAGCTGGGACCGCTGGCTCCCTGTCCTCCCGTGATGTCGGTGATGTTCTTGATAATGTTCAGCACCTTGTCGTATATCCGGGGTTTTTCCGCGGCTGGTACGGCTGGTATCAGTACCAAGCAGCTCTCCAAGGCCGCCATTGTGGTCTACAACGTCACATAACGTAAAACAAACAGTTCATTGAAGGGAAAGTAGACGACATCAAGTTTACAATGGGCGATGGGAATCTTATGATTAAAGGCCATTCCATCTTCATATTAACCTTCATATTAACCTGTATTATGTATGACGTTTCGCTGTTTTTGAATGCCAAATTTGCGTATAAGAACACAAACCTAAGGCCTTAAGGGTCATAACAGACAATAAACACCTACCATATCGTTCACCAATTATCTGCCAATGAGCAAAACATTTCAAATTCATGAATTGTCCGCCACAAAAATGAAAACTTGTGCTGATTTGAAACGTCATAAACGTGTGTACACAAGCCGTTTACTGGTGTCACCGACAGGGGCGCCCAAGCGCTAAATTATATGAGACAATAGAAGCGTCCGGAGCGCCACTTTTTGTTTGGCGGTGGCCGTTGACACTGCTTGTGGTCATAAGCTGGTACCGCCGCTCAAAGGTAACATTTCCTGTTGATGCTTATTTTGGTACAGCCGTTGCAACGGTCAGCTGCACATGTAGCTTTAATTAATATGAGCAATGGGTAATTCGAGTGGTGCACTAAATGTGATCCAGGGGTACTAAGCGTGACCCAGGGGTACTAAGCGTGACCCAGGGTTGCTACGCGTGACCCAGGGGTACTAAGCGTGACCCAGGGTTGCTACGCGTGACCCAGGGGTACTAGGTGTGACTCAGGGGTACTAAGTGTGACTCAGGGGTACTAGGTGTGACTCAGGGGTACTAAGTGTGACCCAGGGGTACTAAGTGTGACTCAGGGGTACTAGGTGTGACTCAGGGGTACTAAGTGTGACTCAGGGGTACTAAGTGTGACTCAAGGGTACTAAGTGTGACTCAAGGGTACTAAGTGTGACTCAGGGGTACTAAGTGTGAATTAGCGTGATCCTGTTCCATGTATATTAAGCGTGAGATACAACTACAGGAGGAAAATGAGGTATAATGAAGCTAGGTGAATCATTGTTTCGGCATCGCTCTCATACGACTTACGCCTACCATTTACTATAATAATCAATTCTGTGTGCTCTATGCGCCAAAGCTGGTAAATGACGTCACAAAGAGAAGGCCACAAGCTTATTACTAAGACACAACGTCAGCAGTACCGGGCCCCCCCCCCAACCATCCACTAATTATTGCTATCGGGTGTCAGATATAGTAATAAGGCACAACCGAATTTACTTTCACACAAAGGGGGTATCCAATGAAATCTCTCGAAAAGAGTGGCGTCCCAGCGCCGCTATATGTGTCGGCCCTGTCCTTGTTCTTCCAAAGAATCTGTATGGAATGTTTGCCCTGTCAGACCCGGAAAGAAAGTGACAATTCACAGCGATAGTAGGCCCTACGCCAGCGGGAATTCTCTCTGCGCGGCGCGCCAAGCGAACGGAACCCACCAGGTATACTCGGTGCACCAGTCAAGGTTCGGTGGATGTTGGACAAGATATTATGTAAGGTATAAATAGGCAACTCTGCCTACTTATTAAGACGAAATATCATAGATATTTCGTCTTATGTCGGAAGGACGATTGTTTTTAACAACTCCGCTGCATTCCGCTGCGTATGTATGCTTGTTTGCATTTCTTTCGTACCCTCTACTGCCTTAATGACAACAGCTATCGTTCACCAATATGTATGGAAATGTGGCATGTCTGAACCTCTATAATTTTCAGGTTACGGGCTTTCCAATGTCAAAGGTCAAAGGCCAAGGCCGTCCGATTAAAGGAAAAACGTAAAAGTGCTAAGGCGTGCTTAATATTTGTTCTAAAGAGATGCGAGTAGCATAAAAATGTTTCACTGATCAGGGGACACAACTTTAATTTGGATCATTTTATGCGCGTAGGAAGAAGTTTCGCACAAAATGACGTCATAGTTCACCGTGTCCTCATGTTCAAACTAAATGAACAATGTTTTCCCACGTTAACTTTCTCAATCGTGGTCAAGCTCAAGAGATGTATTAATGGAGTCGGTAAGACCCATTTCCCGCAGAATAGTTCGCCGTCAATGACGTCATATGACGTCAATGTATGTAAATAAAATTTACTGTACAATTAATATTGGAAATAGAGAGATCGGATTCGAGTCAAAGAACGTCTAATTTTACCGCCTAGTTCTTTCTTAGTTAAAAAAAGATACTTTCTATTTTACTTTTCCCGTTAGAGGGCCAAACATTCCTTATGGGGATTCCCAGGTTAAAGTCCGCGCCTGATCCAGACAGCGCGGGGTGGGGAGGGCGGTGAGTGAGCGGTTCGCGATAAGGCATCGTGCTGTTGATATATTGTGATGTGATATATTGGGAGAGGCGGGGGGGGGGGGGCACAGTCGTGGAAAGGGAGGAGAACAGGAACCAGGAAAGAATCGTCCCCGCAGCCGCCCACCAGCCTCACGGACCCCTGTTCATCCGCCCCACTCCCATCCAAGTACAAGTACAAGTTGGTGAAAAACAAATATTACCAGTAACGTCAGTGCGTAATTTAGGCGTAATATTTGACAAAAATTTAAACATGAAAAACCACATATCTAAGCTGTGTTGTACAGCTTACTTCCAGCGTTATAATATTAAGAGCATACGGAGATATCTCACAAATGAAGCAGTGAATACAGTCGTACATGCCTTCATCACTAGCAAAATTGACTATTGCAATAGTTTAATGAGTGGCCTACCTGCATGTCTCATTAAGAAATTACAGTGTGTTCAAAACGCGGCAGCCAGGGTGGTACTAAATCTTAATAAGTTTGACCATATAACGCCAGCTCTGAGACAGCTTCACTGGCTTCCATTGCGGTTTCGATTGATTTCAAAGTATTAATGATGGTTTTCAAGGCATTGCATGATATGGCACCTGAATACATCAGTTAAAAACTTACTTGTTCACTAAATTTATTGATGAAGGTTATTAGTGGTATGCATGTATTTCTTTTTTCAGTGAGCTACCTATAACATGTTTATGGATAAGCGGAGCGAAGAGATACTCTCAGCGCCACCGTTGTACGTATGGGCCACAGTACCTACCACAGGCAGACGGCAAAGCGACGGGCATAACCCCACAGCAATATGTCTTTTGGGAAAACCCAAACAATACTCACTCGGTCAGCTCCACGCCCCCTCCCCCCTTATGTCAATACTCCTTCGGTCGGCCCCATGGTATCTGGTATGTTATAGTACACATGGATGACATGGTATTCCATTGGTGGACTCAGTTAACGAATAATTGCGTGAAACTGCAAACTGCCGATCTGCAATCTGCCGATCTGCAATCTGCAAAATCGGTGTTTAAAGACGCCCTTCCTCGCTGGAAAATCTCACTACCGGCTGAATTATCCCCGGACAACTGCGCCCCACCTGCGCCCCACCCACCCCAAATACCCACCATACAATTCCCTCGCAGACCGTGCCCACCACCCTCCCTTCCCTACAAGGCTTCCTACCGCCACTCCCCTCTCCTTTGACAATCACCCTGTCCCCTTCATGACAATTCTCCCTCGATCAGCCCCATGCCTCATACACCCCCCCACCCCCGCCCCCTAAGACTATGCTCCCTCGATCAGCCCCACGCCCCCTCCTCCCTCATGGCAATACTCCCTCGGTCAGCCCCATGTCCCCTTCCCCCATGACAATACTCCCTCGGTCAGCCCCACGCCTCCCCCCCCCCCTCCTCATGACAATACTCCGTCGGTCAGCCCGATGCCTCCTTTCTCCATGACAATACTCCCTCGGTTAGCCCGACGCCTCCTCCCTCCTCATGACAATACCTCCTCGGTCCGCCCCATGCCCCCTCCCCCCATGACAATACTCCCTCGGTCTGCCCCATGCCCCTCATCCCCAAGACAATACACCATAAGGGCAGCCCCATGCCTCCCCCCCCCACCCCGAGACAATACTCCCTTGGTCAGCCCCATTCCCCCTCCTCCCTCATGGCAATAATCCCTCGGTCAGCCCATGCCCCAGCTCCCCCAAGACAATGCTTCCTCGGTCACCCTCGGCTAGGCCCCTGGGCTAACGGTTTAAGCGGCCTGGCCTAGCAGCCTGGGCAACGCTGCCTGGGCTAGGGGCCTGGGCTAGCGGCCTGAACTAGCGGCCTTGGCAAGGCTTGGATTGATGCCTTGGCAAGCCGCCTGGGTTGGTGCCCTGGCTAGCGGCCTGGGTTAGCATACTGGGCTAAACCTAGGTTAGCATACTGAGTTAAACCTGCGCTAGCGGGCTGGGCTAGCAACCTAGGCTAGCTTACGGGGGTAGCGGCCAGAGCCAGCAGCTTGGACTAGCGGCCATGGGCTAGGCCTGGTTTAGGGGCCTCGGCTGGTGCCCTGGGCCAGCGGCATGGGCTAGTAGCCTGGGCCAGAGCTAGCCTCCTGAGCTAGCTCAGGCCCCTAAATGAAAAAAAACACATTCCTCATGGATCTAGGAGCCACGCATCCGCCATTTTCCAATATGACGAACCAGGCCAGCAAAAATACTGAGTATCTTAAAAACAAGTGGGACAAGACCACGAAAATATTCAATATTTGGAAAATTAACACTGATGATTTTTATGTTCATGTATACTTTTTTGGGAATAAAGAAGTGCTAATGTGTAAGTTGGGGCAACGTATCTGCCATTTTTCCAAGATGGCGGATACGGTCTGTAACAGTAAACAACTCCAAAACGATGTTGGATCACTCTATTTAAGTATATGTATTGGTTTTCGTGGTCAAAGAATTCTACAACCTGTCTTCAAGAGCAAGGCGTGTTTGGTTTGCCACAATGGCGGCTATTATACCAATAATACACAATATCTAGAAATCTAAAAGGTGCAGGGGCGTCATTGTGAGGATAACCATATGTACCGTGGTCACAGATCTACAAACAATAGGCTACCGATTTCGAGATCTAAGATCATATCTCGTAGCTTTTGCTTGCAAATATGTTATAGTCGCTGGGACCATGCTTTGCATGGAAGACATCGGTAAAAAGCACTGGACATGACAATTAGCAAACAAAAACTTCCTGCATGTACGTGTTCAGGATGGATAGCCACCTCTTTTCAAAGGCTTTCACTGCGTGTCAAGTTGAAAACCTGAATGACTTTCTCTCTCATTGAGAATCATCCGCATCCGCCATTACTACGAGTAAATGTAATGGGGTGACTACAAGTAAAACGCCATCCCAAGCAATTGGAGAAATTCCCTGGCGACAAGGCAGATCCTTCTGAGTGAGGATGTTTAGGCTAAAAATACAGGCTTTAGGCTGCAGATAAACAAGTCATCCATAATGGTTAATGTGGCCTACTTCGAATCTGAAAAGCTATGGATAGACATCAAAATAACAGTGTTATAGCTAACGTGCTCCTACGAAGGGTTGGGCCTGCTTGATGTTCAGGTAATTTGGCAATAGCTACCATCACCCATAATTGGCCATGACGACCTGTAACGTCGTCATTAATACAGCTTCCAAATGTACTTATGGATTTTCGTCCTCGACCTATGATCGAGTATCTCTTGTTTATATATTCAAATGTATACATGGCATTTGGACGACATGCATTCTTATTGTTGTCACTGCAGGAGGAATAAGCGTGACCCAAGGGTACTAAGCGTGGTCCAAGGGTACTAAGCGTAACATAGGGATACTAAGCCTGACCCAAGGGTACTAAGCGTAACATAGGTATAATAAGCGTTACTCACTGGTACTAAACGTGACTCAAGGGTACTAAGCGTGACCCAAGGGTACTAAGCGTGACCCAAGGGTACTAAGCGTGACCCAAGGGTACTAAGCGTGACCCAAGGGTACTAAGCGTGACCCAAGGGTACTAAGCGTGACCCAAGGGTACTAAGCGTGACTCAGTTGTACCAAGCGTAACTCAGGAGAAATGTGACCCAGGGGTACTAAGCGTGACCCAGGGATACTAAGCGTGACCCAGGGTTTCTCAGCGTGACATAGATAGGGGAAAACATAGAAGGTGGACACAACTTTGCTGTGAGAGACTTATTTGAGACAACGCCAGCATTACCGGATCGCCTGGCACCCCCTCCACTACCTCCCCTCTACCCGGTGTCAGACATATTAATAAGCAACTCTACCGTCGCACAAACTAGGTATTCAACTCTCTCTCTCTAAATGAGTGGCGTCCCAGAGCCGCTATATGTGTCGGCCCTGTCCTTGTTATTCCGAGGAGTCCGTATGGAATGTTCGTCGCCCTGTCAGACCCATCAAGACAGTGACAATTCACAACGTCAGTCGGCCCTTCGCCGGGGGGATTGTGAAAGCCACAAACGTAAAAACGACCACAGACGTAAAAACGGCCACAAACGTGAAAACAATTTTAGTCACAAACGTAAAAACGACCACAGACGTAAAAACGACCACAAACGTAAAAACAAGCTGGGTCACAAACGTAAACATTCACAAACGTTAGAAAAAAGTGACCACAAACAAAAATTGCAGGGTCACAAACATTAAAGAAAAACAGCCACAAACGTACAAAAAAGCGCGTTAGCTCATAAGCGTTAAAACGACTTTGCCACAAACGTAAAATATATGAACTAATTCCCTTCTGTTCAAAAGAAAGAAAGAACGTCTAGTTAAGCGAAGACAACTTAGATTTACATCAACCCATGTTTAACCTTGTCCCGATTAATGATTAATAATATTGGTTAAAACTAAAAACTTATCTTGCAAGGTGTGGGATAAGTGTGGGTGGGAGTGCATCGCATTATAAGTGGTTAGTTGGTTATGTTATTCAGGGTGGTTTAATGGTGACATTGCGAGGGGATGTCAGTAGGTGTGTGTGTGTGTATGTGGGGATGGGGAGTGGGGGGGGGGGAGGAGTTGTAGGGTGTGTGTGTATTTGGGGATGTGGGGGTGATATTGAAGAACGTTGCGCAGAACGGGATGTGACGGATATCAACGCAGAAACTCTTATTGATGATACTTATCAGTGAGAAACAAATGAATGATCATCGATAATTTGCGCAGGCCCACATGCATGAATGTCAACATTTCACTTGCCAACCCGCCATCCTAGGAATGGTCTCAATTATGTGTATTGGGTGTATTGGTTCCATAATAGAGTGCTGCCATTACTCGTATCTATAGACTTACTAACAGTAGATTTAAGTATCTTTTCCTGATAAACCCATATGCAACCCCATCACCATATGAAGCTGTAACATTTTTGTTATTTGGCGAATAAAGGTGGATGATAATCAAACAGATAAAAGTGGGTAACTAGGTGTCGCAATTTGTGTGCAAATGCGTTCGGTAGGGTAAATGTTGCTGTCTGTCTTCTGTCAATCATATAAAACCACTCCAGATAAGTAATACAAATAAATAAATATAGTCTTTGGAGTGTAATCATGAATCAGAAGTATCGCCCTAGAGCTTATCCCAGGGAAGGGGCTGAAAGAGCAGTACAGATTGTAGCTTATAGGCATTATATATACATATGTGCCGACCAAGATGCCACCATCTCTCGCTCAGAAAATGTTCATAGAGCGGGTTGCCGCGAAAATATACCCCGACCGAGCGGATTTTGGCGGTGAAAAAGCAGGGGCCTTTACCGCGCGGAATCCCCCAAACCCAGCATGGATTTATGGTGGGCAGTAAGTTTATTTGCTCTCGATGTGCCCAAGGCATGTCAAATTATCTATCATTGTCAACAATTTCTCAGGCCACAAAACGCAACATTTCGTCGTATAAATTTACTCATAGATATCCGTTGTGCGAGATGGATCGATGAAGTTCGTTAACGTGGTATGTAGGTTACAGGTCTAAATCACAGTCAAGTCAATTGTTAAAATCAAGGTCATTGTAGTGGACCGAAGACATAATCCGGATTTTACATTTACGTCATCTCACCCTACGGGTGACGCAATCTCGTCTATCTATCCAAACAATTTGACAGCTTCAATTGGGACCGCGGCAGACCAAAAGTAGGGTGACACTACGCTCTCTGACAGTGTATAGCGTCCATAACACAACAACACCCATAGCCACATCCCTCCCTCCCCATGACACTACCTGTGTACTGTAAACGGGACAACGATTGCATTGCACCTGAAATATACACGCAAACATACACGCAGTTGTTGATTTCACATGATGTTTGACTTGGATCTAATTAGCTGCCCATGTTCAAATCTCGTTGTTATATGTGTGGGATCTCGTTTCAGTGACGCCCGTTTTTTTTAATAAGTGTCAACAACACCAGGTGTATGATTTTTGCGTGTAGCGTCGTTAGATCATACAAATGGTGCCGAGTGGAAAATGTCTTGGTCGGCAAAATATCGACTGAAAAGAAACGTTAAAGGGATATGATGAATGAGAAAGTACGTTTTTCACTTCTTTCTGTCGAGGCGGTGGGCAGACTGTTATCACAAATGGGGAATCATGCATACAATTTCCATGTAGTATTCTTGTCAAAAACACGGGCCAAACAGATTAATTTAATTCTCACCCACTAAAATTGGCCTTACATGGTGTTGAAACGATATGATACGATGAATACAAATATCTGGTTCATTTAAATTTGTGTCTAACGGCCTGTGGATCGGTGGTTCGAGCCCCGCTGTGGGCATGTCTGTGTGGTCGCAGGATAAAGATCCCATGTCTTTCTTCGTAAAGAGTAGGGGGTTACCCATCGGGGACATGGCTCCACTCTCCCTTCCTTCTCCCATTGACGCGATATGACCAGAATTAATTAACGCGTCCTGACTATACAACCAACCGTCCGACACCACAGATCTGTTAGATCTGTCTAGCTAAATCTAGCCAATCAGAACGCCGGACACCCAATGACGACAATACTTCGCATGGCAGCCCCCCCGCCCCCGACACACTTTACGACCCTCCACCCCCATGCTCGCGGCTGTACATAGCAGTCCTGTATCTATTGCCATAAAGAGGTAGCTATATTAAGGCGATATCGTGACTACACGATTTCGGATCGCCGTGATTACGTGGAAGCCTTTGCTTCGTGATTACGTGGAGGGACTTCGTCAGAACAAGGTATCACATGTATGTACGATTTTTAGACTTGCGGTTGAAATCTATTGCCGAGCGCAGCGGAAAACGCCATGTTGCTCTTCTCGGAATGTGAATATATTGTACCCTTCTTACATATATGTGACAGAAAACCTGACCCCCCCCCCCCACTCTTCTCCCCCATCCTGGGTGTTCCCTTACCCCCCCCCACCCGCCCCCGCCTCACCCCCATGAGAGCACGAGAGGAGCGGGGCTGTACATGGACATAGTTCTGTCTTGCTGTCCCCAGGCCGAAGTCTGGTATGTGGAGCCCGAAACACAACAAAAAATCCATATTTTATTGTCTGCAGACGACTCCAGAGTGTGGGATCAAGCGACAGTAGAGGGCCAGGGGTGGGCGGGGGCAGGGGCGGGGCGGGGCCGGGGCGGAGGTGGTGGGGGGAAGAAGGCGGGGAAGGGGGGCGTCAGGACATATGTACCTGTAAGTGACACCATATGGGAATGTGACGTCCGATCGTGGTGGCTGTCTCGCATATCTTTGTTTTATATCTTTGTAGTTCGGGTGGGGGATTTATACATCTAGTCACATTTTGCAATTAGGCCTCATGGAGTGTTTAGTTCGTTTTGGCTTTCAGAGGAGACAGCGTTTGGCAATATATTGCTTGCAATAACATCGTTATCCTCAGGAACCTACTCTCTGTTTTATGTTGCGATTCTTCACTGTGACTTTATAAATCTCACTATTTTACGGCAAGCTCAAGGTAGTTAAAAAGAACACTTTGTTATTTATAAGTGAAATGTATGCAGAAATGCCAGGGACCGTTATAAATATAGGTATGATGAAGCACAAAAACAAGCGACGATTTTTTGTTATTTCTTTTCGATCACGAAAATTCGTCAAAATAATGCTGCGGAATTACTGACCAACTAAGCAATCAAGATACCTTCGTTTGGTAGAAATGCTAAACTTTTCTCAGTTATCAAGATATCAAATCCTAATTAGCGAAACCCAAGTCTACTTAGCATTAGTATGTATGTAACGAGACTTTTTTAGATTGCTACAAAACGGAAACCCCCTCATTACTTTATGCCCATTATGAGCATTACACTGTTTTCATTTTCGCAACGGCGTATGATCAGTAGTCAAAAACAGACACCCTCATACGTTATTAATACGTCATATAGTGGGGTAAGAGATTAATATCCAGGTATTCCTTTTTATCATTCGTGATTCCGTTATAGCTCATGTTTGACGTTTGGGAGAAATAAGTGTTTACGTTTGTAGGCTAAATTGTATTTTTTTACGTTTGTGACAATTTTAGTTTGACGTTTGTGGCCAGGCAATTTTTATCTTTGTGATCCACTTGTTTTCACGTTTGTGATTTTTCACGTTTGTGATCCATGGTATTTTTACGTTTGTGGTGTCCACAGGGATCCCATACAGGTGCTCCTCGCGCCAAGCGCAAGGAGTCAAGGTCCACGGACATAATGCACAATGCTATGGCAAGCCGATGGCATTAATAACTCATTACCAATTCAGGATATCTGAAATTATTTAAAGATATCTTGATCAAGATATATTAGATTCAATTCAAGATATCTAAAATTCAATTCAATATATCATCAAATTAATCCTTTAGGTTTTACTTCAATTCAAAATACCTCAAATTCAATTCAAAATATAAGATACAAGATAAAAGTAATGTGTGATTTCAAGATATTTTGAAATGAATATAAGATATCTTGAATTCAATTTTGGATATGTGACACGTCCAATGTTTCTCAACAATTACATGTTTTAACAATGTACCACATATAGCTCAGATCCACTGTTTGAGCATTTCCTTGTGTATATCAGCAACCTTTCGTTGTAGTCCATCCTCAGAAAGTCATTTTATTTGATACGGCATCTCAGCACAGTATCATACAGGCGGTGATCTATATACCAGCGCTGTAGAGCAGCCGAAATGGTGGGCCATCCGAAAGGCTGGATATCCATTTTATGTAGAAATACTTCTGGATGCTGCTTCGAAATGTCCGTTGTCTCTCAATGCCTCACCTGTTCATTTATATGACACATACATTCAGAGATATATTTTGAGTGTAAATGCTACTTTGTGTAACTTTGTTTTGGGTTTTCTAAAATATTGATGTTCAAGAAACTGACTTCAATTCCATTCAAGATATCTGAAATTGAGATAAAGATATCTGAAATTTAATTCAAGATATCTGAAAGTGACTTCTAAATGTTTACCATTGCATTCAAGATATCTGAAATCGAGTTCTAGATGTCTAACATTGAATTCAAGATATCTTGAATTGGTGATTGTTTTATTACATTGCTGTCAATTCTGTGTGAGAGGAGTACGCCAGCCATACAAGGATATAATCTGGCCTTAACATCGACATGCGACACAAAACAGTAAGAGGTTACCCCCCAGCCCCCCCCCCCCCCTCCTGCCCATCCCTCCCAGGGACCTATTTATCTGTGGCCAAAACCTGCTCTGTAACTTGGAAATCTGCCAGCTTCCTGCCTTAGAGACTTTTGATAGGCTGGTAGGTAGACGTCTTGTAGTGTCCACTGGATTTTCAACTAGGCACTTGCGTTACATAGCGGCTTGAGGGGCTTGGGTACAGCATATAATCAGAATAATAAAATGACGGGGCATTACGTTTGTTAAAGCGGGTGTCCAACCTAATTTAATCGCGATCTGTAAAGTTTACATCTTAAAGTTAAATTGGCGAGTGTTAACACTTCGTTTCGGCCGACTGGTAAGGAGAAAAAAATTAAGGCAACCCGCCCCCAGCAATGTCGAGCAGAGCGCCATTTTGGCGGTAGCAGTGACGCGTATTGTGACTATTCATGTGGCACCGCCTTATGTTATCACTCGCGGAGAGAGAGATCAGGGCCGTGATTTACAGATGAACAGCGGCAGTTCCAAGCCGCGCAGTAGCACAGGATCTTAGTGTTGTATGGAAATGTACCATTTAAACAAATTGATATACGTCTTGCGACGATTGACTCCGCAACAATGCCAGAATTTGAGTTAGAATCGCAGCTCTTTATATTAGCGATGATCACGCGTTCTTGTTTTGTTCACACAATAGGCGCAATTTCCGGTTTGAATAAATTAGAGTATCGCCTCCTGATTGGTCAATCGCGGACACACCTCCAAAAAGGGCTGCCGCCTGGGTAGGCGGCGAAATCGGGCCCGGCGGTCACTTCTAAATTTTATTGTGAGCTATAGATAGAAAGAAAAATTCTGTAATTTGGATGATAGATAATTGGGTATTATATGAATCGGTAAAGCAGCGTTAGAGGCCAGGCTGGCGGTTCCCTTTAAACATTAGAACTACCGCCTGTTCCTAACGTTTGAAGGGAGGTCGCCATCTATCGAATAGAGTCGCATAAAGACTGTTTAATTTGCATTTTCACTTATGAATCAGATGGTCCTCATCTCCCCACCCCGCTTGTCTCCAAGGATCTCCAAATTCGGCTGAGTAGAGCACAGGATAGAGCCAATGGTTGTTACGACACATTCAAGATGACGCCATTATGGGAGCGCGTTATGATAAACAAGGACTTTCTTTCAGAGAAATTTCTACCAGATCTACCTTTAGTCCGCATTTCATATGCATTGATTTGACCGAACAGATCCAATTGGGGCATGCCGAATGAGTGTTTAGTGTTAGTGAGAGGTGCGGGAGGCGAGGTGCTTTACCACGCAAGTCGCATTTCACGCCCTTCATTTGGGAACCTTATTAGATCTGTCTACACATGGCGGTTGCAACAATGCTACGCTACATAATTCGTCAGTTAACTTACAAAATGTTCACTAGAGGGCGGAACTCTATGTGTGTCGCGCTGCTGATCGGAATAAAGACGGAAAGAGTCTGCTTATTCACATAATGTAGTGACAGTGACTTCTCGATGGCTGAGCGTTGATCATGACGGTAGCCGACTAGCACTGGCATCGTTGCGGTTTATTACGGACATGCTGGTATCATGACCGGCCAGTAACGGCCCATTGCTGGGCCAGTTAAGGCTAATTTAATACCGCTTTGTCGCTATACCACCGTTACACGCCGGTATCGGCAAGCCGCAATTGGCCCGATTGGCAAATGCCAGTGCAGGCCCGATATCGGAGGAGTAGCGGCAGAACAGACACAGTAGAGGCTGTATCTCTCAATTAAATATTGAAATGTTTCTTTTTAACATTTGCTTTACCACAAAAAAACCATGTAGAATAACCCTAATCCGAGTTACGTGCATATACTGCTGAATAGTCGCAATCGGGCCAGCGTTGGTCGTTTGCGCGATCAATACCGGTCCGTTATCGGCCCGTTGTCGACCGATACCGGTGTGCAAGCATCGGCCCATTACTCATAAGACCTGTCTACACAATACTGCTATCTTACAGAATTCATCAACTAACTACGAAACTACTCGCTAGAGGGCGGCACCATATGTGTGATATGTTCCTAATGAGAATAAGACATACATGATGCAGTGACAGTGACTTGTCGATGGCTGAACGTTGATCATGACCGCAGAATAATCGCCAGCTCGATGGGACGTCGCCTTTCATTCGTCCTGAGGTCATGAGCTACACGCCAGAAACAAATGGAAGAGAAACTTCTGATGTATTTAATTTATTTATAGAATAAAATATGCTTCCAACAATCAATGTTAGAGATGCACGACATGCACTCACATGGATGACCTGAATTAATGCGTAAGAGCGTTGAAAACAGCGCGTAAGAGCTTTAACAACACGTAAGAGCGTTGATAACAGTGTTAGAGCGTCAGAGCTTTAAGAATGCAAGAACAACGTTGACAACAGTGTGTAAGAGCGTTGACGATAATGTGTAATAGCGTTGATCATAGTGTGGAAAGGCGTTGAAAACAGTGCGAAAGAGGGGTTATAACAGTGGGTATGCGCGGTGAAACCAGTGAGTAAGATCGTAAATAACAGCGTGTAAGATGGCAAGGGCGCTTGGAATAATCACTTGTGCAAGGAAAATGTTAACCAATGACACCCTGCGGATTTTATATCATTGTTTTGTATCGCCATATCTATCATATTGTATTGAAGTATGGGGAGCTTCGTGTAGTAGCTTTTTAACCCCTCTGATGATAATCCCCAAAAAAGCAGTTCGCATATTGTCGTGAGTTAATAAATGGACCCACTCAACGCCGTTATTCATAACGAATAAGATCCTACCGCACACATGATTATACGAGTTTAGCATTTTATCATTTATGTTTAAGCAATACAATGGATTGCCACCTCATATAATAAAAGATTTGTTCATAAGAAATGCTGACATACATAAGTATAACACTAGAAGGTCGTAGCTATTACACGTTCCTAAGCACAAGTGTCAATTGACGAAAATATCCATGAGATATAATGGGATATATATTTTTAATAAATGGTTTGGTAAGGTAAACTTTCAATCGTCGCTTCACCTTTTTAAGAGAAATATTAAGGATGGTTTGTTAAATATAATTGATACGAGTAATTAAACCAGTATTAGCTTGTCATCCTTTAGTTGTTTTAAGATTAGTTCACATTCAGAGTCAACGGCTTCGCTCTTCCCGACAATGCACACCCTCCCGTTGGCACGCCGCCATAGCATAATCTCCGGAAACTCGGCCTGTGCCGGAATGAGGCTCTTGTGCGCCGGCCATTCCATCTCAAGCTCCTTCACCTGCACGGATGAAGCCAGGCTGTCGTACAAGTCCCGCAGTGCACGCCCAGCAGCGTCCACGTCTCCTGGTACCTCCGCAGAAATACTGGCGAATTCGGGGTTAGTTTCTATATCAATTCGGTATTTTCTGGCAATCCTTTCCAGAAGTCTGCGCAAAGTTTTGTTAAATTCAGTGATGTACATCCACAGCGCCGGGTCGCCGGGCAAACGAGTCTTGTGCTTAGCCTGAGCACCCGGTTTGTCTTCGACAGTATTTTCCGCGCAACTTGCATTGATATTGACACCCGCGTGGGAGTCGGCATCAGCGGATGTCGCCTCATCACAGGGACTCTCGCCAAGACTTGATATCCGTCCAAGGTTCCTTCGACTGGTGGATGAATGAACTCCATGTCCATCATCATCGTGGTCAGACAGGTCGAGGAAACCGTCTTGCTCGGCGTTCATGGTGTAAATCATCTTGTGTTGTGCATGTATGTGACTGTTTGCCAAAGGCTGACGTTCTTGCTCGAGATGGAGACCATCGGCAGCCACTGAAGTCTGGGAATCTCTGGTTTCTGCCATGCCTTCGTGGTTTCCTGTCTTTTTCTGGCTAGATTCCTTCATTGTCACAGTGGTACTTCGTGTAGCACCGTCTACAACTGGTCCTCAGCCGACGTGTCAGCGGTCTCTGCGGCCTCCAAGGACTGGTAACATGCCGGTGATTTTTGGCGGTGAAAATACATTCAAAATACCATCGGGGTCAGAGATCACCGCTTTTGCCTTTTTAGGACGTAATCAATTTGGAATTATACACTTACATTTCCCTCAATTGACAAGACATCTGGTGCATTTTTCTCCCTCCTCTTTGCAGTCAGCTCTAGCCCACAAACAACGGCGCGGCATGTCATGAATGAGATATTTTTATTGACAAATCATTAAAAAAATATGAATACCAACATATAACGATTGTAAGGGGGATACATCAAGATGTCAATACGGTACGTTACATCCATTGCAAACATATAGCAGCTAAATTGCAAACCTGTAATTAAACACATATAATGACGAATACATGACTACTGTTGTTATTATATCAGGGTGTGTCGGGATTGGAGGGCAACGAATCTAAGTGCGTTTTTAGGGTATGTGCGGAGAGGAGGCGGGGGGGGGGGGGGTCCTGAGACTGAAGCAAGTTTACTGATTTTGTAATTCCTGTCTTATTAGACAATATCTGCATGAAAAAATCACACTTCATCAACAACCACAAACACTGTAGGACGACGCACAGAGACAATCGAGGTATTGGGGACGGGGGCTGAGTGGGGTCACTAGGGCGGAGATGGGGTCGGGGGGGGGGGCATAGGAGGGCCTCAATAGGCCTCTGTAATGAGCGAGCCGTTAAGATGGGGGTGAAGGAGGTAAGGGGGTTGGTGTAAGAACAAGCACATGCGCTATATTCCATACGGAGGGCACTGACCTGTTCTCTGTCTGTATATATATCTTTGTGTCCATACATTCCAATATGAGTACACCACCCCTGCTACCTCGGCCCCTACACCTACCCAGTGCGATGTGCCTGTGTCAACAACTGCCCACGTCGTTACCAGATTGCCAGATTGCTCTCAAGAATGCATATTAACATTGGTGATCCATTATTTGTGAGAGGATCATGGTCCACTTTGGGCGGACTGAGATATTCGCCTAAAAAATTACGAGTACGGAAGGGGGATTGGGGTGGGGGGTCACAGCTAAAAGGGAGGGACTTACTGATAATTGGTATTGTGTATTCGGGTACAAGAAGCTGTTAACCTACACTACAGAAATAAATTGCTGACAAGGGTAACAGGAATGGTTCGTTCTCTACGGCGCCACTAGAAAATCGCACTACAATTAGGGTAGTTATTAAGGAGGAGTTTTGAAATTTGAGTATATTGTGTAAACGATAGGTTAACAAATCACAGGTTAATATCATGTTTCTAAAGCTGAACAAATATACACACAACTCATCCATGAAACATCTCATGTGGGCGTTATTTCATATCCGACCAATGCCGTAGTTCTTAAAACCCCAAATAAAGTCAGTTTAGCCAGGGCCGTGAATTGAATATTCCATTGCAAAAAAAGACCAGCCTTTGGCGTACCTCTATCATAGATGTGGACTTTTCTCTTTGCAGCACTTGTATTAATAAGTACTTGCAAAGAGATGGTCCACATTTGGCAAGATCTTGATTTATCTTATACAACTGGTCAATAGGTCTTTTCCCAGTACAACTGGCCATATATATATATATATGGCTATTAATATAGTTATATTCAGGAGATCTTCACTGCATGCGCTAGAAACCCTAACATTATGTCTTTTAAGGAGAACGGAGTTATGTTTCTAATATTCGCTTGATTGCGTAACCAATTTTACAAATTCGACAACAGTATCTTCACCTCGTCACATGCCACGAATAAATGGTCTAAAGTTTTAGGATATTTTCCACAGAAATTGCATATATTGTTCTCTATAATGTTACAGCGCTTTAGAAAAACATTAGTCAAAACTATTCTGTGTATAATTTTCATTGATGGTTATCAGATATTGTAATTTATATATAATTTTTATACTTATGCTCGTTATTTGAACTAAATTGCAGAATAATAACCAACTTTCTATATTACATAGTTGCATACTTTCTTAACCGATAATAATTCACCCATTTGCTGGGGATTTTGGCAAGCTTAGAAAAGTCGCGAGCGTCCGCACACTTGTAAAGAAGGGCAGACTCAGCAGAATTAAATTATTATTTTCTGATCAAAGAAGGCGCGGCGTATGACTGGCAACACAAGGGACACGTGGGCCTGATCGAGAGCCACTTGTCGATACAAGGCGCGCAGAACGCGTGCTGGCACTTCTCCAGCACTTTCCTATTGGTGATTTCAGAACAACAAATTGAGCACTCTTCCTCCTGTTTGTTGTCCGCTGTGGGATCGCCCTGTTGGAGAGGTTGCTTTCGTGGCCGTGGCAGGGAAGCCCCACCGCCCCAGCCGTCTATCTTGACTATCGGCTGTGGCCTTGGCACTGAAAACAGATCGCCCCAGCTGACTACCTTGACGGACGGCCGTAGCCTTGGCATTGACAGACCCTGGGTCCGTTCTAGGGGTTGTGTGCAGTCAGGACGTCTACCCGCTGCCGCTTGCCCCGAGCGGAATGGTTCTCCCGCGAACCTCGCATCTTTCGTGCGCCTCACTTCCGTCTCAACAACAGTCCGCAATGAAAAGTCTCTTATACCGACGTCATCGAAGGCCTGCTGAATGATCCCCACGGATCCAGTCTCCAGCCTGAAGCCATGTGGCGCACATGGTGGCGCACATGGTGACACCCACGGTGGCGCGCCCCCACCGGTAGCCCTGCCAGACCAGGCAGGGTCTCTCCCTCTATCAAACCCGCGGCCACGACTTCCAGCTACCGCGCCGCCAGACCAGGCAGAGTCTCCCTCGCTATCAAACCCGCGGCCATGACTTCCAGCTCCGGCGTCGCGCGACCGGTACGATCTGACATCGCTCCCTGCTGGACACGCCTTGAGTCTTCGGCTTCGACGGTTTCCCCCTCCAGCTGCGCCGACGTTTGCCGGCATTGGCTGCTGACCCCCGTGTTGCCTGTCGCTAATGCCACCCTCCGGGTTGTGGAAGGCATCTTTGTCGTCACTTCCCCGAGATGGAAGATTCTCCTCCCAGGTCCCTGAGTTGGCACATCTTCGTCCTGCGGCCTCACTTCTATTTGACCCATTGTTGGCACTTTGCCCATCGCTGTTAATCTGTTTGCAACATTCGGTCACGGCGTCACTTAATCCGGTGATGGCAATGATACCACCGGCTTCTTCGTTTATTAGTAACTCGTTTTTATCTTGTTTTAGCTGTGCGATGGAAGTAGTGCTCCCATTCTTCAGCTTCGTCGTCTTGGTGGCCAAACTATAGGCAACAGATGTGTACGTTCTTTCCAGTTCTGATTTAGCTTTCCCCACCATGACGTCGTCCTGACCAGTCACATGTATTACGTCACTTAAGCCGTGTTTATGCACCGTCAGCTTAACAGAATACTTGTTCTCTATCTGTCCAAGCTTCTTCTGTTGCCTATTGGTAAGATATTGCCAATAGTAACGATCCACTTCAAAGGAGGAGACCTTTTCGGGCGGGCTGAGAGCGCCAGTCATAGCGCAGGGTGCGTCAATCTCTTCATCTTTGGGCCAGACAGGTCCAGTGCGCTCGCCAGTTTGCCGGGGAGACCTGGCTCTGTCACTGTCGTATTCATCAACAGGGAATCCCTTGTTGTCTTGCCTCTGGGATAAAGCATGATACCCATCCCCGCGCGCAGCAGAATCTCTCAATATAGGTTCGGTGTGATGCCTTTCCGGTTGTCTATGACGGCGTTTGTCACCTTTCAGTTGTTTTAAGATTAGTTCACATTCAGAGTCAACGGCTTCGCTCTTCCCGACAATGCACACTCCCCCTTTGGCACGCCGCCATAGCAGAATCTTCGGAAACGCGGCCTGTACCGGAATGAGGCTCTCGAGCGCTGGGCACTCCATCTCAAGCTCCTTCACCTGTACGGATGGAGCCAGACTGTCGTACAAGTCCCGCAGTACACGCCCAGCAGCGTCCACGTCCACTGGTACCTCCGCAGAAATACTGGCGAATTCGGGGTTAGTTTCTATATCAATTTGATATTTTCTCTCAATCTTGTTCACCTGTTTGCTCAAAGTGTTGTTAAATTTGGTGATGTACATCCACAGCGCCGGGTCGCCAGGCAAACGAGTCTTGTCCATAGCCTGCGCACCTGATTCGTCTTCGTCAGCACTTTCCTCGCGCGTCAAACTTGCATTGATATTGACACCCGCGTGTGAGTCGGCATCAGCTGATGTCGCCTCATCACAGGGGCTCTCGCCAAGACTTGACATGCGCCCGGGGTTCCTTCGACTGGTGAATGAAGGAACCCCATGTCGATCATCATCGTGGTCAGACAGATCGGGGGAACCGTCTTGCTCGGCGTTCATGGAGTAAACCATCTTGTGTTGCTTATGTGTGTCACTGTTTGCCAAAGGCTGACGTTCTTGCTCGAGATGGAGACCATCAGCAGCCACTGAAGTCGGGGAATCTCTGGTTTCTGCCATGCCTTCGTGGTTTCCTGTCTTTTTCTGGCTAGATTCCTTCATTGTCACAGTGGTACTTCGTGTAGCACCGTCTACAATGACGTCATCATCATAGTTCACCGTAGATGGCTGCGACTGGACGACAGAAAGGCTCATATTGGCCTTTGCCCCGAATTTGTCTTCGTGAAACGATCCTTTGCTTTCACCGTGGCCCAAGGGCTTTACCGACCATTCGCTGCGACGTTTTAATGCCTTCAGGCTGTCCAAAATATCCCCATGACGAGTCTTAACGGCGTCGCTCTTCCCCACAATGCACACCCTCCCACTGGCACGATACCAAAACAGAATCTTCGGAAACTCCGCCTCTACCTGACTAAGATCCTCGTGTGCTGGCCATTCTACCACAAGCTCCTTCACATGCACGGACGACGACACGCCTCCGTATAGCAACTCCAACGCACGACGTCCAGCCTCGACGTCGCCTTGTGTCATTCCAGATATACTCGGGCATCCATTGCCGCTTCCATTGTTTATTTCTATACGATGCTTTGCCGGAACCTTTTTCATAAGTTTGGATAAACTCGGGCTAAATCTGGTCATGTAGTGCCACAGCGCTGGGTCACCGGACAAGGTGGCCATGTGGCCATACATTTGTTTCACCTTTAGCTTGCCAGATTGTTCCTCGAGGGCGACACTCTGGGCCATTGCTGCACTCGGATTGCGGTTTGAACTGGCTTGTCCAATGACCATCTTTCCCTCCCTTGAGGGCAGGAAACCCTCCAAGTTGGAATCATGTTTGGGAGTTGCATCCACAGTCAGAGTCGTGCCGCCACCACCGGAACCTTCGGGGTGGCTGTCGCGCGGCCCCTCTGCTCTGTCACTGCCGTTAGACGTGTTGACCTGGTGCTCACCGTCAACAATTACTCTTCCACTTTGCTCCGTGAATGACGCATTCGGGCCGTTGATTGGACCCCTATTATCGTCCACTTCGGGTGTCGATGGCACCCATGACTCAGTTTTCATGGTGGCTGAAGTTTTTAGTGCCGCCAAGAGAACGTTGCCGCAAGCAAAAACCTGAGGCATTAAACCCTTTATGGCAAACCTCGGCTCGTTATGGATCACTGTCCCTCCAATATGTTTCATCCGCTGGGATGTGGCTTCTAAAATGCCGCGGCTCTGTAGGGTGGCCACCACCTCTGGGTGGACATGCGCAACCACGGCATTAAACACCTGAAGTGTATCAACATATCAGGACTCAATGGCAGTACAGGGGTGGGGAAGAGTATATAATTATTGTTCATACATTATTGAATAGTATGCTACTATTCGTCATGCAGGCTTGTTCAATTTCAAAGTCATACATGAATAATAAATGCAATAAGAGCCGGAAACGTAGTTTACCTGTGTTTCCACCAGGCTCAATCCTGAAAACTCCGTCTTTGCTATCTCTGCGAAATATTTGGCATCTGAAAGTGTGCAAATGAGTGTCTCGACGTATTAAACCGCCTCTTCAAGCGAGTCAAAATGTATTTTTCCCCATTGTTAATCCGCTAATATTTCCTGCGCTTTAATTTTTGACCAAACTATATTTTTTCCACGTTAATTTCAAATAAAAAGTCCATTGTTAACACCGAATACAATTGTGTGTTATGTCCAAAAGCCAGTATATTGGCACGGTGGGTTTCATTTCGTTGCCGAATTTGTACAGTGTAACTAGTGCAGTAGACATCTAAGTGCCAGTACGTATCCAAAAATTAGCTAACATACTACCACGTGATCTGGCCCTTAATCATCCCCACCTGCCGGCCTGTGAAAGACGATGGTAGCGTCAAGGGCATCAGGGTCACAGACCGCGTCCTCAGACGCCGTCGGTGAGAAGTACACGTCAGTGATGACGTCACCTAGCGGTGACCGCCAGCTGGGACCTCTGGGTCCTTGTCCTCCCGCGATGTTGGTGATGTTCGTGATAATGTTCAGCACCTTGTCGTATATCCGGGGTTTTTCCGCGGCTGGTACGGCTGGTATCAGTACCAAGCAGCTCTCCAAGGCCGCCATTGTGGTCTACAACGTCACATAACGTAAAACAAACAGTTCATTAAAGGGAAAGGAGAAAACATCAAGTTCATAATGAGCGATGGGGATTTCAATATTACAGGACATTTGCCTCCTCATATTGACCTGTATTATGACGAAATCACTTAATGTGAGCAATGGGTACTTCAAGATAAGGCACGAAGCGTGCCTTAGAGGTACTAAGCGTGCCTGAGAGGTACTAAGCGTGACCCAGAAGTACTAAGCGTGACCCATGGGTAGTAGGCGTGACCCAGGGTAGTAAGCGTGACCCAGGGGCAAGTAGCCTGACCCAGGCATAGTATAGGAGGAAACATAGAAGGGTGACACAACCTTGCTGTGGGAGACTCATTTGGGACAACGCCAGCAGTGCCGGATCGCTTGACACACCCTCCACTACCTCTATCCGGTGTCAGACATAATAATAAGCACAACCAACTCTACCGTCACACAGAGGAGGTATTCAATGAGCTCTCCGAAAATAGCGGCGTCCCAGAACCGCTATATGTGTCGGCCCTGTCCTTGTTATGCCGAGGAGTTCGTATGGAATGTTCGTCGCCCTGTCAGACCCGTCAAGACAGTGACAATTCACAGCGTCACTTGGCCCTTCGCCGGCGCGAATCCCCTACAGGTGCTCCTCGCGCAAATAGCACCGAGTCAAGGTCCACGGAGATCAAGCACAATGCTATCGCAAGCCGTTTTAATAACAAATCCCCAATTTAGGATATCTGCAATTATTTCAAGATATCTTCATCAAGATATATTAGATTCAATTCAAGATATCTAGCATTTCAATTTAATATATCAGCAATTCAAGTCTTTACTTCTTAATTCAATTCAAGATATCTCGAATTCAATTCAAGATTTTCTCGAATTATATCCAAGATATATTTAATTCAATTTAAAATATCTCGAATTCAATTCAAGGTATCTCGAATTCAATTCAAGATATCTCGAATTCAATTCAAGATATCTCGAATTCAATTTAATTTATATCAAATTCAATTGAAGATATCTCAAATCCAATTCAAGATATCTAAACTTCAAGTCAAGATATCTCAATTTCAATTGAAGATATCCGAAGGTCAATTGAAGATATCCGAAATTCTATTGAAGATATCTGAAATTCTATTGAAGATATCTGAAATTCAATTGAAAATATCTGAAATTCAATTTTCCATATGTGATAGATGTATTTTTCTCATCCAAAGTAGGTGTAGTTTCAAGCTATCTTGAATTCATTTCAACATATTTTAAGTTTAATGTAAGATAGCTCATATTCAATTTAAGTTAGAAACTTAATAAATTAAATTCTGTATACGTAACATATCGAATTGTTCTCGTCTTAGATAGGCGTGATTTCAAGTTATTTTGATTAATTTAAGATATCTTGAATTCAATTTTAGATTTTCTCAACAAATACGTGTTTTAATAATGTACCATATAGAGTTCGGATCCACTGTTTGAGAATTTCGTTTGTATATCAGCAACCTTTCGTTGTAGTCCGTCCTCGGAAATGTCCCTGTATGTCCTGCTGGCACGGCATCTCAGCACATTCTCATACAGACGGTGATATATGTACAAGCGCTGTAGAGCAGCCGAAATGGCGGGCCATGCGAGAAGCTCTATATACATTTTATATAGAAGTAACTTCTAGATGTTGCTTCAAAATGTCCAGACGGGGTATCCCAATATCTCACCTGTTCATTTATATGACACATACATTCAGAGATATATTTTGAGTGTAAATGCTATTTTGTATAACTTGTATTTGGTTTGCAAAAATATTAATTTTCTATTAACTGACTTGAATGCCATTTAAGACATCTGAAATTCAATTTTAGATATCTGAAGTTAAATTCAATATATCTGACATTGAATTCAATATATCTGAAATTGAGTTCAAGATATCTGAAATTGAATTCAAGACAGCTGAAATTGAATTCAAGACAGCTGAAATTGAATTCAAGATATCTGAAAATCGAATTCAAGATATCTGAAAGTGAATTTAAGATATCTGAAATTGAATTCAAGATATCTTGAATTGGTGATTGTTTTATTAAAACGGCTTGCGATCCAATGCTGTCAATTTTGTGTGAGACCGAGTACTTCACTGATACAATGACTAAGTTGGCCTCCTAGATAGGAATGTATGTGGTAGTTTTGTTGTAATCTGCTTGAATAGCGGGGTTCAATGCCGTGCATAGCTCGACATGAAGTAAAGGCCTCTGTGTGGGTAACACTTGCTGTGTGACTTTAAGTTGGAAATCTACCAGCTTTCTAGAGACTTATGGTAGGCTGAAAGGTAGACGTCGTGTAGTTGGCGATATTACATCCAACAACGTCTTGCCACCGTGTTCTGGCTGGAAGCTCTAGAGATAAAATCGATGAACACTGAGCGCCCACTGGGTTTCAAATACGTAGTTGAGTTGCATTAGGGGATCAGGGTGGGTGGCTTGGGTCAAGCATATAATCGGAATAATAAAATGACGGCCTATTGCGTTTGTTAAACAATAGGACTGCCGCCTGTTCTGAAAGTTGGAAGGGAGGTCGAATTGTGAAACGAGACAATCAGTCTTTAAAATGCCAGTCCGCGCACTAGACTAGAGGGCGGCACCAATTAAATTTTTAATGTAAATAACGACGTCATTTTAGGACCGTAACGAGTGGGGAGATCCTGTGGAGTAGAGAACCAGCCGTGGCAGCTTGCGAGCTCAAGTGAGCCGAGAGTGTAAATGATCTTACCCCACAACTCGTCCTCAGCCGACGTGTCAGCGGTCTCTATGGCATACAAGGACTGGTAAAATGCCCGTGATACTTTTAAAATACCATCGGGGTCAGAGATCGCTCTACCGCTGTTGCCTTTTTAGGACGTATTCAATTTGGAATTATACACTTACATTTCCCTCAATTGACAAGGCATCTGGTGCATGTTTTTCCCTCCTCTTGAAGTCAGCTCTAGCCTGAATGATTGTCGTTCTACTTTTATTTTATAAGACTCGATCCAAGGTTGTTTTATCTATTTAAGGAGCACGTATCTATTTTAGACATTAGTAGAATAAGCGGAGACTCTACTTTACTCTTTGGTGTTCAAGTTGACTTGTTTGGTGTGCTGAAAAATGGCCAAAGAGTTCCTAAACAGTCGTGGAGAGGAAAACAACGGCGCGGCATGTGGCAAATGAGATATTTTGTATTTGTTTTTATTGCCAAAGAAAGGTGCATACTAACATATAACACATGTAAGGGGGGTAATCTCGATGTTAACAGAGTACATCCATTTGGGTAATAAGCATATAACACTTACAAAATATATCTGTAATTAAACACATATAATTGGAAATGCATGCCTACATGTCTACTTTTATTATATTAGGGTGGGATGGGATTGGAGCGCAACGGATAACTGAGTTTGCATGGTATGTAGGTAGACGGGGGCACGGGGGGGGGGGGGGGGTGGGGGAGCGGTCGTGAGACTGAAACAAGTTTACTGAATTTATAATTTCTGTCTATATTAGACAATATTGGCATTTAAAATCACACTTTATCAACAACCAATATGTGTGATGGGTTCCTAATGAGAAAAAAACATACATGATGCAGTGACAGTGACTTGTCGGTGGCTGAACGTTGATCATGACCGCAGAGTAATCGCCAGCTCGATGGGACGTCGCCTTTCATTCGTCGTGACGTCATGAGTTACACGCCAGAAACAAATGGAAGAGAAACGGCAATTTAAATATATTTATTGAATTAAATATGCTTCAGACAAGCAATGTTAGAGATGCACAACATGCAATAAAATAGAAAACCAGAATTACTGCGTAAGAGCGTTGACAACAGTGCGTTAGAGCTTTGACAACACGTAAGAGCTTTAACAGCACGTAAGAGTGTTGATAACAGTATTAGAGCGTTAGAACTTGAAGAATGCAAAAACAACGTCGACAACAGCGCGAAAGAGCGTTGACAACTGTGTGCAAGAGCGTTGACGACAGTGTGTAATAGCTTTGAAAACACATGAGCTTTGACAAGAGCGCGTAAATAAATCTGAGTTTGTTGTGTAAACGATAGGTTAACAACTCATAGGTTGATATCATGTTTCTAAGGCTGAATAAATATACACACAACTCATCCATGAATCATCTCATGTCGGCATTACTTCATATTGCACCAAGGCCGTAGTTCATAAAACCGCAAATAAAGTCGTTATGAGCCAGGGCCGTGAATTGAATATTCCATATCAACATCATTAAAACTATTGTTACAAAAAGCGTAATTTGGTGGGGTTGCAAAAAAAAAGACGAGCCTTTGGTTTACCTCTATCATAAATGTGAACTTTTCTCTTATTATTGATATTCTCGTATTATCAAGTACTTTAAAGAGATGGTTCACGTTTGGCAAGCTCTTGATTTATTTTATGCAACTGGTCAATAAAAAAAAATTCCCAGTACAACTGACCACATATATATATATACATATATATATCTTGGATATTAATATAATCATATTCAGGAGATCTTCACTGCTTGCGTTAAAAACATTAGTCAAAACTATTCTGTGTATAAGGGCGAACTTTTTATTGATGGTTATCAGATATTTTTATTTATATAGCATTTTTGTATACTTAGGCTCGTTATTTGAACTAAATTGCAGACTAATAACCGAACTTTCTATATGCATAGTTGCATACCGATAATAATACACTTATTTTCTGGGGATTTTGGCGAGCTTAGAAAGGACGCGGGCGTCCGCACACTTGTACAGAAGGGCAGACTAACAAAATTACATTATTAATTTCTGATTAAAGAAGGCGCGGCTTATGACTGGCGACACAAGGGACACGTGGGCTTGATCGAGAACCACGTGTTGAGACAAGGCGCGCAGAACGCGTGCTGGCACTTCTCCAGAACTTTCCTGTTGGTGATTTCAGAACAACAAATTGAGCACTCTGCCTCCTGCTTGTTGTCCGCCGCGGGATCACCCTGTCGAAGGGGCTGCTTATGTGGTCGGGGCAGGGAAGCCCCAGTGCCACGTGGCTCACGTCGTTGCTCGCCGCAATAGACAGCGCCGCCAGACCAGGCAGAGTCTCCCCCGCTATCAAACCCGCGGCCATGACTTCCAGCTCCCTCGCCGCCAGACCATGCAGAGTCTCTCTCGATATCAAACCCGCGGCCATAACTTCCAGCTCCCGCGCCGCCAGACCATGCAGAGTCTCTCCCGCTATCAAACCAGCGGCCATGACTTCCAACTCCCGAGTCGCCAGACCAGGCAGAGTCTCTCCCGCTATCAAACCCGCGGCCATGACTTCCAGCTCCTGCGCCCCCAGACCAGGCAGGGTATCTCCCTCTATCAAACCCCTGGCCATGACTTCCAGCTCCCGCGCCGCCAGACCAAGCAGAGTCTCTCCCTCTATCAAACCCGCGGCCATGACTTCCATCTCCCGCGTCGGTCGACCGGTAAGCGCTGACCTCGCTCTCTGCGGGAGACACCTTCAGTTTTCGGTTTCGACGATTTCCCCCTCCAGCTGCGCCGACGTTTGCCGGCATTGGCTGCTGACCCCCGTGTTGCCTGTCGCTAATGCCACCCTCCGGGTTGGGGAAGGCATCTTTGTTGTCACTTCTCCACGATGTGGGATTCCTCTCCCAGGTCCCTGAGTTGCCGTAACTTCGTCCTGCGGCCTCACTTCTATTTGACCCATTGTTATCCGACCTACGGTTTCTATCATACGCTTCTGGCTTTCCGTCAGACCCACTGGGCCTTATATCTACCGAGGCGTTCGTTCGTGCATCTAGTGACATGCCGGAGTGACCACTCTGAAAGCTCGAGCTATCCTTCTCGGGTGTGGGGAATGCTGAGGATAAGCCCCGGGGGACATGACCACCAGTGACCGCTGAGGGTACGCCCCGGGGGTCATGACCACTGGTGGGACCGTGCCCGCCGTCCGTGGCGATGCCTCTTTCCGTCACGTCCTGACGGCTGGTAGCCTGCTCAGAACGACTTTCCCGCACGCCGTTAATTTGTTTCCAGCATTCGGTCACGGCGTAACTTAACCCGGTGATGGCAATGATACCACCGGCTTCTTCGTTTATTAGTAACTCGTTTTTATCTTGTTTTAGCTGTGCGATGGAAGTAGTGCTCCCATTCTTCAGCTTCGTCGTCTTGGTGGCCAAACTATAGGCAACAGATGTGTACGTTCTTTCCAGTTCTGATTTAGCTTTCCCCACCATGACGTCGTCCTGACCAGTCACATGTATTACGTCACTTAAGCCGTGTTTATGCACCGTCAGCTTAACAGAATACTTGTCCTCTATCTTTCCAAGCTTCTTCTGTTGCCTATTGGTAAGATATTGCCAATAGTAACGATCCACTTCAAAGGAGGAGACCTTTTCGGGCGGGCTGAGAGCGCCAGTCATAGCGCAGGGTGCGTCAATCTCTTCATCTTTGGGCCAGACAGGTCCAGTGCGCTCGCCAGTTTGCCGGGGAGACCTGGCTCTGTCACTGTCGTATTCATCAACAGGGAATCCCTTGTTGTCTTGGCTCTGGGATAAAGCATGATACCCATCCCCGCGAGCAGCAGAATCTCTCAATATAGGTTCGGTGTGATGCCTTTCCGGTTGTCTATGACGGCGTTTGTCACCTTTCAGTTGTTTTAAGATTAGTTCACATTCAGAGTCAACGGCTTCGCTCTTCCCGACAATGCACACCCTCCCACTGGCACGCCGCCATAGCAGAATCTTTGGAAACTGGGCCTGTGTGTGACTGAGGTCCTCGTGTGCTGGCCATTCCACCTCAAGCTCCTTCACCTGTACGGATGAAGCCAGGCTGTCGTACAAGTCCCGCAGTACACGCCCAGCAGAGTCCACGTCTTCTGGTACCTCCGCAGAAATAATGGCAAATTCGGGGTCATTTTCTATATCAATTTGATATTTTCTGCCGATCTTGTTCACCCGTTTGCTCAAAGCTTTGTTAAATTGTGTGATGTACATCCACAGCGCCGGGTCGCCAGGCAAACGAGTCTTGTCCATAGCCTGAGCACCTAATTCGTCTTCGACAGTATTTTCCGCGCGCGTCAAACTTGCATTGATATTGACACCCGCGTGGGAGTCGGCATCAGCTGATGTCATTGCGGCCTGGAGAACGTTGCCGCAAGCGCAAACCTGAGGCATTAAGCCCTTTATGGCAAACCTCGACTCGTTATGGATCACTATCCCTCCAATATGTTTCATCCGCTGGGAAGTGGCTTCTAAAATGCCGCGGCTCTGTAGGGTGGCCACCACCTCTGGGTGGACATGCGCAACCACGGCATTAAACACCTGAAGTGTATCAACATGTCAGGACTCAATGGCAATACAGGGGTGGGGAAGAGTATATCATTATTGTTCTATATCATTATTCGCCAAGCAGGCTTATTCACTTTGAACCTCATGTATGAATAACAAAGCGGATGAAACATAATTTTGAGTGATCTGTACATGAACACTTTCTACATTGTTTACAGAATAATAAATAATATGCGATAAACATAACTTTCTACCAAAATCACAAAACAGAGAGATGATGTCACAATGTTGTGCAATAACAGCCGGAACGTTGTTTACCTGTGTTTCCACCAGCTTCAATCCTGAAAACTCCGTCTTCGCTATCTTCACAAAATATTTGGCCTCTGAAAGTGTAAAAATGAATCTCTTGACGTATTAAACCGCCTCGCCAAACGAGTCAAAATGTATCTTTCTCCATTTTTGTTATTCGCCAATTTTTCCTGTCCGTTTGACCGAACGATATTTTTACCGAACGTTAATTTGAAATAAATAGTTCATTGTTAAGACCCAATACAATTATGGTTGTGCCTATGTCCCAAAGCCCACTAATGTGTTGAATGCGCGAGTGAGGCGAGGGGGTGGAAGGGGGTTGTGGTTGGGTGGGGCGGGGGGGTCGCTGGGTTTCTTTTCATTGCAGACTTCTATATATCGTTAGTTGGTTATTAGGGACGCCTTAACAACTTTTGGTCATATCGTGGAGTCATGTCCCCGGGGGTATGAAGGAAGACATGTGATCTTTATCCTGCGACCACACAGACATGGCCACAGCAGGGCTCGAACCATCGATCCACGCGCCGTTAGACTCTCAAGTGATCAAAGCACTCAATGCGAGTCCTCTAGCCCACTGAGTTATCACGCCGGCCCTCTTCTGTATATCGTACAATGTAATGGGTACAGTGGCCGTCTAAGTGCCCTCAGCGGCTCCGTATGTATCCAACAAATAGCGAGACTATTGCAGGGGCGGATTTTGAGAGGGGGGGGGTAGTGGGTTGCAGGGGAACTTGAGCATACACTGTAAAAGTTGGGTTTGCTGACAAAATACATAGCAACATGACATTTTGTAGACCAGTGGATGATCCAAGAGGGGGTGGGGGTCCCCCTCAAGAAAGCAAATGTAAAGAAATGTTGAAGATTTTGTTTTCCAAATAACCATTATTGAGGAAGAATACCTGCCCAACCCAGTAGCAAGTTTTCACAGAGCAACCCCCCCCCCCTCTTTATGCAAATTCCTAGATCCGCCTCTGTACTACCAACATATATGTGACCCTCAATCGACCCACCTGCCGGGCCTGTGAAAGACGATGGTGGCGTCAAGGGCATCAGGGTCATAGACCGCGTTCTCAGACGCCGTCGGTGAGAAGTACACGTCAGTGATGACGTCACCTAGCGGTGACCGCCGGATTGCACCGCTGGGTCCTTGTTTTTCGGTGATGTCGGTGATGTTCTTGATAATGTTCAGCACCTTGTCGTATATCCGGGCTTTTTCAGCGGCTGGTACGGCTGGTATCCATACCAAGCAGCTCTCCAAGGCCGCCATTGTGGTCTACAACGTCACATAACGTAAAACAAACAGTTCATTGAAGGGAAAGGAGCTGACATCAAGTTTAAAATGGCCGATGGGAATCTGAAGATTCATATTAACCTGTAATATGAGAAAATCGCTTAATTATTATGAGCAATGGGTATTTCAAGTTGTGGTACTAAGCGTGACCCAGAGGTAGCAAGCGCGACTCGGGGGTACTAAGCATGACCCAGGGGTACTAAGCGTGAGTCAGGGGTATTAAGCATGACTCAGGGATACTAAGCGTGACCCAGGGGTACTAAGCGTGAGTCAGGGGTATTAAGCATGACTCAGGGATAATAAGCGTGACCCAGGGGTACGAAGCCTGACTTAAGGGTACAAAGCGTGAGTCAAGGGTACGAGGCGTGACTCAAGGGTACGAAGCGTGACTCAGGAATAGGAAGCGTGACCCAGGTGCACTAAGCGTGAATTAGTGTGATTCTGTTCCAGGTATATGAAGCGTGAGATAATGGAACTATAGGAGGAAAATGAGGTATCATTAAACTGGGTGAATCATTGTTTCAGCATAGCTGTCATACGACTTACGCCTACCATTTACTATAATAATCCATTCCGTGGGCTCTATGGGCCAAAGCTGGTAAATGACGTCACAAGGAGGCGGCCACAACCTTAGTTATCACTATGAGACAACGTCAGCAGTACCGGTTAGCTTGCACAACCCTCCACTGCTTACCTCTATCCGGTGTCAAACATAGTAAACACAACTCTACCGTCATACCGAGGAGGTATCAAATGAGCTTCCACAAAAAGAGTGGCGTTCCAGAGCGGCTATATGTGTCGGTCCTGTCCTTGTTCTTCCCGACGAGTCTATATGGAATGTTCGTAGCCGCCCTGTCAGACCCGGAAAGAAAGTGACAATTCACATCGTCAGTTGGCCCTACGCCAGCGGAAATCCCCTGTGCGCGCCGCGACAAGCGAACGGCGCTCTCCAGGTATAATCGATGCACCAAAGCCAATTTATACATGGCCTTTGGACGACATGCATTCTTATTGTTGTCAACCATATAAATTAAGTTCTTCTAGTTCTGTTAATCTGCATTTCACATATTGTACAATTATAATGTGTTGTCCACCATTCATGTTAGAAAGATTATGTTGATATAACATTAGTGATTCACATAAAAATATATAATAATGTAGACTTATAATAAACAGAATGTACAAAAAAGATCGTTTATAGTCCAATGCCATCTCATAGGTGGTGGATTGATGTGCTAGAAATGTCTGATTGCCTTTATCTGAAGCATAAAGAGGCGGGCATTGTCATATCCCTATGCCAGAGCACCACATGTAATGTCGTAATAAGCGTATTGTACGAGGTTAATAATATTTGTTGAGGAAGTGTATTTTTTAACCTATTTATTACCCCCATAGTTCTTGTAACCTGTGTGGCCATTTACTTCATATGAGTGTGCCACCTCATATCTTTCGGCTGAGGATTTAAATTAAGTGCTCCTGAAATTGAAGGAACATTGTGAAAGTTTGCAAAGAAGAGACAGTTTTCACAAAGTCTAGACCCGAACCTGGGATTCGAACCACGCACCGACCGCTTGGGCTGTACCAGAGACTAGCAGGGCAAGGGTATCACAATCAACGCTTGGGCTGTACCAGAGACTGGCAGGGCAAGGGTATCATAATCACCGCTTGGGCTGCACCAGAGACTAGCAGGGCAAGGGTATCATAATCACCGCTTGGGCTGTACCAGAGACTGGCAGGGCAAGGGTATCATAATCACCGCTTGGGCTGTACCAGAGACTGGCAGGGCAAGGGCATCATAATCACCGCTTGGACTGTACCAGAGACTGGCGGGGCAAGGGTATCATAATCACCGCTTGGGCTGTACCAGAGACTGGCAGGGCAAGGGTATCACAATCACCGCTTGGGCTGTACCAGAGACTGGCAGGGCAAGGGTATCACAATCACCGCTTGGGCTGTACCAGAGACTGGCAGGGCAAGGGTATCATAATCACCGCTTGGGCTGTACCAGAGACTAGCAGGGCAAGGGTATCACAATCACCGCTTGGGCTGTACCAGAGACTGGCAGGGCAAGGGTATCATAATCACCGCTTGGGCTGTACCAGAGACTAGCAGGGCAAGGGTATCATAATCACCGCTTGGGCTGTACCAGAGACTGGCAGGGCAAGGGTATCACAATCACCGCTTGGGCTGCACCAGAGACTGGCGGGGCAAGGGTATCACAATCACCGCTTGGGCTGCACCAGAGACTGGCGGGGTAAGGGTATCATAATCACCGCTTGGGTTGTACCAGAGACTGGCAGGGCAAGGGTATCATAATCACCGCTTGGGCTGTACCAGAGACTGGCAGGGCAAGGGTATCATAGTCACCGCTTGGGCTGTACCAGACACTGGCGGGGTAAGGGTATCATAATCACCGCTTGGGTTGTACCAGAGACTGGCAGGGCAAGGGTATCATAATCACCGCTTGGACTGTACCAGAGACTGGCAGGGCAAGGGTATCATAATCACAGCTTGGGCTGTACCAGAGACTGGCAGGGCAAGGGTATCATAATCACCGCTTGAGCTGTACCAGAGAATGGCAGGGCAAGGCTATCATAATCACCGCTTGGGCTGTACCAGAGACTTGCAGGGCAAGGGTATCATAATCACAGCCTGGGCTGCACCACAGACTGGCGGGGCAAGGGTATCATAATTATCGCTTGGGCTGTACCAGAGACTGGCGGGGCAAGGGTATCATAATCACCGCTTGGGCTGCACCAGAGACTGGCAGGGTAAGGGTACCATAATCACCGCCTGTGCTGTACCAGAGACTGGCACGGCAAGGGTATCATAATCACCGCTTGGGCTGTACCAGAGACTAGCAGGGCAAGGGTATCATAATCACCGCTTGGGCGGTACCAGAGACTAGCAGGGCAAGGGTATCATAATCACCGCTTGGGCTGTACCAGAGACTAGCAGGGCAAGGGTATCATAATCACCGCTTGGGCTGTACCAGAGACTGGCAGGGCAAGGGTATCATAATCACCGCTTGGGCTGTACCAGAGACTGACAGGGCAAGGGTATCATAATCACCGCTTGGGCTGTACCAGAGACTGGCAGGATAAGGGTATCATAATCACCGCTTGAGCTGTACCAGAGACCGGCGGGGCAAGGGTATCATAATCACCGCTTGGGCTGTACCAGAGACTGGCAGGATAAGGGTATCATAATCACCGCTTGGGCTCTACCAGAGACTGGCAGGGCAAGGGTATCATAATCACCGCTTGGCTTGTACCAGAGACTGGCATGGCAAGGGTATCATAATCACCGCTTGGGCTGTACCAGAGACTGGCAGGGCAAGGGTATCATAATCACCGCTTGAGCTGTACCAGAGACCGGCGGGGCAAGGGTATCATAATCACCGCTTGGGCTGTACCAGAGACTGGCAGGATAAGGTTATCATAATCACCGCTTGAGCTGTACCAGAGACCGGCGGGTCAAGGGTATCATAATCACCGCTTGGGCTGTACCAGACACTGGCGGGGCAAGGGTATCATAATCACCACTTAGGCTGCACCAGAGACTGGCAGGGCAAGGGTATCATAATCACCGCTTGGGCTGTACCAGAGACTGGCAGGGCAAGGGTATCATAATCACCGCTTGGGCTGTACCAGAGACTGGCAGGGCAAGGGTATCATAATCACCGCTTGGGCTGTACCAGAGACTGGCAGGGCAAGGGTATCATAATCACCACTTGGGCTGCACCAGGGACTGGCGGGGCAAGGGTATCATAATCACCGCTTGGGCTGTACCAGAGACTGGCAGGGCAAGGGTATCATAAGCACCGCTTGGGCTGTACCAGAGACTGGCAGGGCAAGGGTATCATAAGCACCGCTTGGGCTGTACCAGAGACTGGCCGGACAAGGGTATCATAATCACCGCTTGGGCTGTACCAGAGACTGGCAGGGCAAGGGTATCATAATCACCGCTTGGGCTGTACCAGGGACTGGCAGGGCAAGGGTATCATAATCACCGCTTGGGCGGTACCAGAGACTGGCAGGGTAAGGGTATCATAATCACCGCTTGGGCTGTACCAGAGACTGGCAGGGCAAGGGTATCATAATCACCGCTTGGGCTGTACCAGAGACTGGCAGGGCAAGGGTATCATAATCACCGCTTGGGCTGTACCAGAGACTGGCAGGGCAAGGGTATCATAATCACCGCTTGGGCTGTACCAGAGACTAGCAGGGCAAGGGTATCATAATCACCGCTTGGGCTGTACCAGAGACTGGCAGGATAAGGGTATCATAATCACCGCTTGGGCTGTACCAGAGACTGGCAGGGCAAGGGTATCATAAAAACCGCTTGGGCTGTACCAGAGACTGGCAGGGCAAGGGTATCATAATCACCGCTTGGGCTGCACCAGTGACTAGCAGGCACAAGGGTATCATAATCACCGCTTGGGCTGTACCAGAGACTGACAGGGCAAGGGTATCATAATCACCGCTTGGGCTGTACCAGAGACTAGCAGGGCAAGGGTATCATAATCACCGCTTGGGCTGCATCAGTGACTAGCAGGGCAAGGGTATCATAATCACCGCTTGGGCTGTACCAGAGACTGACAGGGCAAGGGTATCATAATCACCGCTTGGGCTGTACCAGAGACTGGCAGGATAAGGGTATCATAATCACCGCTTGGGCTGTACCAGAGACTGACAGGGCAAGGGTATCATAATCACCGCTTGGGCTGTACCAGAGACTGGCAGGATAAGGGTATCATAATCACCGCTTGGGCTGTACCAGAGACTAGCAGGGCAAGGGTATCATAATCACCGCTTGGGCTGTACCAGAGACTGACAGGGCAAGGGTATCATAATCACCGCTTGGGCTGCACCAGAGACTGGCAGGATAAGGGTATCATAATCACCGCTTGGGCTGTACCAGAGACTGGCAGGGCAAGGGTATCATAATCACCGCTTGGGCTGTACCAGAGACTAGCAGGGCAAGGGTATCATAATCACCGCTTGGGCTGTACCAGAGACTAGCAGGGCAAGGGTATCATAAGCACCGCTTGGGCTGTACCAGAGACTGGCAGGGCAAGGGTATCATAATCACCGCTTGGGCTGTACCAGAGACTGGCAGGGCAAGGGTATCATAATCACCGCTTGGGCTGTACCAGAGACTGGCAGGGCAAGGGTATCATAATCACCGCTTGGGCTGTACCAGAGACTGGCAGGGCAAGGGTATCATAATCACCGCTTGGGCTGCACCAGAGACTAGCAGGGCAAGGGTATCATAATCACCGCTTGGGCTGTACCAGAGACTAGCAGGGCAAGGGTATCATAATCACCGCTTGGGCTGTACCAGAGACTGGCGGGGCAAGGGTATCATAATCACCGCTTGGCCTGCACCAGAGACTGGCAGGGCAAGGGTATCATAATCACCGCTTGGGCTGTACCAGAGACTGGCAGGGCAAGGGTATCATAATCACCGCCTGGGCTGCACCACAGACTGGCGGGGCGAGGGTATCATAATCACCGCTTGGGCTGTACCAGAGACTGGCACGGCAAGGGTATCATAATCACCGCTTGGGCTGTACCAGAGACTGGCAGGGCAAGGGTATCATAATCACCGCTTGGGCTGCACCAGAAACTGGCAGGGCAAGGGTATCATAATAACCGCTTGGGCTGTACCAGAGACTGGCAGGGCAAGGGTATCATAATCACCGCTTGGGCTGTACCAGAGACTGGCAGGGCAAGGGTATCATAATCACCGCTTGGGCTGTACCAGAGACTGGCAGGGCAAGGGTATCATAATCACCGCTTGGGCTGTACCAGAGACTGGCAGGGCAAGGGTATCATAATCACCGCTTGGGCTGTACCAGAGACTGGCAGGGCAAGGGTATCATAATCACCGCTTGGGCTGTACCAGAGACTGGCAGGGCAAGGGTATCATAATCACCGCTTGGGCTGTACCAGAGACTGGCAGGGCAAGGGTATCATAATCACCGCTTGGGCTGTACCAGAGACTGGCGGGGCAAGGGTATCATAATCACGGCTTGGGCTGTACCAGAGACTGGCAGGGCAAGGGTATCATAATCACCGCTTGGGCTGTACCAGAGACTGGCAGGGCAAGGGTATCATAATCACCGCTTGGGCTGTACCAGGGACTGGCAGGCCAAGGGTATCATAATCACCGCTTGGGCTGCACCAGAGACTGGCAGGGCAAGGGTATCATAATCACCGCTTGGGCTGTATCAGAGACTGGCAGGGCAAGGGTATCATAATCACCGCTTGGGCTGCACCAGAGACTGGCAGGGCAAGGGTATCATAATCACCGCCTGGGCTGCACCACAGACTGGCGGGGCGAGGGTATCATAATTATCGCTTGGGCTGTACCAGAGACTGGCGGGGCAAGGGTATCATAATCACCGCTTGGGCTGTACCAGAGACTGGCAGGGCAAGGGTATCATAATCACCGCTTGGGCTGTACCAGAGACTGGCAGGGCAAGGGTATCATAATCACCGCTTGGGCTGTACCACAGACTAGCAGGGCAAGGGTATCATAATCACCGCTTGGGCTGCACCAGAGACTAGCAGGGCAAGGGTATCATAATCACCGCTTGGCCTGCACCAGAGACTGGCAGGGCAAGGGTATCATAATCACCGCTTGGGCTGTACCAGAGACTGGCAGGGCAAGGGTATCATAATCACCGCCTGGGCTGCACCACAGACTGGCGGGGCGAGGGTATCATAATTATCGCTTGGGCTGTACCAGAGACTGGCGGGGCAAGGGTATCATAATCACCGCTTGGGCTGCACCAGAGACTGGCAGGGCAAGGGTATCATAATCACCGCTTGGGCTGTACCAGAGACTGTCAGGGCAAGGGTATCATAATCACCGCTTGGGCTGTACCACAGACTAGCAGGGCAAGGGTATCATAATCACCGCTTGGGCTGTACCAGAGACTGGCACGGCAAGGGTATCATAATCACCGCCTGGGCTGCACCACAGACTGGCGGGGCGAGGGTATCATAATTATCGCTTGGGCTGTACCAGAGACTGGCGGGGCAAGGGTATCATAATCACCGCTTGGGCTGCACCAGAGACTGGCAGGGCAAGGGTATCATAATCACCGCTTGGGCTGTACCAGAGACTGTCAGGGCAAGGGTATCATAATCACCGCTTGGGCTGTACCACAGACTAGCAGGGCAAGGGTATCATAATCACCGCTTGGGCTGTACCAGAGACTGGCACGGCAAGGGTATCATAATCACCGCTTGGGCTGTACCAGAGACTGGCAGGGCAAGGGTATCATAATCACCGCTTGGGCTGTACCAGAGACTGGCAGGGCAAGGGTATCATAATCACCGCTTGGGCTGCACCAGAGACTGGCAGGGCAAGGGTATCATAATAACCGCTTGGGCTGTACCAGAGACTGGCAGGGCAAGGGTATCATAATCACCGCCTGGTCTGCACCACAGACTGGCGGGGCGAGGGTATCATAATTATCGCTTGGGCTGTACCAGAGACTGGCGCGGCAAGGGTATCATAATCACCGCTTGGGCTGCACCAGAGACTGGCAGGGCAAGGGTATCATAATCACCGCTTGGGCTGTACCAGAGACTGGCAGGGCAAGGGTATCATAATCACCGCTTGGGCTGTACCACAGACTAGCAGGGCAAGGGTATCATAATCACCGCTTGGGCTGTACCAGAGACTGGCACGGCAAGGGTATCATAATCACCGCTTGGGCTGTACCAGAGACTGGCACGGCAAGGGTATCATAATCACCGCTTGGGCTGTACCAGAGACTGGCAGGGCAAGGGTATCATAATCACCGCTTGGGCTGTACCAGAGACTGGCAGGGCAAGGGTATCATAATCACCGCTTGGGCTGCACCAGAGACTGGCAGGGCAAGGGTATCATAATAACCGCTTGGGCTGTACCAGAGACTGGCAGGGCAAGGGTATCATAATCACCGCTTGGGCTGTACCAGAGACTGGCAGGGCAAGGGTATCATAATCACCGCTTGGGCTGTACCAGAGACTGGCAGGGCAAGGGTATCATAATCACCGCTTGGGCTCTACCAGAGACTGGCAGGGCAAGGGTATCATAATCACCGCTTGGGCTGTACCAGAGACTGGCAGGGCAAGGGTATCACTATCACCGCTTGGGCTGTACCAGAGACTGGCAGGTCAAGGGTATCATAATCACCGCTTGGGCTGTACCAGAGACTGGTGGGGCAAGGGTATCATAATCACGGCTTGGGCGGTACCAGAGACTGGCAGGGCAAGGGTATCATAATCACCGCTTGGGCTGTACCAGAGACTGGCAGGGCAAGGGTATCATAATCACCGCTTGGGCTGTACCAGAGACTGGCAGGCCAAGGGTATCATAATCACCGCTTGGGCTGCACCAGAGACTGGCAGGGCAAGGGTATCATAATCACCGCTTGGGCTGTACCAGAGACTGGCAGGGCAAGGGTATCATAATCACCGCTTGGGCTGTACCAGAGACTGGCAGGCCAAGGGTATCATAATCACCGCTTGGGCTGCACCAGAGACTGGCAGGGCAAGGGTATCATAATCACCGCTTGGGCTGTACCAGAGACTGGCAGGGCAAGGGTATCATAATCACCGCTTGGGCTGTACCAGAGACTGGCAGGCCAAGGGTATCATAATCACCGCTTGGGCTGCACCAGAGACTGGCAGGGCAAGGGTATCATAATCACCGCTTGGGCTGTACCAGAGACTGGCAGGGCAAGGGTATCATAATCACCGCTTGGGCTGTATCAGAGACTGGCAGGGCAAGGGTATCATAATCACCGCTTGGGCTGTACCAGAGACTGGCAGGGCAAGGGTATCATAATCACCGCTTGGGCTGCCCCAGAGACTGGCAGGGTAATGGTATCATAATCACCGCTTGGGCTGCCCCAGAGACTGGCAGGGTAATGGTATCATAATCACCGCTTGGGCTGTACCAGAGACTGGCAGGGCAAGGGTATCATAATCACCGCTTGAGCTGTACCAGAGACTGGCAGGGCAAGGGTATCATAATCACCGCTTGGGATGTACCAGAGACCGGCGGGGCAAGGGTATTATAATCACCGCTTGGGCTGCACCAGAGACTGGCAGGGCAAGGGTATCATAATCACCGCTTGGGCTGTACCAGCGACTGGCAAGGCAAGGGTATCATAATCACCGCTTGGGCTGTACCAGAGACTGGCAGGGCAAGGGTATCATTATCACGGCTTGAGCTGTACCAGAGACTGGCAGGGCAAGGGTATCATAATCACGGCTTGGGCTGTACCAGAGACTGGCAGGGCAAGGGTATCATAATCACCGCTTGGGCTGTACCAGAGACTGGCAGGGCAAGGGTATCATAATCACCGCTTGGGCTGTACCAGAGACTGGCAGGCCAAGGGTATCATAATCACCGCTTGGGCTGCACCAGAGACTGGCAGGGCAAGGGTATCATAATCACCGCTTGGGCTGTACCAGAGACTGGCAGGGCAAGGGTATCATAATCACCGCTTGGGCTGTACCAGAGACTGGCAGGCCAAGGGTATCATAATCACCGCTTGGGCTGTACCAGAGACTGGCAGGGCAAGGGTATCATAATCACCGCTTGGGCTGTACCAGAGACTGGCAGGGCAAGGGTATCATAATCACCGCTTGGGCTGTACCAGAGACTGGCAGGGCAAGGGTATCATAATCACCGCTTGGGCTGTATCAGAGACTGGCAGGGCAAGGGTATCATAATCACCGCTTGGGCTGTACCAGAGACTGGCAGGGCAAGGGTATCATAATCACCGCTTGGGCTGCCCCAGAGACTGGCAGGGTAATGGTATCATAATCACCGCTTGGGCTGCCCCAGAGACTGGCAGGGTAATGGTATCATAATCACCGCTTGGGCTGTACCAGAGACTGGCAGGGCAAGGGTATCATAATCACCGCTTGAGCTGTACCAGAGACTGGCAGGGCAAGGGTATCATAATCACCGCTTGGGCTGTACCAGAGACTGGCAGGGCAAGGGTATCATAATCACCGCTTGGGCTGCACCAGAGACTGGCAGGGCAAGGGTATCATAATCACCGCTTGGGCTGTACCAGAGACTGGCAGGGCAAGGGTATCATAATCACCGCTTGGGCTGTACCAGAGACTGGCAGGGCAAGGGTATCATAATCACCGCTTGGGCTGTACCAGAGACTGGCAGGGCAAGGGTATCATAATCACCGCTTGGGCTGTACCAGAGACTGGCAGGGCAAGGGTATCACTATCACCGCTTGGGCTGTACCAGAGACTGGCAGGGCAAGGGTATCATAATCACCGCTTGGGCTGTACCAGAGACTGGCGGGGCAAGGGTATCATAATCACGGCTTGGGCTGTACCAGAGACTGGCAGGGCAAGGGTATCATAATCACCGCTTGGGCTGTACCAGAGACTGGCAGGGCAAGGGTATCATAATCACCGCTTGGGCTGTACCAGAGACTGGCAGGCCAAGGGTATCATAATCACCGCTTGGGCTGCACCAGAGACTGGCAGGGCAAGGGTATCATAATCACCGCTTGGGCTGTACCAGAGACTGGCAGGGCAAGGGTATCATAATCACCGCTTGGGCTGTACCAGAGACTGGCAGGCCAAGGGTATCATAATCACCGCTTGGGCTGCACCAGAGACTGGCAGGGCAAGGGTATCATAATCACCGCTTGGGCTGTACCAGAGACTGGCAGGGCAAGGGTATCATAATCACCGCTTGGGCTGTATCAGAGACTGGCAGGGCAAGGGTATCATAATCACCGCTTGGGCTGTACCAGAGACTGGCAGGGCAAGGGTATCATAATCACCGCTTGGGCTGCCCCAGAGACTGGCAGGGTAATGGTATCATAATCACCGCTTGGGCTGCCCCAGAGACTGGCAGGGTAATGGTATCATAATCACCGCTTGGGCTGTACCAGAGACTGGCAGGGCAAGGGTATCATAATCACCGCTTGAGCTGTACCAGAGACGGGCAGGGCAAGGGTATCATAATCACCGCTTGGGATGTACCAGAGACCGGCGGGGCAAGGGTATTATAATCACCGCTTGGGCTGCACCAGAGACTGGCAGGGCAAGGGTATCATAATCACCGCTTGGGCTGTACCAGCGACTGGCAAGGCAAGGGTATCATAATCACCGCTTGGGCTGTACCAGAGACTGGCAGGGCAAGGGTATCATAATCACGGCTTGAGCTGTACCAGAGACTGGCAGGGCAAGGGTATCATAATCACCGCTTGGGCTGCACCAGAGACTGGCAGGGCAAGGGTATCATAATCACCGCTTGGGCTGTACCAGAGACTGGCAGGGCAAGGGTATCATAATCACCGCTTGGGCTGTGCCAGAGACTGGCAGGCCAAGGGTATCATAATCACCGCTTGGGCTGCACCAGAGACTGGCAGGGCAAGGGTATCATAATCACCGCTTGGGCTGTACCAGAGACTGGCAGGGCAAGGGTATCATAATCACCGCTTGGGCTGTACCAGAGACTGGCAGGGCAAGGGTATCATAATCACCGCTTGGGCTGTACCAGAGACTGGCAGGGCAAGGGTATCATAATCACCGCTTGGGCTGCCCCAGAGACTGGCAGGGTAATGGTATCATAATCACCGCTTGGGCTGCCCCAGAGACTGGCAGGGTAATGGTATCATAATCACCGCTTGGGCTGTACCAGAGACTGGCAGGGCAAGGGTATCATAATCACCGCTTGAGCTGTACCAGAGACTGGCAGGGCAAGGGTATCATAATCACCGCTTGGGATGTACCAGAGACCGACGGGGCAAGGGTATTATAATCACCGCTTGGGCTGCACCAGAGACTGGCAGGGCAAGGGTATCATAATCAGCGCTTGGGCTGTACCAGCGACTGGCAAGGCAAGGGTATCATAATCACCGCTTGGGCTGTACCAGAGACTGGCAGGGCAAGGGTATCATTATCACGGCTTGAGCTGTACCAGAGACTGGCAGGGCAAGGGTATCATAATCACCGCTTGGGCTGCACCAGAGACTGGCAGGGCAAGGGTATCATAATCACGGCTTGGGCTGTACCAGAGACTGGCAGGGCAAGGGTATCATAATCACCGCTTGGGCTGTACCAGAGACTGGCACGGCAAGGGTATCATAATCACCGCTTGGGCTGTACCAGAGACTGGCACGGCAAGGGTATCATAATCACCGCTTGGACTGTACCAGAGACTGGCAGGGCAAGGGTATCACTATCACCGCTTGGGCTGTACCAGAGACTGGCAGGGCAAGGGTATCATAATCACCGCTTGGGCTGTACCAGAGACTGGCGGGGCAAGGGTATCATAATCACGGCTTGGGCTGTACCAGAGACTGGCAGGGCAAGGGTATCATAATCACCGCTTGGGCTGTACCAGAGACTGGCAGGGCAAGGGTATCATAATCACCGCTTGGGCTGTACCAGAGACTGGCAGGCCAAGGGTATCATAATCACCGCTTGGGCTGCACCAGAGACTGGCAGGGCAAGGGTATCATAATCACCGCTTGGGCTGTACCAGAGACTGGCAGGGCAAGGGTATCATAATCACCGCTTGGGCTGTACCAGAGACTGGCAGGCCAAGGGTATCATAATCACCGCTTGGGCTGCACCAGAGACTGGCAGGGCAAGGGTATCATAATCACCGCTTGGGCTGTACCAGAGACTGGCAGGGCAAGGGTATCATAATCACCGCTTGGGCTGTATCAGAGACTGGCAGGGCAAGGGTATCATAATCACCGCTTGGGCTGTACCAGAGACTGGCAGGGCAAGGGTATCATAATCACCGCTTGGGCTGCCCCAGAGACTGGCAGGGTAATGGTATCATAATCACCGCTTGGGCTGCCCCAGAGACTGGCAGGGTAATGGTATCATAATCACCGCTTGGGCTGTACCAGAGACTGGCAGGGCAAGGGTATCATAATCACCGCTTGAGCTGTACCAGAGACTGGCAGGGCAAGGGTATCATAATCACCGCTTGGGATGTACCAGAGACCGGCGGGGCAAGGGTATTATAATCACCGCTTGGGCTGCACCAGAGACTGGCAGGGCAAGGGTATCATAATCACCGCTTGGGCTGTACCAGCGACTGGCAAGGCAAGGGTATCATAATCACCGCTTGGGCTGTACCAGAGACTGGCAGGGCAAGGGTATCATAATCACGGCTTGAGCTGTACCAGAGACTGGCAGGGCAAGGGTATCATAATCACCGCTTGGGCTGCACCAGAGACTGGCAGGGCAAGGGTATCATAATCACCGCTTGGGCTGTACCAGAGACTGGCAGGGCAAGGGTATCATAATCACCGCTTGGGCTGTGCCAGAGACTGGCAGGCCAAGGGTATCATAATCACCGCTTGGGCTGCACCAGAGACTGGCAGGGCAAGGGTATCATAATCACCGCTTGGGCTGTACCAGAGACTGGCAGGGCAAGGGTATCATAATCACCGCTTGGGCTGTACCAGAGACTGGCAGGGCAAGGGTATCATAATCACCGCTTGGGCTGTACCAGAGACTGGCAGGGCAAGGGTATCATAATCACCGCTTGGGCTGCCCCAGAGACTGGCAGGGTAATGGTATCATAATCACCGCTTGGGCTGCCCCAGAGACTGGCAGGGTAATGGTATCATAATCACCGCTTGGGCTGTACCAGAGACTGGCAGGGCAAGGGTATCATAATCACCGCTTGAGCTGTACCAGAGACTGGCAGGGCAAGGGTATCATAATCACCGCTTGGGATGTACCAGAGACCGACGGGGCAAGGGTATTATAATCACCGCTTGGGCTGCACCAGAGACTGGCAGGGCAAGGGTATCATAATCAGCGCTTGGGCTGTACCAGCGACTGGCAAGGCAAGGGTATCATAATCACCGCTTGGGCTGTACCAGAGACTGGCAGGGCAAGGGTATCATTATCACGGCTTGAGCTGTACCAGAGACTGGCAGGGCAAGGGTATCATAATCACCGCTTGGGCTGCACCAGAGACTGGCAGGGCAAGGGTATCATAATCACGGCTTGGGCTGTACCAGAGACTGGCAGGGCAAGGGTATCATAATCAGCGCTTGGGCTGTACCAGAGACTGGCACGGCAAGGGTATCATAATCACCGCTTGGGCTGTACCAGAGACTGGCACGGCAAGGGTATCATAATCACCGCTTGGACTGTACCAGAGACTGGCAGGGCAAGGGTATCATAATCACCGCTTGGGCTGTACCAGAGACTGGCAGGGCAAGGGTATCATAATCACCGCTTGGGCTGCACCAGAGACTGGCAGGGCAAGGGTATCATAATAACCGCTTGGGCTGTACCAGAGACTGGCAGGGCAAGGGTATCATAATCACCCCTTGGGCTGTACCAGAGACTGGCAGGGCAAGGGTATCATAATCACCGCTTGGGCTGTACCAGAGACTGGCAGGGCAAGGGTATCATAATCACCGCTTGGGCTGTACCAGAGACTGGCAGGGCAAGGGTATCATAATCACCGCTTGGGCTGTACCAGAGACTGGCAGGGCAAGGGTATCACTATCACCGCTTGGGCTGTACCAGAGACTGGCAGGGCAAGGGTATCATAATCACCGCTTGGGCTGTACCAGAGACTGGCGGGGCAAGGGTATCATAATCACGGCTTGGGCTGTACCAGAGACTGGCAGGGCAAGGGTATCATAATCACCGCTTGGGCTGTACCAGAGACTGGCAGGGCAAGGGTATCATAATCACCGCTTGGGCTGTACCAGAGACTGGCAGGCCAAGGGTATCATAATCACCGCTTGGGCTGCACCAGAGACTGGCAGGGCAAGGGTATCATAATCACCGCTTGGGCTGTACCAGAGACTGGCAGGGCAAGGGTATCATAATCACCGCTTGGACTGTACCAGAGACTGGCAGGCCAAGGGTATCATAATCACCGCTTGGGCTGCACCAGAGACTGGCAGGGCAAGGGTATCATAATCACCGCTTGGGCTGTACCAGAGACTGGCAGGGCAAGGGTATCATAATCACCGCTTGGGCTGTATCAGAGACTGGCAGGGCAAGGGTATCATAATCACCGCTTGGGCTGTACCAGAGACTGGCAGGGCAAGGGTATCATAATCACCGCTTGGGCTGCCCCAGAGACTGGCAGGGTAATGGTATCATAATCACCGCTTGGGCTGCCCCAGAGACTGGCAGGGTAATGGTATCATAATCACCGCTTGGGCTGTACCAGAGACTGGCAGGGCAAGGGTATCATAATCACCGCTTGAGCTGTACCAGAGACTGGCAGGGCAAGGGTATCATAATCACCGCTTGGGATGTACCAGAGACCGGCGGGGCAAGGGTATTATAATCACCGCTTGGGCTGCACCAGAGACTGGCAGGGCAAGGGTATCATAATCACCGCTTGGGCTGTACCAGCGACTGGCAAGGCAAGGGTATCATAATCACCGCTTGGGCTGTACCAGAGACTGGCAGGGCAAGGGTATCATAATCACGGCTTGAGCTGTACCAGAGACTGGCAGGGCAAGGGTATCATAATCACCGCTTGGGCTGCACCAGAGACTGGCAGGGCAAGGGTATCATAATCACCGCTTGGGCTGTACCAGAGACTGGCAGGGCAAGGGTATCATAATCACCGCTTGGGCTGTACCAGAGACTGGCAGGCCAAGGGTATCATAATCACCGCTTGGGCTGCACCAGAGACTGGCAGGGCAAGGGTATCATAATCACCGCTTGGGCTGTACCAGAGACTGGCAGGGCAAGGGTATCATAATCACCGCTTGGGCTGTATCAGAGACTGGCAGGGCAAGGGTATCATAATCACCGCTTGGGCTGTACCAGAGACTGGCAGGGCAAGGGTATCATAATCACCGCTTGGGCTGCCCCAGAGACTGGCAGGGTAATGGTATCATAATCACCGCTTGGGCTGCCCCAGAGACTGGCAGGGTAATGGTATCATAATCACCGCTTGGGCTGTACCAGAGACTGGCAGGGCAAGGGTATCATAATCACCGCTTGAGCTGTACCAGAGACTGGCAGGGCAGGGGTATCATAATCACCGCTTGGGATGTACCAGAGACCGGCGGGGCAAGGGTATTATAATCACCGCTTGGGCTGCACCAGAGACTGGCAGGGCAAGGGTATCATAATCACCGCTTGGGCTGTACCAGCGACTGGCAAGGCAAGGGTATCATAATCACCGCTTGGGCTGTACCAGAGACTGGCAGGGCAAGGGTATCATAATCACGGCTTGAGCTGTACCAGAGACTGGCAGGGCAAGGGTATCATAATCACCGCTTGGGCTGCACCAGAGACTGGCAGGGCAAGGGTATCATAATCACGGCTTGGGCTGTACCAGAGACTGGCAGGGCAAGGGTATCATAATCACCGCTTGGGCTGTACCAGAGACTGGCAGGGCAAGGGTATCATAATCACCGCTTGGGCTGTACCAGAGACTGGCAGGGCAAGGGTATCATAATCACCGCTTGGGCTGTACCAGAGACTGGCAGGGCAAGGGTATCATAATCACCGCTTGGGCTGTACCAGAGACTGGCAGGGCAAGGGTATCATAATCACCGCTTGGGCTGTACCAGAGACTGGCAGGGCAAGGGTATCATAATCACCGCTTGGGCTGTACCAGAGACTGGCGGGGCAAGGGTATCATAATCACCGCTTGGGCTGTACTAGAGACTGGCGGGGCAAGGGTATCATAATCACCGCTTGGGCTGTACCAGAGACCAGTAGGGCAAGGGTATCATAATCACCGCTTGGGCTGTACCAGAGACTGGCAGGGCAAGGGTATCATAATAACCGCTTGGGCTGTACCAGAGACTGGCAGGGCAAGGGTATCATAATCACCGCTTGGGCTGTACCAGAGACTGGCAGGGCAAGGGTATCATAATCACCGCTTGGGCTGTACCAGAGACTGGCAGGGCAAGGGTATCATAATCACCGCTTGGGCTGTACCAGAGACTGGCAGGGCAAGGGTATCATAATCACCGCTTGGGCTGTACCAGAGACTGGCAGGGCAAGGGTATCATAATCACCGCTTGGGCTGTACCAGAGACTGGCAGGGCAAGGGTATCATAATCACCGCTTGGGCTGCACCAGATACTGGCAGGGCAAGGGTATCATAATCACCGCTTGGGCTGTACCAGATACTGGCAAGGCAAGGGTATCATAATCACCGCTTGGGCTGTACCAGAGCGCGGCAGGGCAAGGGTATCATAATCACCGCTTGGGCTGCACCAGAGACTGGCAGGGCAAGGGTATCATAATCACCGCTTGGGCTGTACCAGAGACTGGCAGGGCAAGGGTATCATAATCACCGCTTTGGCTGTACCAGAGACTGGCAGGGCAAGGGTATCATAATCACCGCTTGGGCTGTACCAGAGACTGGCAGGGCAAGGGTATCATAATCACCGCTTGGGCTGTACCAGAGACTGGCAGGGCAAGGGTATCATAATCACCGCTTGGGCTGTACCAGAGACTGGCAGGGCAAGGGTATCATAATCACCGCTTGGGCTGCACCAGAGACTGGCAGGGCAAGGGTATCATAATCACCGCTTGGGCTGTACCAGAGACTGGCAGGGCAAGGGTATCATAATCACGGCTTGGGCTGTACCAGAGACTGGCAGGGCAAGGGTATCATAATCACCGCTTGGGCTGTACCAGAGACTGGCAGGGCAAAGGTATCATAATCACCGCTTGGGCTGTACCAGAGACTGGCAGGGCAAGGGTATCATAATCACCGCTTGGGCTGTACCAGAGACTGGCAGGGCAAGGGTATCATAATCACCGCTTGGGATGTACCAGAGACCGGCAGGGCTAGGGTATCATAATCACCGCTTGGCCTGCACCAGAGACTAGCAGGGCAAGGGTATCATAATCACCGCTTGGGCTGTACCAGAGACTGGCAGGGCAAGGGTATCATAATCACCGCTTGGCCTGCACCAGAGACTAGCAGGGCAAGGGTATCATAATCACCGCTTGGGCTGTACCAGAGACTGGCAGGGCAAGGGTATCATAATCACCGCTTGGGCTGTACCAGAGACTGGCAGGGCAAGGGTATCATAATCACCGCTTGGGCTGTACCAGATACTGGCAAGGCAAGGGTATCATAATCACCGCTTGGACTGTACCAGAGACTGGCAGGGCAAAGGTATCATAATCACCGCTTGGGCTGTACCAGAGACTGGCAAGGCAAGGGTATCAAAATCACCGCTTGGGCTGTAACAGAGACTAGCAGGGCAAGGGTATCATAATCACCGCTTGGGCTGTACCAGAGACTGGCAGGGCAAGGGTATCATAATCACCGCTTGGGCTGTACCAGAGACTGGCAGGGCAAGGGTATCATAATCACCGCTTGGGCTGTACCAGAGACTGGCAGGGCAAGGGTATCATAATCACCGCTTGGGCTGTACCAGAGACTGGCAGGGCAAGGGTATCATAATCACCGCTTGGGCCGTACCAGAGACTGGCAGGGCAAGGGTATCATAATCACCGCTTGGGCTGTACCAGAGACTGGCAGGGCAAGGGTATCATAATCACCGCTTGGGCTGTACCAGAGACTGGCGGGGCAAGGGTATCATAATCACCGCTTGGGCTGTACTAGAGACTGGCGGGGCAAGGGTATCATAATCACCGCTTGGGCTGTACCAGAGACCAGTAGGGCAAGGGTATCATAATCACCGCTTGGGCTGTACCAGAGACTGGCAGGGCAAGGGTATCATAATAACCGCTTGGGCTGTACCAGAGACTGGCAGGGCAAGGGTATCATAATCACCGCTTGGGCTGTACCAGAGACTGGCAGGGCAAGGGTATCATAATCACGGCTTGGGCTGTACCAGAGACTGGCAGGCCAAGGGTATCATAATCACCGCTTGGGCTGTACCAGAGACTGGCAGGGCAAGGGTATCATAATCACCGCTTGGGCTGTACCAGAGACTGGCAGGGCAAGGGTATCATAATCACCGCTTGGGCTGTACCAGAGACTGGCAGGGCAAGGGTATCATAATCACCGCTTGGGCTGCACCAGATACTGGCAGGGCAAGGGTATCATAATCACCGCTTGGGCTGTACCAGATACTGGCAAGGCAAGGGTATCATAATCACCGCTTGGGCTGTACCAGAGCGCGGCAGGGCAAGGGTATCATAATCACCGCTTGGGCTGCACCAGAGACTGGCAGGGCAAGGGTATCATAATCACCGCTTGGGCTGTACCAGAGACTGGCAGGGCAAGGGTATCATAATCACCGCTTTGGCTGTACCAGAGACTGGCAGGGCAAGGGTATCATAATCACCGCTTGGGCTGTACCAGAGACTGGCAGGGCAAGGGTATCATAATCACCGCTTGGGCTGTACCAGAGACTGGCAGGGCAAGGGTATCATAATCACCGCTTGGGCTGTACCAGAGACTGGCAGGGCAAGGGTATCATAATCACCGCTTGGGCTGCACCAGAGACTGGCAGGGCAAGGGTATCATAATCACCGCTTGGGCTGTACCAGAGACTGGCAGGGCAAGGGTATCATAATCACGGCTTGGGCTGTACCAGAGACTGGCAGGGCAAGGGTATCATAATCACCGCTTGGGCTGTACCAGAGACTGGCAGGGCAAAGGTATCATAATCACCGCTTGGGCTGTACCAGAGACTGGCAGGGCAAGGGTATCATAATCACCGCTTGGGCTGTACCAGAGACTGGCAGGGCAAGGGTATCATAATCACCGCTTGGGATGTACCAGAGACCGGCAGGGCTAGGGTATCATAATCACCGCTTGGCCTGCACCAGAGACTAGCAGGGCAAGGGTATCATAATCACCGCTTGGGCTGTACCAGAGACTGGCAGGGCAAGGGTATCATAATCACCGCTTGGCCTGCACCAGAGACTAGCAGGGCAAGGGTATCATAATCACCGCTTGGGCTGTACCAGAGACTGGCAGGGCAAGGGTATCATAATCACCGCTTGGGCTGTACCAGAGACTGGCAGGGCAAGGGTATCATAATCACCGCTTGGGCTGTACCAGATACTGGCAAGGCAAGGGTATCATAATCACCGCTTGGACTGTACCAGAGACTGGCAGGGCAAAGGTATCATAATCACCGCTTGGGCTGTACCAGAGACTGGCAAGGCAAGGGTATCAAAATCACCGCTTGGGCTGTAACAGAGACTAGCAGGGCAAGGGTATCATAATCACCGCTTCTTATTGCAGCACTGTGATATCAACTTATGATATATCGTGTGCAAAGCTTCCCTCGTTTCCCGTCATTAAATATTTTACTTTGGTACATAATTGATACCAGGGCCGTAGGATGAGGGATGGGCCCCCGCTTCCCTTTACGGAAAAAAAAAATGTCTAGCTCAAAAGTCGTGAAAATTGCGAAAACTGTATCAGTGCGCGTTACGCATGAGACGGACAGTCATGCCATTTGTTGTGTTAAACCCTCCGTTACAAAACATCGCAGCTTGAAACTTTATGCCAGATACTAATTCAAAATATATATGTAGCAACTAAACAGGAACCTGCTTCTACGGCTTTACGAGTTTCTACAGATTTCGTGACTAAAACGTTCTGCACTTATCAAACTATAAGTCGCATAACTTGCACAATCATCCGGGTTGCTTTGAAATTTACTCTAATTATGTGGATATATTATGTTCAGTTTACGAATTAATTGACCTAGAAGATGGCCTATAAATTTGAGGAATTGAGAAATTGAGAAGAGGAATGATCGATAACATTAACAACTATTTTCTTGTGCAGCATTATCCAGTCTATCCAGTTAATGAAACCTTAGTTAATCTAGACAGGGGTGTTGGGGGCGTTCGTCAATACCTTCTTGGGACTGCCTTTCTTCCTTATAACTCGATCGCTCTACGCTTGTCCTTGCACTTGCAAGTCTCTCTTGGAAATTATTTCCTCGTCGTCCTTTTTTAAGCTTCCCATTTGTTCAAAAACTCCACTCCTTTCATTATTCTGTCTTGATTTTGATCTGGTACCCTTAGCCGCTTCTCTTTCTCTCTTCACACTAACAAGTCACGCCGTATCTTCTGGCTTTCCTAGCCGCCCCTCTTTTTCTTCTGAAACTAGCACCCCTTTTTCCTCCTCTGGCACCCACATCCACTCAACCTTCATTTCTTCTTACTCTTTCCTGGCAAGCCCATTCCCTCCTGTTCCCCTTGTGGCATCCTCTTTTGCTCCTTATCGTCCCCTGGCACTCGCATTTCTTCCTCGTGCTCTCCTGGCAATTCCCTTCTGGTGTTCTTATTATCATCCTAATCTCTCCTGACCGCTCTTCCCTTTTCCTCTGGAATTTCCCCCCACGTTTTCCTCCTCTGGAACCAGCATTATCTTTTTTTCATGCTAACAGGTCACTCCTCCTCCGAATCTCTTGCCACTCCCAGTCTTCTGAAATACCCCTCTTCCTACTGTGACACCCACCTCCACGCGCCATTGTTCCCTTCTTGCACTTCCATCCCTTCTTATACTTTCCTGACACTATCATTCTCTCCTTACCCTCTCCTGGCATTCTCATTCCCTCCGTACAATGTCCTGGTATTCCCATTTCCTCCTTATATTCTCCTGGCACTCACCTTCCCTTCTTATACTGTCCTGGCACTCGCCTTCCCTCCTTATACTGTCCTGGCACTCACAATTTACAGACAGTTGGCCTTTCGCCGGCGGGAATCCCCCACAGGCGCTCCTGGCTCCAAGCGGAAGGAGTCAAGGTCTACGGACATAAAGTACAATGCCGTCGCAAGCCGTCTAAATAACAAATCACCAATTCGGGATACCTTCAATTATTTCCAGATATATTAATCAAGATACATTATGATATATTAGATTTAATTCAACATATCCGAAATCAATTCAATATGTCATCAGTTCAATTTGTTAGGTCTTAATTTAATTCAAGATATCTGAAATTTATTTCAATATATCTGAAATTCAATTCAAGATATATGACATTCAATTCAAGATATCTGACATTGAATTGTAGATATCTGACATTCAATTGAAGACTTTGAAATTCAATTAAAGACATTGATATTCAATTGAAGATATTGAAATTCAATTGAAGACATTGAAATTCCATTTTTCAGATTTATTTTTCTCATCAAATTTAAATTTTGTATGCGTAACATATCGAATTTGTCTCACCATAGATAGGTGTGATTTCAACATATTTTGAATTTTGAATTCAATATATTTTGAATTCAAGTTTGGATATGTGACACGTCGAATTTTTCTCAACAAGTACATGCTTTAAAATCAACATGCGACACACAACTTAGTGAGGGGCTTCCCTGCCCCACATCCCCGTGAGGGGCCCTATATTTCTCTGTGGCCAAAACTCGCTGTGTAACTTGGAAATCTGCCAGCTTCCTGCCTTAGAGACTTTTGGTAGGCTGGTAGGTAGACGTCTTGTAATGTCCAATGGCTTTTCAAGTAGGCAGTTGAGTTGCACTAGGGGGGCGGGGTGGGAGGCTTGGTTAAAGCATATAATCAGAATAATGAAGTGACGGGGCATGGCGTTTGTTAAACATTAGAACTGCTGCCTGTTCCGAACGTTGGGAGGTCAAATTCTGAAACGAGGCAATCAGTCTTTAAAGTCCCAGTCCACGTACTAGACTAGAAGGCGACACTAATTCAATTTGTGCTGGGATCGCGGGTTCCATCTGGTATAACTGGGCGACAGCTACGCCCGTGGTAGCGAGAGGCCAGATATGCTCAGAACATGCTAGATAACTTTAAATGACATATACAAGTATATGATGTGCAGATTACATGGTGGGGGGGGGGGGGGGGGGGAGGGGGGGCTGGATAAGTGGCCAAAGTAGCGGAATCAACGGCAGCCATCTACTCTATTATCTACTATCTACTATGATGTAGTCATGACAACCAGCGATTCAACGAATGGCGTTTACCGCCAACCCACATATATCTAGCTACCAGCTCTGTCACAACTCACCATCGGTAGGTAGGAGAACTGATCGTTCAAGGGTTAGAGCAAGACTGAGACACCTTCTTTATAATTAAGGGCGAATATAGTGTCGCCATCTATTGATCTATAGAGTCGCGTAAAGACTGTTCAATTTGCATTTTCACTTACGAAGCAGCTAATAGTCCTCATCCCCCACCCAGCCTGTCCCCTCCCATAGAAGACCAAGGATCTCGTTGTGCAGGAAGTCAAGGCAGACTAGAGCGGTCTGCACCTTGTTAGGTTTGCATAGTCAACGAGTTCAAGATGACATCATTCTGGGAGCGCGTTATGATAAAAAAAGACTTCCTTTCAAAGAAATTGCTACCAGATCTACCTTAAGCCCGCATTTAATATGCATTGATTTGAACAGATCTAAGTGGGGCATGCCGAATGTGTGTTTGTTGTTAGTGAGAGGTGCGGGAGGTGAGGTGCTTTACCACGCAAGTCGCATTTCGCGCCTTTCATTGCGGAACCTAATTGGATCTGTCTACACAAGACGGTCCCAACAATGCTACCTTACATAATTTGTCAGATAACTTCGAAAATGTTCACTAGAGGGCGGCACTATATGTGTGATATGTTCCTAATGAGAATAAGAGATACATGATGCAGTGACAGTGACTTGTCGATGGCTGAACCTTGATCATGACCGCAGTGTAATCGTCAGCTCGATGGGACGTCGCCTTTCATTCGTCGTGAGTTACACGACAGAAACAAATGAAAGAGAAACTGCAGATGTATTTAATATGTTTATTGAATTAAATATGTTTACAAGCAAGGTCTAGAGATGTACAGCATGCAATCACAAGGAAGACCAGAATTAATACGTAAGAACGTTGACAACAGCGCGTTAGAGCTTAGACAACAGTGCGTAAGAGCTTTAACAACACGTAAGATCGTTGATAACAGTGTGTAACAACGTTGACAACACTGTGTAAGAGCGTTGATAACAGTATGTAAGAGCGTTGACGACAGTGTGTAAGAGCTTTGAAAATAGCGCGTAAGGAAATTTAAGTATGTTGTGTAAACGATAGGTTAACAACTCATAGGTTAGTATCATGTTTCTAAAACTGAACAAATATACACACAACTCATCCATGAAACATCTCATGTGGGCATTACTTCATATCCCAAAGCCGTAGTTCTAAAAACCGCAAATAAAGTCAGTATTAGCCAGGGCCGTGAATTGAATATTCCATATCAACATCATTAAAAATATTGTCACAATAAGTGTAATTTGGCAGCGTCGCAAACAAAAGACCAGCCTTTGACGTACGTCTGTCATAAATGTGGACTTTTCTCTTTACAGCACCTGTATTAATTAGTACTTCCAAAGAGATGGTCCACGTTTGGCAAACTCTTGATTTAACTTACGCAACTGGTCAAAATAAGTCTTTCCCAGTACAATTGACCATATATATATATTGGCAATTAATATAATAATATTCAGGAGATCTTCATGGCATGCGTTGAAAAACCCTAACATTATGTCTCTTACGGACAAATGAGTTATGTTTCTAGTATTCGCTTGATTGCGTAACAAATTATACAAATTTTGCTACAGTATCTTCACCTCGTCCCATGCCACGAATAAATGGCCTAAAGTTTAGGGCTATTTTTTTTACAGAAATTGCATATATTGTTCTCTATAATGTTACAGCGCTTTAGAAAACATTAGTTACAACTATTCTGCGTAAAATGGCAAACTGAAAACTCGTTTCATTGATGGTTATCAGATATGGTAAATTATATATCATACACCAATTAACTGTCACAGCGTTCCAAGTATTTTTGTCCCCATATTCTGCTTCGTTCTTTGAACTAAATTGCAGACTAATAACCAACTTTCTATATACATAGTTGCATACGTTCTTAACGATAATAATTATTTTAAACGCAGACACGTAACCCCCTCTAATCTCCGTCCTTCCTGACGACATAGCTTCACCCATTTTCTAGAGATCTTGGCAAGCTTAGAAAGGTCGCATCCCCCCATTTGTAAAGAAGGGCAGACTTAACTGAAATCCATTATTAATTTCTGATTAAAGAAGGCGCGGCGTATGACTGGCAACACAAGGGACACGTGGGCCTGATCGAGAACCACGTGTCGATACAAGGCGCGCAGAACACGTGCTTGCACTTCTCCAGCACCCTTATATTAGCGATTTCAGAACAACAAATTGAACACTCTGCCGTCTGTATTGGGACATGACCACTTGTGGCAGCTGATGATACGCCCCGGGGTGCCATACCACTGGTAGCAGCTGAGGATACGCCAGGGGAAACATGGCCACTGGTGGCAGCTGAGGGTACGCCCCGGGGAGCTTGGCCACTGGCCACAGCTGAGGGTACGCCCCGGGGGACATGGCCACTGGTGGGAGCTGAGGATACGCCCCGGGGGACATGACCACTAGTCACAGCTGATGGTACGCCAAGGGGTGTCTGGTCACTGGTGGCAGCTGGGGGTACGCCCCGGGGGACATGGCCACTAGTGGCAGCTGAGGGTACGCCACAGGGGACCTGGCCTCTGGATGCAGCTGAGGGTACGCCCCGGGGGAACTGGACAATGGGGGCAGCTGTGGGTACGCCCCGGGGGACCTGTCCACCAGTAGCAGCTGAGGATACGCCCCGGGAGAAATGGAGAATGGTAGCAGCTCTGGGTACGCCGCGGGGGGAACGGAAAATTTTGGCAGCTGTGGGTACGCCCCGGGGGGAACGGAAAATGGGGGCAGCTGTGGGTACGCCCCGGGAGGAACGGAAAATGGGGGCAGCTGTGGGTAGGCCCCGGGAGGAACGGAAAATGGGGGCAGCTGTGGGTAGGCCCCGGGAGGAACGGAAAATGGGGGCAGCTGTGGGTACGCCCCGGGGGGTACGGAAAATGGTGGCAGCTGTGGGTACGCCCCGGGGGGAACGGAAAATGGTGGCAGCTGTGGGTACGCCCCGGGGGGAACGGAAAATGATGGCAGCTGTGGGTACGCCCCGGGGGGAACGGAAAATGGTGGCAGCTGTGGGTACGCCCCGGTGGGAACGGAAAATGGTGGCAGCTGTGGGTACGCCGCGGGGGGTACGGAAAATAGTGGCAGCTGTGGGTACGCCCCGGGGAAAATGGAAAATGGGGGCAGCTGTGGGTACGCCCCGGGGGACCTGTCCACTAGTGGCAGCTGAGGGTACGTCCCGGGGGACATGGTCACTGGTCATAGCTGAGGGTACGCCCCTGGGGACATGGCCACTGGTGGCAGCTGTGGGTACGCCAAGAGGGACCTGGCCACTGGTGGCAGCTGTGGGTGCGTCAAGAGGGACCTGGCCACTGGTGGTAGCTGAGGGTACGCCAAGGGAGACCTGAGAACTGGTGGCGGTTGAAGGTACGTTACGGGGGTCATGGCCACTGGTGGCCACTGAGGGTACGTCATGAGGGACCTGGCCGCTGGTGGCAGCTAAGGGTACGCCAAGGGAGGCCTGGCCACTGGTGGCAGCTAAGGGTACTTCGGGGGGGACCTGGCCACTGGTGTCAGCTGAGGATACGCCCCGTGGGACCAGGCCACTGGTGGCAGCTGAGAGTACGCCAAGGGGGACCTGGCCACTGGTGGCAGCTGACGGTACGCCAAGAGGGACTTTGCCACTGGAGGCACCGTGCCCGCCAGTGTCGATGCCTCTCTCCGCCGTGTCCTGACGGCCGATGACCTGCTGAAAACGACTTTGCCTCTTGCCGTTAATTTCGTTGCAGCATTCGGCCACGGCGTCACTTAGTCTGGTAATGGCAATGATGCCATCTGCTTCTTCGTTTATTAGTAACTTGTCTTTGTCTTGTTTCAGTTGTGCGATGGAAAGAGTGTTATTTCTGTTCTCCTTCGTCTTCTTGGTGGTCAAACTATAGGCAACAGATGTGTACGTTCTCTCCAGTTCTGTCTTAGCTTTCCTCACAGTCACGTCGTCCTGACCAGTCACATGTATTATGTCACTTAAGCCGTTGTTATGCGCCGTCAGCTTAACAGAGTACTTGTTCTCTATCTGCCTAAGCTTCTTCTGTTGCCTATTGGTAAGATATTGCCAATAGTAACGATCAACCTCAAAGGAGGAGGACTGCCTGGGCAGGCTGGGAGAGTCAGCACTAGTGCAGAGTGCGTCAATCTCTTCATCGTTGGACTGGACAGGTCCAGTGCCCTCGCCCATCTGCCCGGAAGATATGGAACTGTTATTGGCGTATTTATCAACAGGGAATCCTGTGTGATGTTTTCCCTTAGATAAACCATGAAGTGCAGCCTTTGCATCCTCCACGTGGACTGTCTTTGCTCCATTCTTTCCTTCGTCATATGTTGCTGAAATACATTCACTTTCGTGAGTGTTACAAGTGTGTTTTTTATCTCTTGTTGCGATAGCAACGCTGTTTGAGACACCAGTATCTCTTTCTTTTTCTTCTGTGTAACTTCTGCTGAGCATGAGGACTCCATCCCCACTGTTCCTTCCTTCTCCCTCCAACGGTTGTGCGGCTCGTCCGTGCACATCTGCGGGACCCATATCAGTCCCTACCGCCTCGACGTCCTTGTGTCTAGAGAGTTTGAGATCGTCATTTGTTCCATCGTCGTGGTGTAGCTTTGTGCTGCTATATACAGTGGTGAAAGCGCCACCTTCATCAGTCGCATGGTCCTCGGGCGGTTTGATTGAGGCTTCACGTCTCGCGGGAGCACTTACTTGCACATCGTGTACCACGGGTTTGGTCCTCCCCGATGATATTGTTCCAGCCCTATCCACTGCGGGGGTCTTCATGTCAAGGTCCCGCGTCGCCTGGCTTTCGGAAGAAGCGCGGCGTATGTCAGCCTCAGGGTACAACCGGCCTGAAACTGACGTCTCAACATGTTCCCTTCGACTTTGCTCCGTGAATGACGCATTCGGACCGTTGATTTGACCCCTGTTATCGCCTTCTTCGGGTGTAGATGGCACCTGTGACTCAGTTGTCATGGTGGCTGAAGTTTTTAGTGCGGCCTGGAGAGCGTTGCCGCAAGCAATAACCTGAGGCATTAAACCCTTTATGGCAAACCTCGGCTCGTTATGGATCACTATCCCTCCAATGTGTTTCATCCGCTGGGATGTGGCTTCCAAAATGCCGCGGGTCTGTAGGGTGGCCACCACCTCTGGGTGGACATGCGCTACCACGGCATTAAACACCTGAAGTGTATCAACATGTCAGGACTCAATGGCCGTACAGGGGTGGGTGAAAGTATATAATTATTGTTCTATAATATTATTTTTCAAGCAGGCTACTTCAAACTATGTCAATAATAAATAGGGCCGCTAACATCCAGTTCAGGTTAAACCTTATTTAGAGTGATCTTCACATGAACTCTTTATAAATTATTTACTGAAGACTAAATAATACGTTATGAACATTAATTTCTACAAGCATCACAAAATAGAAAGATGATCACAGACGTCACTATTGCGCAATAAGAGCCGGAAACCTAATTTACCTGTGTTTCTATCAGCTTTATTCCAGAAAACTCCGCTTTTGCTATCTCCACGAAATACTTGGCAACTGAAAGTGTAAAATTGAGTCTACTGACGTATTAAATCGCACTACTCAATCTACTAGACAAAATGTATTATTATTATTATTCCGCGGATATGTCCTGTACTTAAATTGTTGACCGATTGTTTTCACACGTTCATTTTGAAGAAAAAGTTTAATGTTAGCACACAAAAGAGATGTGGTTGTGCATTGTTCCCCACAGCCAGTATGTCATTGCCGAAATCCACATATCGTACAGTGCACGAATGTACATCGGCTTCGATTGCGTCCGTAAAATAGCGATTACAACCACGAGACCCTTAACCATGTGGCCCTTAATCATTCTCACCTACGGGCCTGTGAAACACTATGGTGGCGTCAAGAGCATCGTGGTCACAGACGCCGTCCTCAGACGCCGTCGGTGAGAAGTACACGTCAGTAATGACGTCACCTAGAGGTGTCCGCCAGCTGGATTCGCTGGGGCCGCTGTGACCGCTGGAGCCGCTCTGACCGCTGGGGCCGCTGGGGCCGCTGGGACCGCTGGGTCCCTGTCCTCCCGTGATGTCGGTGATGTTCTTGATAATGTTCAGCACCTTGTCGCATATCCGGGCTTTTTCAGCGGCTGGTACGGCTGGTATCAGTACCAAGCAGCTCTCCAAGGCCGCCATTGTGGTCTACAACGTCACATAACGTAAAACAAACAGTTCGTTGAAGGGAAAGGAGATGACATCAAGTTTAGAATTGGCGATGGGAATTTGAAGATTGAAGGCCATTTCATTTACATTTTAACCTACGGTATCACGACAAAAACGCTCAAAATGAGTAATGGGCATTTCAAAATGAAAAGGTACTTATCGTCACCGAAGGGTGCCAAGCGTAATGCAGGGGGAATAAGCGTAATTCAAGGGTAATAAGCGTGCTTCAGGGGTACTAAGCCTGAGCCAGGGGTACTAAGCGTGATCCAGGGGTACTAAGCGTGAGCCAGGGGTACTAAGTGTGGTCCAGGGGTACTAAGCGTGAGCCAGGGGTAATAGGCGTGACCCAGGGGTACTAAGCGTGATCCAGGGGTACTAAGCGTGATTCAGGGGCACTAAGCGTGATCCAGGGGCACTAAGCGTGATCCAGGGGTAATAAGCGTAATTCAGGGGTACTAAGCGTGATCCAGGGGTACTAAGCGTGATCCAGGGGTACTAAGCGTGGTCCAGGGGTACTAAGCGTGACCCAGGGGTACTAAGCGTGACCCAGGGGTACTAAGCGAGAGCCAGGGGTACTAAGCGTGGTCCAGGGGTACTAAGCGTGAGCCAGGGCTACTAAGCGTGACCTAGGGGTACTAAGCGTAACCCAGGGGTACTAAGCGTGATCCAGGGGTACTAAGCGTGATCCAGGGGTACTAAGCGTGATCCAGGGGCACTAAGCGTGACCCAGGGGCACTAAGCGTAAGCCAGGGATACTAAGCGTGACCCAGGGGTACTAAGCGTGACCCAGGGGTACTAAGCGTGATCCAGGGGTACTAAGCGTGATCCAGGGGAACTAAGCGTGATCCAGGGGCACTAAGCGTGACCCAGGGGCACTAAGCGTGATCCAGAGGTAATAAGCGTAATTCAGTGGTAATAAGCGTAATTCAGGGGTACTAAGCGTGGTCCAGGGGTACTAAGCGTGACCCAGGGGTACTAAGCGTGGTCCAGGGGTACTAAGCGTAACCCAGGGGTAATAAGCGTAATTCAGGGGTACTAAGCGTGACCCAGGGGTACTAGGCGTGACCCAGGGGTACTAAACGTGATCCAGGGGTACTAAGCGTGATCCAGGGGTACTAAGCGTGATTCAGGGGCACTAAGCGTGATCCAGAATACTGAGCGTGACCCAGGGGTACTAAGCGTGACTCAGCGGCGCTAAGCGGGACCCAAGGGTACGAGAAGTGACCCATGTGTACGAAGCGTGACTCAGGGGTGCAAAGCGTGACCAAGCTGTACTAAGCGTGAATTAGCGTGATCGTGTTCCAGGTATATTAAGCGTGAGATAATGCAACTATAGAAGGAAAATGAGGCATAATTCAGGTGAATCATTGCTTCAGCATAGCTCCCATTCCGTGGGCTCTATGGGCCCAAGCTGGTAAATGACGTCACAAGGAGACGGCCACGCCCTTATCACTATGAGACAACGTCACTAGTACCAGCCGCTTGCACCCCCTCCACTATACCAATCGCTATCGGGTGTCATGGTAATAAGCACAACCAACCGCCATACCGAGGATGTATCCAATGAGCTTTCCCGAATAGAGTGGCGTCCCAGAGCCGCTATATGTGTCAGTCCTGTCCTTGTTCTTCCGAGGAGTCGCCCTGTCAGACTCGGAAAGAAAGTGATAATTCACAGTGGGAATCCCCCACAGGTGCTCCTCGCGCAAAGAGCACCGCTACCCGCTAAGAGTCAAGGTCCACGGACATAATGTACAATGCTATCGCAAGCCTTTTTAATAACAAATCACTAATTCAGGATATCTGAAATTATTTCAAGACATCTTAATCAAGAAATATAGGATATATTAGATTCAATTCAATATATCTAAAATTCAATTCAATATATCTAAAATTCAATTCAACATATCTAAAATTCAATTCAATATATCAATAATCCAATTCAATATATCATTAATTCAATTCAATATATCATGAATTCAATTCCTTATTTCTGAATTCAATTCTTTACTTCTTAATTCAATTCAAGATATCTCGATTTCAATTCAAGATGGCTGAAATTCAATTGAAGATATCTCAATTTTAATTGAAGATATCCGAAATTCAATTGAAGATATCTGAAATTCAATTGAACATATCTGAAATTCAATTGAACATATCTGAAGTTCAATTGAACATATCTGAAGCTCGGATCCACTGTTTGGGAATTTCAAGTGTATATCAGCAAACTTTCTTTGTAGTCCGTCCTCGGAAATGTCACTGTATTTAGTACGGCATCTCAGCACATTTGCATACAGGCGGGGATATATGTACCAGCGTTGTAGAGCAGCCGAAATGGCGGGCCATCCGATAGGTTGTATATCCGTTTTAGATGTTACTTCGAAATGTCAAGACGGGGTCTCCCAATGCCTCACCTGTTCATTTATATGACACATACATTATATTTTGAGTGCAAATGCTTTTTTGTAAAACTTTGATTTCTTAAATATTGATGTTCAAGAAATTGACTTGAATGCCATTTAAGATATCTGAAATTAACTTCTAGATATCTGAAATTGAATTCAAGATAGCTGAAATTGAATCCAAGATATCTGAAATCGATTTCAAGATATGTGAAATTGAATTTAAGATATCTAAAATTGAATTTAAGATATCTGAAATTGAATTTAAGATAGCTGAAATTGAATTTATGATAGCTGAAATTGATTTCAAGTCATCTGAAATTGATTTCAAGATATCTGAAATTGAATTCAAGATATGTGAAATTGCATTTAAGATATCTTAAATTAAACTTAAGATATCTGCTATTGAATTCAAGATAGCTGAAATTGAATTTAAGATAGCTGAAATTGAATACAAGATATGTGTAATTGAATTCAAGATATGTGAAATAGAATTCAAGATATCTGAAATTGAACTCAAGATATCTGAAATTGAATTCAAGATATATGAAATTGAATTTAAGATATCTAAAATTGAATTTAAGATATCTAAAATTAAAATTAAGATATCCGAAATTCAATTCAACATATCTGAAATTCAATTCACGGTATCTGAAATTCAAATCAGGATAACTGAAATTCATTTCAATATATCGAAAATTTAATTCAAGATATATTGAATTGGTGATTGTTTTATTAAAACGGCTTGCGATCCAATGCTGTCAATTCTGTTCAGCGATATCAGGGCCAAGTTGGCCATCTAGAAAGGAATGTATGTGGTAGTTTTGTTGTAATCTCCTTGAATAGCGGGGTTCAATGCCGTGCATAGCTAGACATAAAGTAAAGGCCTCTGTGTGGGTAACACTTGCTGTGTGACTTTAGTTTGGAAATCCGCCAGCTTCCTAGAGGCTTGTGATAGGCTGGAAGGTAGACATCGTGTAGTAAGCGATATTACACCCAACAACGTCTTGCCACCGTGTTCTGGCTTGAGGCCCTCGGGTAAAACCATTGAAGGGTTCAAATACGCAGTTGCGTTGCATTAGGGGAGAGGGGTGGGGCTTAGGTACAGCATATAATCAGAATAATAAAATGATGGGATATTGCGTTTGTTAAACATTGCCGCCTGTTACGAAAGTTGGAAGGGAGGTCGAATTGTGAAACGAGACAGTCTTTGAAATCCCAGTCCGCGCACTAGACAAGAGGGCGGCACTAATTAAATTTGTCGTAAATAACGACGTCATTTTAGGACCGTAACGAGTGTCGAGATCCTGTGGAGCAGAGAACCAGCCGTGGCAGCTTGCGAGCCCAAGTGAACCGAGAGTATAAATTATCTTACCTAGCAACGGGTTTTCAGCCGACGTGTCAGCGGTCTCTGCGGCCTCCAAGGACTGGTAACATGCCGGTGATTTTTGCCGGTGAAAATACATTCAAAATACCATAGGGGTCAGAGATCACCGCTATTTCCTTTTTAGGACGTAATCAATTTGGAATTATACACTTACATTTCCCTCAATTGACAAGACATCTGGTGCATTTGAAGTCAGCTCTAACCTGCAAACAAGGGCGCGGCATGTCATGAATGAGATATTTTATTGTAAAATCATTACCAAACAGGTGGATACCAACATATAACAAGTGTAAGAGGGATACATCAAGATGTCAATACGGTACATTACATTCATTATAAACATATAGCAGCTAAATTGTAAACCTGTAATTAAACTCATATAATGACGAATATATGACTACATTTGTTATTATATCAGGGTGTGTCGGGATTGGAGGGCAACGAATCTATGTGCGTTTGTGGGGTATGTGGGGAGAGGAGGGGGGGGGGGCGGGGTCGTGAGACTGAAGCCAGTAAACTGATTTTTTAATTCCTCTCTTATTAAACAATATCTGCATTAAAAAAATCACACTTCATCAACAACCACGAACACTGTAGGACGACGCACAGAGACAATCGAGGTATTGGCGACGGGGGCTGAGGGAGGTCACTAGGGTGGAGATGGGGGCGTGGGGGGGGGCATAGGAGGGCCTCAATAGGCCTCTGTAATGAGCGAGCCGTTAAGATGAGGGTTAAGGGGGTACGGGGGTGAGTGGAAGAACAAGCACATGCGCTATATGCCCTATGGAGGGCACTGACCTGTTCCCTGTCAGTATATATGTCTTTGTGCCCACACATTCCAATATGAGTACACCACCCCAGCTACCTCGGCCCCTACACCCACCCAGTGCGATGTACCTGTGTCAACAAATGCCCACGTCGTTACTAGATTGCTAGATTGCTCTCAAGAATGCATATTAACATTGGTGATCCAGGAGTTGTGAGAGGATCATAGTCCACTTTGGGCGGACTGAGATATTCACACACAAAAATTACGAGTACGGAAGGGGGATTGGGGTGGGGGCCACAGCTAAAAGGGAGGGACGTACTGAATATTGGTATTGTGTATTCGGGTACAAGAACCTGTGAACATATACTACAGAAATAAATGGATGGCTGACAAGGGTAACAAGAATGGTTCGTTCTCTACGGCGCCACTGGCAAAGTCCACTACACGTAGGGTAGTTATTAAATGTCTCTGTCATGTATTAGAGCTATTCTAACAGTTGTTTCCCGCCAAATTTAATGCGTCTGCATACTACACTGATATGCAAAATAGGGTTGTGAAGCTGGTGGTGCTCGCCGCAGTGCTGCTGGCGCCGGTTGCGCTAGTCGTACACATGAGGTGAGGCAGTACCACGCAAGTCGCACCTAGCGCCTTTAATTTGGGAACCTCATTAGACCTGTCTACACAATACTGCTACCTTACAAAATTCATCAGTTAACTACGAAAATGCTCACTAGAGAGCGGCACTATATGTGTGATATGTTCCTAATGAGAATAAGACATACATGATGCAGTGACAGTGACTTGTCGATGGCTGGACGTTGATCATGACCGCAGAGTAATCTCCAGCTCGATGGGACGTCGCCTTTCATTCGTCGTGACGTCATGAGTTACACGCCAAAAACATATAGAAGAGAAACTGCAGATGTATTTAATCTATTTATTGAATTAAATATGCTTCCAACAAGCAATGTTTAGAGAGGCACGATATGCACTCACATAGAAAACGATAATTAATGCGTTTGGGCTTTGAGAACCGTGCGTAGGAGCATTGACAACAGCACGTGAGAGCATTGACAACATCACATGAGAGCATTGACAACATATAAGACCGTTGACAACATTTAAGACCGTTGACAACAGTGTGTAAGGAACCCTGCGAATGTGTGACTGTAAATGACGATAGGTTTAGCGGCTCACCTAACCACCCACAGGTTATTAACATATCATGTTTCTAAGGCTAAATAAAAATATAAATCAATAAATATACACGCAACTCATCCATGAAACATCTCATGTGGGCATTACTTCATATTCCACCAAACCCGTAGTTCTTAAAAACGCAATTCATTCGGTGTTCGCCCTGGCCGTGAATTGAATTCCATATCAACGACTTCATTAAAACCATTGTTAAACAACGCGATTTGTCTATTCTCTTTACATGACCGGTAATAATAAGTAATTCAGCAGAGGTGATCCACGTTTGGGAAGCTAAGCAGTGAGCGTCTCAAGGTCAGGACGTGCTAAGGCATGTCCATCACTCTATGTCGGTGGGTCAATTTGTACCCACACTATATTTAGTTTGTCCTTAGAGATAAGTATGCAAAGTAACAGCCCTTTGCTTTACTTGTATATTCGCTTAACTTTTCCTACCGCCTTTAATGTCTTTGTAGCACTCTTCCACAGCGTCACAAAATCCGGTAATGGCAATGATGCAAGTTTCGTCTTCCTGGTGGTCAAACGATAGGCTGCAGATATGTACATTTTCTCCAGTTCTGATTTGGCCTTTCTCACTGTCACGTCGTCCTGACCAGTCACATATATTATGTCACATAAGCCGTCTTTATGCCTCGTCAGCTTAACAGAATACCTGTTCCCTATCTGCTGAAGCTTCTTCTGTTGCCTATTGGTAAGATATTGCCAAAAGTAACGATCCACATTAAAGGAAGAGGCCGATTCAGACAGGTTGGGATGCCCAGTCATAGTGCAACGTGTGCCCATATCTTCAACCTTCAGCCGGACAAGTTCAGTGCGCCCGCCCGTCTGCCGGGCAGATCTGGCTCTGTCACTGGTGTATTCATCAAGTTGAACAGGGAATCTTTTGTGATCTTGGCTCTGAGATGAGCCATGAAACCCATCCCAGCGCCCAGCATTATCTCCCAATACAGGTTCGATGTGATGCCTTTCCAGTTTTCTATGGCGGCGTTTGTCGTACACGTGTTTGAGTTGTTCTAAGATACGTTCGCGTTCAGAGTTAACGGCATAGCCCCTCCCGACAATGCACACCTTCCCACTACCACGACACCAGAGCAGAATCTTCGGAAACTCTGCCTGTACCTGACTGAGGTCTTTATGCGCTGGCCATTCCATCTCAAGCTCCTTCACCTGTACGGACGATGCCATGCCTCCGTATAGCAACTCCAATGTCCGACGTCCACGGTCGACGTCCTCTTGTGTCGTTCCAGAAATACTCGGGGACCCATTGTCGCTTTCATCGTTTATTTCTAAACCATGCTTTGACGCAACCTTTTTGACAAGTTTGGCGAAACCCTGGCTAAATCGGGTCATGTACATCCACATCGCTGGGTCAGCGGACAAGGTGGCCGTGTGGCTATACTTTTCTTTCGCCTTTGTCTTGTCAGATTGTTCCTCGAGGGCGACACTCTGGGCCACTGCTGCACTCGGAATGCGGTCTGAGCTGTTTTGTCCAATTACCATCGTTCGCTCGCCGGTTGAGGGAATGAAGCCCTCCAAGTTAGAATCATGTTTGGGAGCTGGATCCACAGTCAGAGTCATGCCGCCACGCCCGGAACCTTCGGGGTCGCAATAGCGCGGACCCTCTGCTCTGTCACTGTCGTTAAACGTGTTAACCTGGTGCTCGCCTTTAGCATTTACTCTTCGACGTTGCTCTGTGAATAACGCATTCGGACCGTTGATTTGACCCCTGTAATCGCCCAACTCGGGTGTCGATGGCACCCGTGACTCAGTTTTCACGGCGGCTGAAGTTTTTAGTGCGGCCTGGAGAACGTTGCCGCAAGCGAAAACCTGAGGCATTAAGCCCTTTATGGCAAACCTCGGCTCGTTATGGATCACTATCCCTCCAATGTGTTTCATCCGCTGGGATGTGGCTTCTAAAATGCCGCGGCTCTGTAGGGTGGCCACCACCTCTGGGTGGACATGCGCAACCACGGCATTAAACACCTGAAATTTATCAACATGTCAGGACTCAATGGCAGTACAGGGGTGGGCAAGAATATATAATTATTGTTCTATAGCATTATCCATCAAGCAGGCTTGTTCACTTTGAACCTCATATATGAATACTGAAGTGGCCGCCCATATCCAATTCGGATGAAACATAGTTTTGAGTGATCTTGACATGAACTCTTTCTACATTGTTTACAGAACACCAAACAATATATGATGAACATCGCTTTCTACCAGCATCACAAAAGAGAGAGATGACCACACAATGTTGTGCAATAAGAGCCGCAAACGTTGTTTACCTGGGTTTCCACCAGCTTCAATCCTGGAAACTCCGTCTTCGCTGTCTCCACAAAATATTTGGCATCTGAAAGCATACAAATGAGTGTCTCAACGTACTAATCGGCCTCGTCAAGCGCGTGAAAATGTATTATGCCCCATTATTGTTATTCGCCAATATTTTCTGTACGTTAATAGTTCAATGTTTAACTTATTAGTTCAATGTTAACACCTAGAACATTTATGGTTGTACGTATGTCCCAAAGCCCACTAGTGTGTTAAATGCGAAAGGGAGGCTAGGGGTTGGAGGGGGGGGGGGGCAAGCGGACTTATGTATAACGTGTAATGTGAGGGCAGTGCGCAGCGAGACTACTGCAGTGGCGGATCTCGAATTGGAAGGCGGTGGGGTTGTAGGGGGTTGCACCCGCCCCTTGAGAACTTGAGCATACACTGTAAAAGTTGGGTTCTGCGACAAAATACATAGCCAAATGACATTAGACCAGTGGAGGATCCAAGATGGGGTGGGGATGCCCCACAAAAAAGCAAATTTTAAGGACTATTGAAGACTAATTTTTACAAATGACCATTATTGAGGAAGATTTACCCATCAATCCTGTCGTAAGTTTTCACAGAACAATCCACCCCCCCCCCCCCCATCCCCTTTTCAAATTGTTAGAACCGGCCCTGTACTACCAACAGATCTGTGACCCTCAATCGACCCACCTCCGGGCCTGTTAAAGACGATAGTGGCGTCAAGGGCATCGGGGTCACACACCGCGTCCTCAGACGCCGCGGGTGAGAAGTACGCGTCAGTGATGACGTCACCTAACGGTGACCGCAAGCTGGATCCGCTGGGACCGCTGTGACCCCTGTGACCGCTGTGACCGCTTTGACAGCTGGGACTGCTGGGACCGCAGGGACCGCTGAGATCCATGGGGCCTTGTTCTCCCGTCATGGCGGTGATGTTCTTGATAATGTTCAGCACCTTGTCGTATATCCGGGCTTTTTCCACGGCTGGTACGGCTGGTATTAGTACAAAGCAGCTCTCCAAGGCCGCCATTGTGGTCTACAACGTCACATACGGTAAAACAAACAGTTCATTGAAGGGAACGGAAAGGAAAACAAGTTTAGAATGGGCGGTGGGAATTTGAAGAATAAAGGCCATTCCATCTAGGTTCTAACCTACTGTATCACGACGAAAAAGCTAAAAATGAGAAATTGACATTTCAAGATGAAAGGTTACTAAGCGTGACCCAAGGATACTAAGCGTGACTCAGGAGTACTAAGCGTGATCCATGGGTACTAAGCGTGATCAAGATATATTAAGTGTGACCCAGTGGGGCTAAGCGGGACCCAGGGATATTAAGCACGACTCACGGATACCAAGCGTGACCCAGGGGGACTGCGTATGACTCATGGGTACTAAATGTTACCCAGGGGTACTAAGCGTGACCCAGGGGTTCTAAGCGTGACCCAGGTGTGCTCAGCGTGACCCAGGGGTACTAAGCGTGACCCAGGCTTACTGAGCGTGACCCATGGGTGCTAAGCGTGACCCATGGGTATTAAGGGTGACCCAAGGGGACAGCGTGAATCACAGAGGCTAAGCGTGACCTAGGCGGACTAAGCGTGACTCACGGGTACCAAGCGTGACCCAGGGGGACTGCCCGTGACTCATGGGTACTAAATGTTACCCAGGGGTACTAAGCGTGACCCAGGGGTTCTAAGCGTGACCCAGGTGTGCTTAGCGTGACCCAGGGGTACTAAGCGTGACCCAGGCTTACTGAGCGTGACCCATGGGTGCTAAGCGTGACCCATGGGTATTAAGGGTGACCCAAGGGGACAGCGTGAATCACAGGAGCTAAGCCTGACCCAGGGGTACTAAGCGTGACTCACGGGACTAAGCGTGACTCACGGGGAATAAGCGTGACCTTGGGATAATAATCGTGGTATAGTATAAGGGAAACATAGAAGGTGGACACAACCTTGTTATGAGAGACCTATTTGGGACAACGCCAGCAGTGCCTGATCGCCTGGCACCCTCTGCACTACCTACCTCTACCCGGTGTCAGATATAGCAATAAGCACAACCAACTCTGCCGTCACACAAAAAAGATATCCAATGAGCTCCCGAAAAGGGTGGCATCTCAGCACCGCTATATGTGTCGGCCCTGTCCTTGTTCTTCCGAGGAGTCCGTATGGAACGTTCGTCGCGATGTCAGACCAGTAAAGGAAGTGACAATTCACAGACAGTTGGCCCCTGGCCGGGGGGAATCCCCCACAAGTGCTCCTGGCGCAAAGAGCACCGAGTCAGGGTTCACAGACATAAAGTACAATGCTATCGCAAGCCGTTTTAATAACAAATCACCAATTTAGGATATCTGAAATTATTTCAAGTTATCTTAATCAAGATATAATAGAATATATTTGATTCCATTTTAGATACCTAAAATTGAATTCAGTATATCACAAATTCAATTAAAGATGTCTAAAGTTCAATTTAGATATTTTAAAATCAATTCAAGATATCTCAAATTCGATTCAAGATATCTCAAATCCAATTCAAGATATTTTAAATTCAATTGAAGATATCTGAAATTGAGTTAAAAATATCTGAAACTTAATTTTGCATGTGTGATAGACCTAGCCATCTTATCAAAATTAGGTGTAATGTCAAGATATCTTAAATTCAATGTAACATAGCTGAAATCCAATTTACGTTATCTTAAATAGAATTAAAATTTTGCATCGTAACACATAGTTCTCATCATAGTTAGGTGTGATTTCAAGATATTTTGAATTTTGATTCAAGAATTCAAGACACTCCCTCCCCGCCCCTCTCCCGTCTAAAGATATTCCCTTCACAACCCTCTCCCATCTAAAGATGCTCCTCCCCACCCCTATCGCGTCCAATGATACTTCTTCCCACCCTTGTCCCGCCTATAGCTGCTCTCTCCCCACCCCTCCGTCGCCTATAGATGCTCCATTCCCACATCTCTCCCGTCTGTAGGTGCTACGTATATAGAAATTCTTGAATTCAATGTTGGATATGTGACCCTTCGGATTTTTCTCAACAAACGCATGTTTTAATAAAGTACCATATCTAGCTCGGATCCACTGTTTGGGAATTTCTTGTGTATGTCAGCAACCTTTCCATCCTCGGAAATGTCACTGTATTTGATACTGCATCTCATCACATTCTCATACAAACGGGGATATATGTACCAGCGCTGTAGATATATCCAATATCTCACCTGTTCATTTACATGACATATGCATTCAGATACATGTTTTGAGTGTAAATGGTATTTTGTATAAATTTGTATTCGGTTTTCTAAAATATCGATGTTCAAGAAACTGACTTTAATTCCATTTAAGATATCAGAAATTTGATTCAAGACTTCTAAAATTGAATAGGCTGGTAGGTAGACGTCTTGTAGTGTCTATTGGGTTTTCAAATACGCAATTGAGTTGCATTAGGGGAGCAGGGTGAGGGGCTTGGGTACAGAATATAATGAGAATAATAAAATAACGGGGTATTGCGTTTGTTAAACATAAGAACTGCCGCCTGTTCCGAACGTTGAAAGGGAGGTCGAATTTCTAAACGAGACAATCACACTTCAAAGTTCCAATCCACACACTAGACTAGAGGGCGGGATAAATTTGTAATGGGATCGTGGGTCCCATCTGCCAGGATTGGGCGACGACAACAACCGTCTCGTTGTAGCCTGATACCAGATCTGCTCAGAACATGTTAGATAACTTTAAATGACATATACAAATATATGGTTGTGCCCATTGCATGGGAGAGGGGGGCCCACTGCATCATATGCAGCGGTTGAATCAAAGGAAGCCATCATTGCCTGTCAGCAGCTCCTGTCCATCTACTCAAATGATGTAGTCATGAAAACCAGCGATTCAAAGGAATGGCGTTTACCGCCAACCCGCACATGTCTAGCTGCCATCTCTGCCACAACTCACCATGGGTAAGTAGAAGGACTCATCGTTCAAGGGTTAGAGCAAGACTAGAATTGAAGGCGAATAGTGTCGCCATCTGGTGAATAGAGTGGCGTTCAATTTGGATTTTAACATGAATCGAGAGAGCCACACCCCCCCCCCCCGGCCCCACGCCTTCGCCCTCCCGTAGGTAACCACGGATCTCGACAATTTCTGTACACGATTTAAGACCTAGTGGCTTGGCGTCTCATATATGGGTAAAACCACAGACATTCCGTCGTTGCGTTGTGCAAGAAACTATAGTCTACCCGATCAAAGGCTTCAGTCTGATCAAGGCAGACTAGAGCTCCCTTGCATAATCAATGAGATCCAATACAAAGGTGGTGGTCAGGTTATATGGTCAGGTTGACGGAGGGGAACGGGTATATGAACTATGTAGAAATAACCTTTTCGCCACTGGCAAAAATCTTAATAATTATTTCATAATCAATGTTCAGTAAGCTTTTTCTGGTCCCTCTCTTATCTCCAAACTTTAAAATCAAGTTAATTAGTGCCTGTTAATTAGTCCTAGGCTCATAGAAACCTAGAGTTTGCTCTCTCCTAAATAATAATTAGCGACTTATAAGAAGTCCCTTCTCACGGTCCAAAATGTTTTTAAGATTCGGCTGAGTAGATCACAGGATCTCGCCACTAGTTGTAATGATGCAACCAAACGCGTTATGATGAAAACAGACTTTCTTCTTTCAAAGACATTTCTACAAGATCTACCTTAAGCCAGCTTCTAATATGCATTGATTTAAACAGATCCAAGTGGGGCATGCCGAATGAGTTTTTTACTGTTATTGGGAGGTGCTGGAGGTGAGGCACTTTACCACGCAAGTCGCATTTCGTGCCCTTCATTTGGGAACCTAATTAGATCTGTATACACAAGACGATTGCATTAATGCTGCATTACATAATTCTTCAGATAACTTCGAAAATGTTCACTAGAGAGCGGCACTATATATGTGTCGTGCTGCTAATCGGAATAAAGACGGAAAGTGTCTGCTTATTTACCTAATACAGCGACTTTGACTTGTCGATGGCTGAGCGTTGATCATGACCAGAGATTAATCGCCAGCTCGATGGGACGTCGCCTTTCATTCGTCGTGACGTCATGAGTTACACGACAGAAACAAATGGAAGAGAAACTGCAGATGTATCTAATATATTTATTGAATTAAATATGTTTCCGACAAGCAAGGTTTAGAGATGAAGAAGACCAGAATTAATACGTTAGAGCGTTGACAACAGCGCGTTAGAGCTTTGAGAACAGTGCGTAGGAGCTTTAACAACACGTAAGAGCGTAGATAACAGTGTTAGTAAGAGCGTTAGTGCTTTAGGAATGCAAACATAACGTTGACAACAACACGTTAGAGCATTGACAACAGCACGTAAGAGAATTGACAAAATATGTCATAGCATTGCCAAAATATAAGACCGTTGGCAACATTTAAGACCTTTGACAACAGCATGTAAGAAACCCTGTGAATGTTGTGTAAATATAAATGACGGTAGGTTTACCGGCTCACCTAACTACCTCAGGTTAAAAACATGGCTTTAAAGCTGAATAAATATACACACAACTCATCCATGAAACATGTAGGCATTACTTCATATTCCACTAAGGCCGTAGTTCTTTAAAAAGCAATAAAATCGGTATAGGCCAGAACTGCGAATTGAATAATACAACATCATTAAAACCATTGTTAAACAACGCGATTTGTTAGCGTTGCAAATAATCAGATTTTGATGCCTCGATCATAAATTTGGAATTAAGTCTATTTTCTTTACAGGACCGGGAATAATAAGTAATCCAGCAGAGGTGGTCCACCTTTGGCAAGCTTAGCACGGTAACTAGCATCCAAATGTGCAGGGCGTACCAAGGCATTTCCATCACTCTGTGTAGGTGTCCCAATCTGTACTAACATTATATTTAATTTGTCCATAAAGATAGGTATGCAAAGTAAGAGCTCCTTCGCTTTACTTGCATACTCGCTTAACTTTGCCTATCGCCGTTAAATCGCTTTGCAAGATTCGGCCACGGCGTCACTAAATCCTGTAATGGTAATGATACCATCTACCATCTGATACCGTCTTCCTCGTTTGATAGTAACTTTTCCTTATCTTGCTTCAGTTGTGCGATGGAAATACTGTTCCTTTTGTTCAGCTTCGTCTTTTTGGTGGTCAAACTATAGGAAACAGATGTGCACGATCTTTCCAGTTCTGATTTAGCGTTTCCCACCATGACGTCGTCCTGACCACCCACATGTATTACGTCACTTAAGCCGTCGTTATGAGCAATCAGCTAATATAGAACTTGTTCTCTATCTGCTCAAGCCTCTTCTGTTGCCTTTTGGTAAGATCTTGCCAAAAGTAACGATCCACTTCGTGCCGCAGAATCTTTGAATATAGGTTTGGTGTGATGCCTTTCCGGATTGCTATGACGGCGCTTGTCGTGTTTCTGTTTTTCTAAGATACCCTTGATATAATCGAAGGCCAAATAGTGTCGCCATCTGGTGAAGAGAGTGGCGTTCAATTTGGATTTTAACTTATGAATCGAGAGGGCCCCCCACCCGCTTCTCCCTCCCGTAGAAAACCAAGGATCTCGACATTTTCTGAAGACCATATAAGGCCTAGTGGCTTGTCTTCCGATAAATGGGTAAAACCACAGACATTCCTTCGTTGATATGTGCAGGAAGCTTTTGCCTACCCGATCAAGGCTTCAATGTGATAAAGGCAGACTAGAGCTCCCTGGGCGTTGCTACGGTTTACCTAATCAATGAAATCCATTTAAAAGGTGATGGTCTGTTCATATGGTCTCGCTAGTGCAGCCGGGGACGGAATAAGCCTGGCTTGGGTCTATGAACTATGTAAAAAACATCTTTAGGTATTTGTGTTTTATTTCAAATCAACAATTCGACAACATGGTACATAAAAGTATATAACAGCCGTAAAGCGGGGTCACATCGAAATGTCTATACGTGAGAATATATTTTCGTATATATGTGTATCATCCCTGTGGAAGAGATAGAAATATATAACGAGGAATACATCAATATATCAGGGGGCTGTTGGGGGAACTGGGGATACATGCTGTAATGTTTCCACCTACAGTTTTGCTTTATTTGCAGGGGGCTGTCTTGGGCATGGACTCGGCTATTGATTAATGCATTCTGTAATTCTGAATCCACGTTTTCCCATTGTTGTGGGCGGCTGAAAGGTAATACATGCTATAATTTCTCCGTATTTATTATATCAGGGGGACTGTTGGGCATGTGCGTGGCAAGGGGGGGGGGGGAAACATCTTTTAGCCACTTGCAAAAATCTTAATAACGATTTAACAATCAATGTTCAGTAAGCTTTCTCTGGCCCATCTCTCATCTCCCAACTTCAAAATAAAGTTACTTAGTCCCCAGCTCCGGGAGCCGGGAGTTGGCCCTTCCCTAGGTAATAATTAGCGATTTATAATAAGTCCCTTCTCACTGTCCAAAGGCGTTTTTAAAATTCGGCTGAGTAGAACACAGGATCTCGTCACTGGTTGTAATGACGCAATCAAGATGACGTCATTCTGGGAGTCGGAGGGCGAATGAGTGTTTAGTGTTAGTGAGAGGGGCGGGAGGTGAGGCACTTTACCACGCAAGTCGCATTTCGCGCCCTTCATTTGGGAACCTAATTAGATCTGTCTACACAAGACGGTTGCAACAATGCTACATTACATAATGTGTCAGATAACTTCGAAAATGTTCACTAGAGGGCGGCACGATATGCGCGTCGTGCTGCTAATCGGAATAAAGACGGAACGTGTCTGCTTATTCACATAATGGAGTGACAGTGACGGTTCGATGGCTGAGCATTGATCATGACCGCAGAGTAATCGCCAGATGAGACGTCGCCTTTCATTCGTCGTGACGTCATGAGTTACACGACAGAAACAAATGGAAGAGAAACTGCAGAGGTATTTAATATATTTATTGAATTAAAAGTATGCTTCCGACAAGCAATGTTAGAGATGTACGGTATGCACTGACATAGAAGACCTGAATTAATGCCTAAGGGCGTTCACAACAGCGCGTTAGAGCTTTGAGAACGCAAAAGAGCGTTGACAATGGTGTGTAAGGGCGTTGACGACAGTGTGCAATAGACTAGACAACGCGTACGAGAGTTGACAATATCAATATCAACATCATTAAAAGTATTGTTAGAAAAAGCTTGGCTATTAATATAATTATATTCAGGAGATCTTCACTGCATGCGTTAAGAACCCTAACATTATGTCTCTTACGGGCAAATGAGTTATGTTTCTAGTATTCGCTTGATTGCGTAACAAATTATACAAATTTTGCTACAGTATCTTCACCTCGTCCCATGCCAAGAATAAATGGCCTAAAGTTTAGGGCCAGTTTTTACAGAAATTGCATATATTGTTCTCTATAATGTTACAGCGCTTTAGAAAAACATCAGCTGCAACTATTCTTTGTAAAATGGCAAGCTGAAAACTCGTTTCATTGATGGTTATCAGATATGGTAAATTATATATCATACACCAATTATCTGTCACCGCTTTCCGAGTATTTTTGTCCCCATATTCTGCTTCGTTCTTTCAACTAAATTGCAGACTAATAACCAACTTTCTATATACATAGTTGCATACGTTCTTAACCGATAATAATTATTTTAAACGCAGACACGTAACCCCCTCTAATCTCCGTCCTTCCTGACGACATAGCTTCACCCATTTTCTAGGGATCTTGGCAAGGTTAGAAAGGTCGCGTCCCCCCATTTGTAAAGAAGGGAAAACTTAACCGAAATCGATTATTAATTTCTGATTAAAGAAGGCGCAGCGTATGACTGGCAACACAAGGGACACATGGGCTTGATCGAGAACCACGTGTCGATACAGGGCGCGCAGAACGCGTGCTTGCACTTCTCCAGCACTTTTCTATTAGTGATTTCAGAACAACAAATTGAACACTCTGCCGTCTGTATTGGGACATGACCACTGGTGGCAGCTGAGGGTACGCCCCGGGGTGCCATGCCACTGGTAGCAGCTGAGGATACGCCAGAGGAAACATGGCCACTGGTGGCCGCTGAGGGTACGCCCCGGGGAGCTTGGCCACTGGCCACAGCTGAGGGTACGACCCGGGGGACATGGCCACTGTTGGGAACTGAGGATACGCCCCGGGGCATATGACCACTAGTCACAGCTGATGGTACGCCAAGGGGTGTCTGGTCACTGGTGGCAGCTGAGGGTACTCCCCGGGGGACCTGGCCTCTGGTGGCAGCTGAGGGTACGCCCCGGGGGAACTGGCCTCTACTGGCAGCAGAGGGTACGCCCCGGAGGACGAGACCCCTGGTGGCAACTGAGGGTACGCCCCGGGGGACATGGCCATTTGTGGCAACTGAGGGTACGCCCCGGGGGACCTGGACACCAGTGGCAGCTGAGGGTACGCCCCCGGGGAAATGGACAATGGGGGCAGTTGTGGGTACGCCCCGGGGGACCTGTCCACTAGTAGCAGCTGAGGCTACGCTCCGGGAGAAATGGAGAATGGTAGCAGCTGTGGGTACGCCCCGGGGGGAACGGAAAATTTTGGCAGCTGTGGGTAGGCCCCGGGGGGAACGGAAAATTTTGGCAGCTGTGGGTACGCCCCGGGGGGAACGGAAAATGGGGGCAGCTGTGGGTAGGCTCCGGGGGGAACGGAAAATGGTGGCAGCTGTGGGTAGGCCCCGGGGGGAACGGAAAATGGTGGCAGCTGTGGGTAGGCCCCGGGGGGAACGGAAAATGGTGGCAGCTGTGGGTACGCTCCGGGGGGTACGGAAAATGGTGGCAGCTGTGGGTACGCCCCGGGGGGAACGGAAAATGGTGGCAGCTGTGGGTACGCCCCGGGAGGAACCGAAAATGGTGGCAGCTGTGGGTACGCCCCGGGGGGAACGGAAAATGGTGGCAGCTGTGGGTACGCCCCGGGGGGAACGGAGAATGGTGGCAGCTGTGGGTACGCCCCGGGGGGAACGGAAAATGGTGGCAGCTGTGGGTACGCCCCGGGGGGAACGGAAAATGGTGGCAGCTGTGGGTACGCCCCGGGGTAAATGAAAAATGGGGGCAGTTGTGGGTACGCCCCGGGGAACCTGTCCACTAGTGGCAGCTGAGGATGCGCTCCGGGGGAAATCAAAGATGGTGGCAGCTGTGGGTACGCCCCGGGGGACATGGTCACTGGTCATAGCTGAGGGTACGCCAAGAGGGACCTGGCCACTGGTGGCAGCTGAGGGTACGCCAAGAGGGACCTGGCCACTGGTGGCAGCTGAGGGTACGCCAAGAGGGACCTGGCCACTGGTGGCAGCTGAGGGTACGCCAAGAGGGACCTGGCCACTGGTGGCAGCTGTGGGTACGCCAAGAGGGACCTGGCCACTGGTGGCAGCTGAGGGTACGCCAAGAGGGACCTGGCCACTGGTGGCAGCTGTGGGTACGCCAAGAGGGACCTGGCCACTGGTGGCAGCTGAGGGTACGCCAAGAGGGACCTGGCCACTGGTGGCATCTGTGGGTACGCCAAGAGGGACCTGGCCACTGGTGGCAGCTGAGGGTACGCTAGGAGGGACCTGGCCACTGGTGGCAGCTGAGGGTACGTCAAGAGGGACCTGGTCACTGGTGGGAGCTGAGGGTACGCCAAGAGGGACCTGGCCACTGGTGGCAGCTGAGGGTACGCCAAGGGGGACATGGCCACTAGTGGCAGCTAAGCGTACTTCGGGGGGGACCTGGCCACTGGTGGCAGCTGAGGGTACGCTAAGATAGACCTGAGAACTGGTGGCAGTTGAAGGTACGCCAAGGGGGACATGGCCACTAGTGGCAGCTAAGCGTACTTCGGGGGGGACCTGGCCACTGGTGGCAGCTGAGGGTACGCCAAGAGGGATCTGGCCACTGGTGGCAGCTGTGGGTACGCCAAGAGGGACCTGGCCACTGGTGGCAGCTGAGGGTACGCCAAGAGGGACTTGGCCACTGGAGACACCGTGCCCGCCAGTGTCGATGCCTCTCTCCGCCGTGTCCTGACGGCCAGTGGCCTGCTGAGAACGACTTTGCCCCTTGCCGTTAATTTTGTTGCAGCATTCGGCCAAGGCGTCACTTAATCCGGTAATGGCAATGATACCATCGGCCTCTTCGTTTATTAGTAACTTGTCTTTGTCTTGTTTCAGTTGTGCGATGGAAAGAGTGTTATTTCTGTTCACCTTCGTCTTCTTGGTGGTCAAACTATAGGCAACAGATGTGTACGTTCTCTCCAGTTCTGTCTTAGCTTTCCTCACAGTCACGTCGTCCTGACCAGTCACATGTATTACGCCACTTAAGCCGTTGTTATGCGCCGTCAGCTTAACAGAGTACTTGTTCTCTATCTGCCTAAGCTTCTTCTGTTGCCTATTGGTAAGATATTGCCAATCAACCTCAAAGGAGGAGGACTGCCTGGGCAGGCTGGGAGAGTCAGCCCTGGTGCAGAGTGCGTCAATCTCTTCATCGTTGGACTGGACAGGTCCAGTGCCCTCGCCAATCTGCCCGGAAGATATGGAACTGTTACTGGCGTATTTATCAACAGGGAATCCTGTGTGATCTTTTCCCTTAGATAAACCATGAAGTGCAGCCTTTGCATCATCCACGTGGACTGTCTTTGCTCCATTCTTTCCTTCGTCATATGTTGCTGAAATACATTCACTTTCGTGAGTGTAACAAGTGTGTTTTTTATCTCTTGTTGCGATAGCAACGCTGTTTGAGACACCAGTATCTCTTTCTTTTTCTTCTGTGTAACTTCTACTGAGCATGAGGACTCCATCCCCACTGTTCCTTCCTTCTCCCTCCAACGGTTGTGCGGCTCGTCCGTGCACATCTGCGGGACCCATATCAGTCCCCACCGCCTCGACGTCCTTGTGTCTAGAGAGTTTCAGATCGTCATTTGTTCCATCGTCGTGGTGTAGCTTTGTGCTGCTATATACAGTGGTGAAAGCGCCACCTTCATCAGTCGCATCGTCCTCGGGCGGTTTGATTGAGGCTTCACATCTCGCGGGAGCACTTTCTTGCGCATCGTGTACCACGGGTTTGGTCCTCGCCGATAATTCTGTTCCAGCCCTATCCAGTGCGGGTGTCTTCATGTCAAGGTCCCGCGTCGCCTGGCTTTCGGAAGAAGCGCGGCGTATGTCAGCCTCAGGGTACAACATGCTTGAAACTGACTTCTCAACATTTTCCCTTCGACTTTGTTCCGTGAATGACGCATTCGGACCGTTGATTTGACCCCTGTTATCGTCTTCTTCGGGTGTCGATGGCACCTGTGACTCAGTTGTCATGGTGGCTGAAGTTTTCAGTGCGGCCTGGAGAGCGTTGCCGCAAGCAATAACCTGAGGCATTAAACCCTTTATGGCAAACCTCGGCTCGTTATGGATCACTATCCCTCCAATGTGTTTCATCCGCTGGGATGTGGCTTCCAAAATGCCGCGGGTCTGTAGGGTGGCCACCACCTCTGGGTGGACATGCGCTACCACGGCATTAAACACCTGAAGTGTATCAACATGTCAGGACTCAATGGCAGTACAGGGGTGGGTGAAAGTATATAATTATTGATCTATAATATTATTTTTCAAGCAGGCTACTTCAAACTATGTCAATAATAAATAGGGCGCTAACATCCAGTTCAGGTTAAACCTTATTTAGAGTGATCTTCACATTAACTCATTATAAATTATTTTCTGAAGACTAAATAATACGTTATGAACATTAATTTCTACAAGCATCACAAAATAGAAAGATGATCACAGACGTCACTATTGCGCAATAAGAGCCGGAAACCTAATTTACCTGTGTTTCTATCAGCTTTATTCCAGAAAACTCCGCTTTTGCTATCTCCACGAAATATTTGGCAACTGAAAGTGTAAAATAGAGTCTCCTGACGCATTAAATCGCCTACTCAATCTACTAGGCAAAATGTATTATTATTATTATTCTGCGGATATGTCCTGTACTTAAATTGTTGATCGATTGTTTTCACACGTTCATTTTTAAGATAAAGTTTAATGTTAGCACACAAAAGAGATGTGGTTGTGCATTGTTCCCCACAGCCAGGATGTCATTGCCGAAATCCACATATCGTACAGTACACGAATGTACATCGGCTTCGATTGCGTCCGTAAAATAGCGATTACAACCACGAGGCCCTTAACCATGTGGCCCTTAATCATTCTCACCTACGGGCCTGTGAAACACTATGGTGGCGTCAAGAGCATCGGGGTCATAGACGGCGTCCTCAGACGCCGTCGGTGAGAAGTACACGTCAGTAATGACGTCACCTAGAGGTGTCCGCCAGCTGGATCCGCTGGGGCCGCTGTGACCGCTGGGGCCGCTGTGACCGCTGGGGCCGCTGGCGCCGCTGTGACCGCTGGGGCCGCTGGGACCGCAGGGACCGCTGGGGCCGCTGGGACCGCTGGGGCCGCTGGGACCGCTGGGGCCGCTGGGACCGCTGGGGCCGCTGGGACCGCTGGGACCGCTAGGGCCGCTAGGGCCGCTAGGGCCGCTAGGGCCGCTGGGGCCGCTGGGGCCGCTGGGGCCGCTGGGACCGCTGGGGCCGCTGGGACCGCTGGGACCGCAGGGGCCGCTGTGACCGCTGGGGCCGCTGAGACCGCTGGGGCCGCTAGGACCGCTGGGGCCGCTGTGACCGCTGGGGCCTCTGGGGCCGCTGGGGCCGCTGGGGCCGCTGGGAACGCTGGGGCCGCTGTGACCGCTGGGACTGCTGGCACCGCTGGGGCCGCTGGGACCGCTGGGTCCCTGTCCTCCCGTCATGTCGGTGATGTTCTTGATAATGTTCAGCACCTTGTCGTATATCCGGGCTTTTTCAGCGGCTGGTACGGCTGGTATCAGTACCAAGCAGCTCTCCAAGGCCGCCATTGTGGTCTACAACGTCACATAACGTAAAACAAACAGTTCGTTGAAGGGGAAGGAGATGACATCAAGTTTAGAATTGGCGATGGGAATTTGAAGATTAAAGGCCATTTCATCTACATTTTAACCTACGGTATCACGACAAAAACGCTCAAAATGTGTGATGGGCATTTCAAGATGATAAGGTACTAATCGTCACCCAAGGGCACTAAGCGTAATTCAGGGGTACTAAGCGTGATCCGAGGGTACTAAGCGTGATCCAGGGGTACTAAGCGTAATCCAGGGGTACTAAGCGTGACCCAGCGGCGCTAAGCGGGACCCAAGGGTACGAGGAGTGACCCATGTGTACGAAGCGTGACCCAGGGGTGCAAAGCGTGACCAAGTTGTACTAAGCGTGAATTAGCGTGATCGTGTTCCAGGTATATTAAGCGTGAGATAATGCCACTATAGAAGGAAAATGAGGCATAATTCAGGTGAATCATTGCTTCAGCATAGCTCCCATTCCGTGGGCTCTATGGGCCCAAGCTGGTAAATGACGTCACAAGGAGACGGCCACGCCCTTATCACTATGAGACAACGTCAGTAGTACCAGACCGCTTGCACCCCCTCCACTATACCAATTGCTATCGAGTGTCAGACATGGTAATAAGCACAACCAACCGCCATACCGAGGATGTATCCAATGAGCTCTCCCGAATAGAGTGGCGTCCCAGAGCCGCTATATGTGTCAGTCCTGTCCTTGTTCTTCCGAGGAGTCCGTATGGAACGTTCGTCGCCCTGTCAGACCCGGAAAGAAAGCGATAATTCACAGTGTCAGTGGCCGGTTGGAATCCCCCACAGGTGCTCCTCGCGCAAAGAGCACCGCTACCCGCTAAGAGTCAAGGTCCACGGACATAAAGTACAATGCTATCGCAAGCCTTTTTAATAACAAATCACTAATTCAGGATATCTGAAATTATTTCAAGATATCTTAATCAAGATGTATAGGATATATTAGATTCAATTCAATATATCTAAAATTCAGTTCAATATATCTAAAATTCAATTCAACATATATAAAATTCAATTCAATATATCAATAATCCAATTCAATATATCATTACTCCAATTCAATATATCATTAACTCAATTCAATATATCAAGAATTCAATTCCTTATTTCTGAATTCAATTCTTTACTTCTTAATTCAATTCAAGATATTTCGATTTCAATTGAAGATATATCAAATTTAATTCAAGATATATCTCAATTTCAATTCAAGATAGCTGAAATTCAATTGAAGATATCTGAATTTCAATTGAAGATATCCGAAATTCAATTGAAGATATCTGAAATTCAATTGAACATATCTGAAATTCAATTGAACATATCTGAAGTTCAATTGAACATATCTGAAGCTCGGATCCACTGTTTGGGAATTTCAAGTGTATATCAGCAAACTTTCTTTGTAGTCCGTCCTCGGAAATGTCACTGTATTTAGTGCGGCATCTCAGCACATTTGCATACAGGCGGGAATATCTGTACCAGCGTTGTAGAGCAGCCGAAATGGCGGGCCATCCGATAGGTTGTATATCCGTTTTAGATGTTACTTCGAAATGTCAAGACGGGGTCTCCCAATGCCTCACCTGTTCATTTATATGACACATACATTTTATTTTGAGTGCAAATTCTTTTTTGTAAAACTTTCATTTCTTAAATATTGATGTTCAAGAAATTGACTTGAATGCCATTTAAGATATCTGAAATTAACTTCTAGATATCTGAAATTTAATTCAAGAGAGCTGAAATCGATTTCAAGATATCTGAAATTGAATTCAAGATATGTGAAATTGAATTTAAGATATCTGAAATTAACTTCTAGATATCTGAAATTTAATTCAAGATATCTGAAATTTAATTCAAGATAACTGAAATTGAATCCAAGATATCTGAAATCGATTTCAAGATATCTGAAATCGATTTGATGATATCTGAAATTGAATTCAAGATATGTGAAATTGAATTTAAGATATCTAAAATTGAATTTAAGATATCTGAAATTGAATTTAAGATAGCTGAAATTGAATTGAAGATAGCTGAAATTGATTTTAAGATATCTGAAATTGAATTCAAGATATGTGAAATTGCATTTGAGATATCTAAAATTAAATTTAAGATATCTAAAATTAAATTTAAGATATTTGAAATTGAATTCAAGATAGCTGAAATTGAATTTAAGATAGCTGAAATTGATTTGAAGATATCTGAAATTGAATACAAGATATGTGCAATTGAATTCAAGATATGTGAAAAAGAATTCAAGATATTTGAAATTGAATTCAAGATACCTGAAATTGAATTCAAGATATATGAAATTGAATTCAAGATATCTAAGATTAAAATTAAGATATCCGAAATTCAATTCAACATATCTAAAATTTAATTCAAGATATATTGAATTGGTGATTGTTTTATTAAAACGGCTTGCGATCCAATGCTGTCAATTCTGTTCAGCGATATCAGGACCAAGTTGGCCATCTAGACAGGAATGTATGTGGTAGTTTTGTTGTAATCTCCTTGAATAGCGGGGTTCAATGCCGTGCATAGCTAGACATAAAGTAAAGGCCTCTGTGTGGGTAACACTTGCTGTGTGACTTTAGTTTGGAAATCCGCCAGCTTCCTAGAGGCTTATGATAGGCTGGAAGGTAGACATCGTGTAGTAGGCGATATTACACCCAACAACGTCTTGCCACCGTGTTCTGGCATGAGGCCCTCGGGTAAAACCATTGAAGCGTTCAAATACGCAGTTGAGTTGCATTAGGGGAGAGGGGTGGGGCTTAGGTACAGCATATAATCAGAATAATAAATGATGGGATATTGCGTTTGTTAAACATTAGAACTGCCGCCTGTTACGAAAGTTGGAAGGGAGGTCGAATTGTGAAACGAGACAGTCTTTGAAATCCCAGTCCGCGCACTAGACAAGAGGGCGGCACTAATTAAATTTGTCGTAAATAACGACGTCATTTTGGGACCGTAACGAGTCGGGAGATCTTGAGGAGAAGAGAACCAGCCGTGGCAGCTTGCAAGCACAAGTGAGCCGAGAGTGTAAATGATCTTACCCAACGGGTTCTCAGCCGACGTGTCAGCGGTCTCTATGGCATACAAGGACTTGTAACATGCCCGTGATACATTTAAAATACCATCGGGGTCAGAGATCACCGCTTTTGCCTTTTTAGAACGTAATCAATTTGGAGTTATACAATTACATTTCCCTCAATTAACAAGACATCTGGTGCATTTTTCTCCCTCCTCCTCGAAGTCAGCTCTGGCCCACAAACAACGGCGCGACATGTCATGAATGAGATATTTTTATTGACAAATCATTTAAAAAATATGAATACCAACATATAACGCGTGTAAGGGGGATACATCAAGATGTCAATACGGTACGTTACATCCATTGTAAACATATAGCAGCTAAATTGTAAACCTGTAATAAAACACTATATAATGACGAATATATGACTACATTTGTTATTATATCAGGGTGTGTCGGGATTGGATTGCAACGAATCTAAGTGCGTTTTTAGGGTATGTGCGGAGAGGAGCGGGGGGGGGGGGTGGGGGGGGGGTCATGAGACTGAAGCAAGTTTACTGATTTTGTAATTCCTGTCTCATTAGACAATATCTGCATGAAAAAATCACACTTCATCAACAACCACGTTCACTGTAGGACGACGCACAGAGACAATCGAGGTATTGGGGGCGGGGGGGGGGCATCGGAGGGCCTCAATAGGCCTCTGTAATGGGCGAGCCGGTAAGATAGGGGTGAAGGGGGTACGGGGGTGAGTGGAAGAACAAGCACATGCGCTATACGCCCTATGGAGGGCACTGACCTGTTTCCTGTCTGTATATATATCCTTGTGTCCACACATTCCAATATATCTTTGCTGCTAACTCGGCCCCTACACCCACCCAGTGCGATGTACCTGTGTCAACAAATGCCCACGTCGTTACCAGATTGCTAGATTGCTCTCAAGAATGCATATTAACATTGGTGATCCAGGAATTGTGAGAGGATCATGGTCCACTTTAGGCGGACTGAGATATTCACACCAACAAATTACGAGTACGGATGGGGGATTGGGGTGTGGGGCCACAGCTAAAAAGGAGGGACTTACTGATAATTGGTATTGTGTATTCGGGTACAAGAACCTGTGAACATATACTACAGAAATAAATGGATGGCTGACAAGGGTAACAGGAATGGTTCGTTCTCTACGGCGCCACTGGCAAAGCCCACTACACGTAGGGTAGTTATTAAATGTCTCGGTCATGTATTAGAGCTATTCTAACAGTTGTTTCCCGCACGTCTGCATACTACACTGATATGCAAAATAGGGTTGTGAAGCTGGTGGTGCTCGCCGCAGTGGTGCTGGCGCCGGTTGCGCTAGTCGTACACATGAGGTGAGCACTTTACCACGCAAGTCGCACCTAGCGCCTTTAATTTGGGAACCTCACTAGACCTGTCTACACAATACTGCTACCTTACATAAATCATCAGTTAACTACGAAAATGCTCACTAGAGGGCGGCACTATATGTGTGATATGTTCTTAATGAGAATAAGAGATGCGTGATGCAGTGACAGTGACTTGTCGATGGCTGGACGTTGATCATGACCGCAGAGTAATCGCCAGCTCGACGGGACGTCGCCTTTCACTTCCCGTGACGTCATGAGTTACACGCCAAAAACAAATAGAAGAGAAACTGCAGATGTATTCAATCTATTTATTGAATTAAATATGCTTCCAACAAGCAATGTTTAGAGAGGCACGATATGCACTCACATAGAAAACGATAATTAATGCGTTTGAGTTTGAGAACCGTGCGTAGGAGCATTGACAACAGCACGTGAGAGCATTGACAACATCACGTGAGAGCATTGCCAACATATAAGATCGTTGGCAGCATTTAAGACCGTTGACAACAGCGTGTAAGGAACCCTGCGAATGTGTGACTGTAAATGACGATAGGTTTAGCGGCTCACCTAACCACCCACAGGTCATTAACATATCATGTTTCTAAGGCTAAATAAATATATAAATCAATAAATATACACGCAACTCATCCACGAAACATCTCATGTAGGCATTACTTCATATTCCACCAAACCCGTAGTTCTTAAAAACGCAATTCATTCGGTGTTGGCCCTGGCTATGAATTGAATTCCATATCAACGACTTCATTAAAACCATTGTTAAACAACGCGATTTGTCTATTCTCTTTACATGACCGGTAATAATAAGTAATCCAGCAGAGGAGATCCACGTTTGGGAAGCTAAGCAGTGAGCGTCTCAAGGTCAGGACGTGCTAAGGCATGTCCATCACTCTATGTCGGTGGGTCAATTTGTACCCACACTATATGTGGTTTGTCCTTAGAGATAAGTATGCAAAGTAACAGCCCTTTGCTTTACTTGTATATTCGCTTAACTCTTCCTACCGCCTTTAATGTCATTGTAGCACTCTTCCACAGCGTCACAAAATCCGGTAATGGCAATGATACCATCGTCTTCTTCGTTTATTAGTAACTTGTCTTTATCTTGCTTCAGATGTGCGATGGAAATAGTGTTCTTTTCGTTCAGTTTCGTCTTCCTGGTGGTCAAACGATAGGCTGCAGATATGTACATTTTCTCCAGTTCTGATTTGGCCTTTCTCACTGTCACGTCGTCCTGACCAGTCACATATATTATATCACATAAGCCGTCTTTATGCCTCGTCAGCTTAGCAGAATACCTGTTCCCTATCTGCTCAAGCTTCTTCTGTTGCCTATTGGTAAGATATTGCCAAAAGTAACGATCCACTTTAAAGGAAGAGGCCGATTCAGACAGGTTGGGACGCCCAGTCATAGTGCAACGTGTGCCCATATCTTCACCCTTTAGCCGGACAGGTCCAGTGCGCCCGCCCGTCTGCCGGGCAGATCTGGCTCTGTCACTGGTGTATTCATCAAGTTGAACAGGGAATCCTTTGTGATCTTGGCTCTGAGATGAGCCATGAAACCCATCCCAGCGCCCAGCATTATCTCGCAAGACAGGTTCGATGTGATGCCTTTCCAGTTTTCTATGGCGGCGTTTGTCGTACACGTGTTTGAGTTGTTCTAAGATACGTTCGCGTTCAGAGTTAACGGCATAGCTCCTCCCGACAATGCACACCCTCCCATTACCACGACACCAGAGCAGAATCTTCGGAAACTCTGCCTGTACCTGACTAAGGTCTTTGTGCGCCGGCCATTCCATCTCAAGCTCCTTCACCTGTACGGACGATGCCATGCCTCCGTATAGCAACTCTAATGTCCGACGTCCACGGTCGACGTCCTCTTGTGTCATTCCAGAAACACTCGGGGACCCATTGTCGCTTTCATCGTTTATTTCTAAACCATGCTTTGACGCAACCTTTTTGACAAGTTTGGCGAAACCCTGGCTAAATCGGGTCATGTACATCCACATCGCTGGGTCAGCGGACAAGGTGGCCGTGTGGCTATACTTTTCTTTCGCCTTTGTCTTGTCAGATTGTTCCTCGAGGGCGACACTCTGGGCCACTGCTGCAATCGGAATGCGTTCTGAGCTGTTTTGTCCAATTACCATCGTTCGCTCGCCGGTTGAGGGAATGAAGCCCTCCAAGTTTGAATCATGTTTGGGAGCTGAATCCACAGTCAGAGTCGTGCTGTCACGACCGGAACCTTCGGGGTCGCTATAGCGCGGACCTTCTGCTCTGTCACTGTCGTTAAACGTGTTAACCTGGTGCTCGCCTTTAGCATTTACTCTTCGACGTTGCTCTGTGAATAACGCATTCGGACCGTTGATTTGACCCCTGTAATCGCCCAACTCGGGTGTCGATGGCACCCGTGACTCAGTTTTCACGGCGGCTGAAGTTTTTAGTGCGGCCTGGAGAACGCTGCCGCAAGCGAAAACCTGAGGCATTAAGCCCTTTATGGCAAACCTCGGCTCGTTATGGATCACTATCCCTCCAATGTGTTTCATCCGCTGGGATGTGGCTTCTAAAATGCCGCGGCTCTGTAGGGTCGCTATTACTTCTGGGTGGACATGCGCAACCACGGCATTAAACACCTGAAATTTATCAACATGTCAGGACTCAATGGCAGTACAGGGGTGGGCAAGAGTATATAATTATTGTCCTATAGCATTATTCGTCAAGCAGGCTTGTTCACTTTGAACCTCAAAGATGAATAATGAAGTGGCCGCCCATATCCAATTCGGATGAAACATAAGTTTGAGTGATCTTGACATGAACTCTTTCTACATTGTTTACAGAACACCAAACAATATATGATAAACATCGCTTTCTACCAGCATCACCAAAGAGAGAGATGATCACACAATGTTGTGCAATAAGAGCCGGAAACGTTGTTTACCTGGGTTTCCACCAGCTTCAATCCTGGAAACTCCGTCTTCGCTGTCTCCACAAAATATTTGGCATCTGACAGCATACAGATGAGTGTCTCGACGTATTAATCGGCCTCGTCAAGCGCGTGAAAATGTATCTTGCTCCATTATTGTTATTCGCCAATATTTCCTGTACGTTAATAGTTCATTGTTTAACTTATTAGTTCAATGCTAACACCTAGAACATTTATGGTTGTACGTATGTCCCAAAGCCCACTAGTGTGTTAAATGCGAAAGGGGGGCTAGGGGTTGGATGGGGGGGGGGGGTGGCAAGCGGACTTCTGTATAACGTGTAATGTGAGGGGAGTGCGCAGCGAGACTACTGCAGTGACGGATCTCGAATTGGAAGGCGGTGGGGGTGTAGGGGGTTGCACCCGCCCCTTGAGAACTTGAGCATACACTGTAAAAGTTGGCTTCTGCGACAAAATACATAGCCAAATGACATTAGACCAGTGGAGGATCCAAGATGGGGTGGGGGTGCCCCACAAAAAAGCAAATGTTAAGGACTATTGAAGACGAATTTTTACAAATGACCATTATTGAGGAAGAACAATCCCCACCCCCCCATCCCCTTTGCAAATTGTTAGAACCGGCCCTGTACTACCAACAGATCTGTGACCCTCAATCGACCCACCTCCGGGCCTGTTAAAGACGATAGTGGCGTCAAGGGCATCGGGGTCACACACCGCGTCCTCAGACGCCGCCGGTGAGAAGTACGTGTCAGTGATGACGTCACCTAACGGTGACCGCAAACTGGATCCGCTGGGACCGCTGTGACCGCTTTGACCGCTGTGACCCATGTGACCGCTGTGACGGCTTTGACCGCTGTGACCCATGTGACCGCTGGGACCGCTGTGACCGCTGTGACCCATGTGACCGCTGGGACCGCTGTGACCGCTGTGACCGCTGTGACCCATGTGACCGCTGTGACCCATGTGACCGCTGTGACCGCTGTGACCCATGTGACCGCTGTGACCGCTGTGACCGCTGTGACCGCTGTGACCCATGTGACCGCTGTGACCGCTGTGACCGCTGTGACCGCTGTGACCCATGTGACCGCTGTGACCGCTGTGACCCATGTGACCGCTGTGACCGCTGTGACCGCTGTGACCGCTGTGACCCATGTGACCGCTGTGACCGCTTTGACCGCTGGGACTGCTGGGACCGCAGGGACCGCTGAGATCCATGGGGCCTTGTTCTCCCGTCATGGCGGTGATGTTCTTGATAATGTTCAGCACCTTGTCGTATATCCGGGCTTTTTCCACGGCTGGTACGGCTGGTATTAGTACAAAGCAGCTCTCCAAGGCCGCCATTGTGGTCTACAACGTCACATACGGTAAACCAAACAGTTCAATGAAGGGAACGGAAAGGAAAACAAGTTTAGAATGGGCGGTGGGAATTCGAAGAATAAAGGCCATTCCATCTAGGTTCTAACCTACTGTATCACGACGAAAAAGCTAAAAATGAGAAATTGACATTTCAAGATGAAAGGTTACTAAGCGTGACCCAAGGATACTAAGCGTGACTCAGGAGTACTAAGCGTGATCCATGGGTACTAAGCGTGATCAAGATATATTAAGTGTGACCCAGTGGGGCTAAGCGGGACCCAGGGATATTAAGCACGACTCACGGATACCAAGCGGGACCCAGGGGGACTGCGTATGACTCATGGGTACTAAATGTTACCCAGGGCTTCTAAGCGTGACCCAGGGGTGCTAAGCGTGACCCAGGTGTGCTTAGCGTGACCCAGGGGTACTAAGCGTGACCCAGGGGTTCTAAGCGTGACCCAGGTGTGCTTAGCGTGACCTAGGGGTACTAAGCGTGACCCAGGCTTACTGAGCGTGACCCATGGGTGCTAAGCGTGACCCAGGTGTGCTTAGCGTGACCCAGGGGTACTAAGCGTGACCCAGGCTTACTGAGCGTGACCCATGGGTGCTAAGCGTGACCCATGGGTATTAAGGGTGACCCAAGGGGACAGCGTGAATCACAGGGGCTAAGCGTGACCTAGGCGGACTAAGCGTGACTCACGGGCACCAAGCGTGACCCAGGGGGACTACGCGTGACTCATGGGTACTAAATGTGACCCAGGGGTGCTAAGCGTGACCCAGGGGTACTAAGCGTGACTCACGGGACTAAGCGTGACTCACGGGGAATAAGCGTGACCTTGGGATAATAATCGTGGTATAGTATAAGGGAAACATAGAAGGTGGACACAACCTTGTTATGAGAGACGTATTTGGGACAACCCCAGCAGTGCCTGATCGCTTGGCACCCCCTGCACTACCTACCTCTACCCGGTGTCAGATATAGCAATAAGCACAACCAACTCTGCCGTCACACAAAAGAGATATCCAATGAGCTCCCGAAAAGGGTGGCGTCCCAGCACCGCTATATGTGTCGGCCCTGTCCTTGTTCTTCCGAGGAGTCCGTATGGAACGTTCGTCGCGATGTCAGACCAGTAAAGGAAGTGACAATTCACAGACAGTGGGCCCTTGGCCGGGCGGAATCCCCCACAAGTGCAATTGGCGCAAGGAGCACCGAGTCAGGGTTCACAGACATAAAGTACAATGCTATCGCAAGCCGTTTCAATAACAAATCACCAATTCAGGATATCTGAAATTATTTCAAGTTATCTTAATCAAGATATAATAGCATATATATTAGATTCCATTTTAGATACCTAAAATTGAATTCAGTATATCACAAATTCATTTTTTTAGGCCTTAATTTAATTCAAGATATCTCAAATTCAATTAAAGATGTCTAAAGTTCAATTTAGATATTTTAAAATCAATTCAAGATATCGCAAATTCGATTCGAGATATCTCAAATCCAATTCAAGATATTTTAAATATATCTGAAATTGAGTTAAAAATATCTGAAACTTAATTTTGCATGTGTGATAGACCTAGCCATCTTATCAAAATTAGGTGTAGTGTCAAGATATCTTAAATTCAACGTAACATAGCTGAAATCCAATTTACGTTACCTTAAATAGAATTAAAATTTTGCATCCTAGCACATAGTTCTCATCATAGTTAGGTGTGATTTCAAGATATTTTGAATTTTGATTCAAGAATTCAAGACACTCCCTCCCCGCCCCTCTCCCGTCTAAAGATATTCCCTTCACAACCCTCTCCCATCTAAAGATGCGCCTCCCCACCCCTATCGCGTCCAATGATACTTCTTCGCACCCCTGTCCCGCCTATAGCTGCTCTCTCCCCACCCCTCCGTCGCCTATAGATGCTCCATCCCCACATCTCTCCCGTCTGTAGGTGCTACGTATATAGAATATCTTGAATTCAATGTTGGATATGTGACACTTTTTTCTCAACAAACGCATGTTTTAATAAAGTGCCATATCTAGCTCGGATCCACTGTTTGGGAATTTCTTGTGTATGTCAGCAACCTTTCCATCCTCGGAAATGTCACTGTATTTGATACTGCATCTCATCACATTCTCATACAAACGGGGATATATGTACCAGCGCGGTAGATATATCCAATATCTCACCTGTTCATTTACATGACACATGCATTCAGATACATGTTTTGAGTGTAATTGGTATTTTGTATCATTTTGTATTTGGTTTTCTAAAATATCGATGTTCAAGAAACTGACTTTAATTCCATTTAAGATATCAGAAATTTGATTCAAGACTTCTAAAATTGAATAGGCTGGTAGGTAGACGTCTTGTAGTGTCTATTGGGTTTTCAAATACGCAATTGAGTTGCATTAGGGGAGCAGGGTGAGGGGCTTGGGTACAGAATATAATGAGAATAATAAAATAACGGGGTATTGCATTTGTTAAACATAAGAACTGCCGCCTGTTCCGAACGTTGAAAGGGAGGTCGAATTCCTAAACGAGACAATCACACTTTAAAGTTCCAATCCACGCACTAGACTAGAGGGCGGGATAAATTTGTAATGGGATCGTGGGTCCCATCTGCCAGGATTGGGCGACGACAACAACCGTCTCGTTGTAGCCTGAGACCAGATCTGCTCAGAACATGTTAGATAACTTTAAATGACATATACAAATATATGATTGTGCCCATTGCATGGGAGAAGGGGGGCTACATGGCCGCTGGATAAGATACACTGGTGGAATCAACGAAGCCATCATTGCCTGTCAGCAGCTTCATAAATCTACTCAAATGATGTAGTCATGAAAACCAGCGATTCAATAGAATGGCGTTTACCGGCAACCGGCACATGTCTAGCTGCCATCTCTGCCACAACTCACCATGGGTAAGTAGGAGGACTAATCGTTCAAGGGTTAGAGCAAGACTAGAATTGAAGGCGAATAGTGTCGCCATCTGGTGAATAGAGTGGCGTTCAATTTGGATTTTAACTTATGAATCGAGAGGGCCACACTCCCCCCCCCCCCCGCCCCACGCCTTCGCCCTTCCGTAGAAAACCAAGGATCTCGACAATTTCTGTACACAATTTAAGACCTAGTGGCTTGTCTATCATATATGGGTAAAACCACAGACATTCCGTCGTTGCGTTGTGCAAGAAACTATAGTCTACCCGATCAAAGGCTTCAGTCTGATCAAGGCAGACTAGAGCTCCCTTGCATAATCAATGAGATCCAATACAAAGGTGGTGGTCAGGTTATATGGTCAGGTTGACGGAGGGGAACGGGTATATGAACTATGTAGAAATAACCTTTTCGCCACTGGCAAAAATCTTAATAATTATTTCATAATCAATGTTCAGTAAGCTTTTTCTGGTCCCTTTCTTATCTCCAAACTTTAAAATCAAGCTAATTAGTGCCTGTTAATTAGTCCTAGGCTCATAGAAACCTAGAGTTGGCTCTCTCCTAGATAATAATTAGCGACTTATAAGAAGTCCCTTCTCACGGTCCAAAATGTTTTTAAGATTCGGCTGAGTAGAGCACAGGATCTCGCCACTAGTTGTAATGATGCAATCAAACGCGTTATGATGAAAACAGACTTTCTTTCTTTCAAAGAAATTTCTACAAGATCTACCTTAAGCCAGCTTCTAATATGCATTGATTTAAACAGATCCAAGTGGGGCATGCCGAATGAGTTTTTTACTGTTATTGGGAGGTGCTGGAGGTGAGGCACTTTACCACGCAAGTCGCATTTCGTGCCCTTCATTTGGGAACCTAATTAGATCTTTCTACACAAGACGGTTGCAACAATGCTACATTACATAATGTGTCAGATAACTTCAAAAATGTTCACTAGAGGGCGGCACGATATGCGCGTCGTGCTGCTAATCGGAATAAAGACGGAACGTGTCTGCTTATTCACATAATGGAGTGACAGTGACGGTTCGATGGCTGAGCGTTGATCATGACCGCAGAGTAATCGCCAGATGAGACGTCGCCTTTCATTCGTCGTGACGTCATGAGTTACACGACAGAAACAAATGGAAGAGAAACTGCAGAGGTATTTAATATATTTATTGAATTAAAAGTATGCTTCCGACAAGCAATGTTAGAGATGTACGGTATGCACTGACATAGAAGACCTGAATTAATGCCTAAGGGCGTTCACAACAGCGCGTTAGAGCTTTGAGAACGCAAAAGAGCGTTGACAATGGTGTGTAAGGGCGTTGACGACAGTGTGCAATAGACTAGACAACGCGTACGAGAGTTGACAACAGTTGGTAAACGTGTTGACAACAGAGTGTAAGAGCGTTGACAATAGCGCGTAAGCTTTCGCTGCAGAACCTCCTTTCAGAATTCGACCTTCCTCGCAACGTTCGGAACAGGCAGCAGTTCTAATGTTTAACAAACGCCATGCCCCGTCATTTTATTATTCTGATTATATGCTGTACCCAAGCCCCCCAAGCCGCTCCCCTGATGCAACTCAAGTGTGTATTTGTATATTGTGCAAACGATTCTTGACTTAATATCATGTTTCTAAAACTGCATAAATATACACGTGTACACACAACTCATCTATGAAAAATCTCATGTTGGCCTTACTTCGTATTCCACCAAGCCCGTCGTTTTAAGACCGAAAATAAAGTCGGTATGAGTCATGACCATGAAGTGAATATTCCATATCAATATCATTAAAAGTATTGTTACAAAAAGCTTGGCTATTAATATAATTATATTCAGGAGATCTTCATTGCATGGGTTAAGAACCGTAACATTATGTCTCTTACGGACAAATGAGTTATGTTTCTAGTATTCGCTTGATTGCGTAACCAATTACACAAATTTTGCCACAGTATCTTCAACTCGTCACATGCCGCGAATAAATGGCCTAAAGTTTAGGGCTTTTTTATTGTACAGAAATTGAATATATTGTTCTCTATAATGCTACAGCGCTTTAGAAAAGCATTAGTTACAACTATTCTGTGTAAAATGGCAAAATGAAAACTCCGTAGCTTTTCTTTGATGGTTATCAGATATAGTAAATTGTATATCATACACCAATTATCTGTCACCGCGTTCTGAGTATTTTTGTCTACTTATGCTGCCTCGTTATTTGAACTGAATAGCAGACTAATAACCAACTTTCTATATACATAGTTGCATACGTTCTTAACCGATAATAATTATTTTAAACACAGACACGTAACCCCCTCTAATCTCCGTTCTTCCTGGCGACAAAACTTCACCCATTTTCTGGGGATTTGGCAAGCTTAGAAAGGTCGCGTCCCCTCATTTGTAAACAAGGCAGACTTAACTGAAATCAATTATTAATTTCTGATTAAAGAAGGCGCGGCGTATGACTGGCAACACAAGGGACACGTGGGCTTGATCGAGAACCACATGTCGATACAAGGCGCGCAGAACGCGTGCTGGCACTTCTCCAGCACTTTCCTATTTGCGATTTCAGAACAACAAATTGAACACTCTGCCGTCTGTATTGGGACATGACCACTGGTGGCAGCTGAGGGTACGCCAAGAGGGACCTGGCCACTGGTGGCAGCTGTGGGTACGCCAAGAGGGACCTGGCCACTGGTGGCAGCTGAGGGTACGCCAAGAGGGACCTGGCCACTGGTGGCAGCTGTGGGTACGCCAAGAGGGACCTGGCCACTGGTGGCAGCTGAGGGTACGCCAAGAGGGACCTGGCCACTGGTGGCAGCTGTGGGTACGCCAAGAGGAACCTGGCCACTGGTGGCAGCTGAGGGTACGCCAAGAGGGACCTGGCCACTGGTGGCAGCTGTGGGTACGCCAAGAGGGACCTGGCCACTGGTGGCAGCTGAGGGTACGCTAAGGGAGACCTGAGAACTAGTGGCAGTTGAAGGTACGCCAAGGGGGACATGGCCACTAGTGGCAGCTAAGCGTACTTCGGGGGGGACCTGGCCACTGGTGGCAGCTGAGGGTACGCCAAGAGGGACCTGGCCACTGGTGGCAGCTGTGGGTACGCCAAGAGGAACCTGGCCACTGGTGGCAGCTGAGGGTACGCCAAGAGGGACCTGGCCACTGGTGGCAGCTGAGGGTACGCCAAGAGGGACCTGGCCACTGGTGGCAACTGTGGGTACGCGAAGAGGGACCTGGCCACTGGTGGCAGCTGAGGGTACGCCAAGACGGACCTGATCACTGGTGGCAGCTGAGGGCACGCCAAGAGGGACCTGGCCACTGGTGGCAGCTGAGGGTACGCCAAGGGGGACATGGCCACTAGTGGCAGCTAAGCGTACTTCGGGGGGGACCTGGCCACTGGTGGCAGCTGAGGGTACGCCAAGAGGGACCTGGCCACTGGTGGCAGCTGTGGGTACGCCAAGAGGGACCTGGCCACTGGTGGCAGCTGAGGGTACGCCAAGAGGGACTTGGCCACTGGAGGCACCGTGCCCGCCAGTGTCGATGCCTCTCTCCGCCGTGTCCTGACGGCCAATGGCCTGCTGAGAACGACTTTGCCCCTTGCCGTTAATTTTGTTGCAGCATTCGGCCAAGGCGTCACTTAATCCGGTAATGGCAATGATACCATCGGCCTCTTCGTTTATTAGTAACTTGTCTTTGTCTTGTTTCAGTTGTGCGATGGAAAGAGTGTTATTTCTGTTCACCTTCGTCTTCTTGGTGGTCAAACTATAGGCAACAGATGTGTACGTTCTCTCCAGTTCTGTCTTAGCTTTCCTCACAGTCACGTCGTCCTGACCAGTCACATGTATTACGTCACTTAAGCCGTTGTTATGCGCCGTCAGCTTAGCAGAGTACTTGTTCTCTATCTGCCTAAGCTTCTTCTGTTGCCTATTGGTAAGATATTGCCAATAGTAACGATCAACCTCAAAGGAGGAGGACTGCCTGGGCAGGCTGGGAGAGTCAGCACTAGTGCAGAGTGCGTCAATCTCTTCATCGTTGGACTGGACAGGTCCAGTGCCCTCGCCCATCTGCCCGGAAGATATGGAACTGTTACTGGCGTATGTATCAACAGGGAATCCTGTGTGATCTTTTCCCTTAGATAAACCATGAAGTGCAGCCTTTGCATCATCCACGTGGACTGTCTTTGCTCCATTCTTTCCTTCGTCATAAGTTGCTGAAATACATTCACTTTCGTGAGTGTTACAAGTGTGTTTTTTATCTCTTGTTGCGATAGCAACGCTGTTTGAGACACCAGTATCTCTTTCTTTTTCTTCTGTGTAACTTCTGCTGAGCATGAGGACTCCATCCCCACTGTTCCTTCCTTCTCCCTCCAACGGTTGAGCGGCTCGTCCGTGCACATCTGCGGGACCCATATCAGTCCCTACCGCCTCGACGTCCTTGTGTCTAGAGAATTTCAGATCGTCATTTGTTCCATCATCGTGGTATAGCTTTGTGCTGCTATATACAGTGGTGAAAGCGCCACCTTCATCAGTCGCATCGTCCTCGGGCGGTTTGCCTGAGGCTTCACGTCTCGCGGGAACACTTACTTACACATCGTGTACCACGGGTTTGGTCCTCGCCGATGATATTGTTCCAGCCCTATCCACTGCGGGGGTCTTCATGTCAAGGTCCCGCGTCGCCTGGCTTTCGGAAGAAGCGCGGCGTATGTCAGCCTCAGGGTACAACATGCTTGAAACTGACGTCTCAACATGTTCCCTTCGACTTTGCTCCGTGAATGACGCATTCGGACCGTTGATTCGACCCCTGTTATCGCCCTCCTCGGGTGTCGATGGCACCTGTGACTCAGTTGTCATGGTGGCTGAAGTTTTCAGTGCGGCCTGGAGAGCGTTGCCGCAAGCAATAACCTGAGGAATTAAACCCTTTATGGCAAACCTTGGTTCGTTATGGATCACTATCCCTCCAATGTGTTTCATCCGCTGGGATGTGGCTTCCAAAATGCAGCGGGTCTGTAGGGTGGCCAGCACCTCTGGGTGGACATGCGCTACCACGGCATTAAACACCTGAAGTGTATCAACATGTCAGGACTCAATGGCCGTACAGGGGTGGGTGAAAGTATATAATTATTGTTCTATAATATTATTTTGCAAGCAGGCTACTTCAAACTATGTCAATAATAAATAGGGCCGCTAACATCCAGTTCAGGTTAAACCTTATTTAGAGTGATCTTCACATGAACTCTTTATAAATTATTTACTGAAGACTAAATAATACGTTATGAACATTAATTTCTACAAGCATCACAAAATAGAAAGATGATCACAGACGTCACTATTGCGCAATAAGAGCCGGAAACCTAATTTACCTGTGTTTCTATCAGCTTTATTCCAGAAAACTCCGCGTTTGCTATCTCCACGAAATATTTGGCAACTGAAAGGGTAAAATTATGTCTCCTGACGTATTAAATCGCCTACTCAATCTACTAGGCAAAATGTAGTATTATTATTATTCCGCGGATATGTCCTGTACTTAAATTGTTGACCGATTGGTTTCACACGTTCATTTTTAAGAAAAAGTTTAATGTTAGCACACAAAAGAGATGTGGTTGTGCATTATTCCCCACAGCCAGTATGCCATTGCCGAAATCCACGTATCGTACAGTACACGAATGTACATCGGCTTCGATTGCGTCGGTAAAATAGCGATTACAACCACGAGGCCCTTAACCATGTGGCCCTTAATCATTCTCACCTACGGGCCTGTGAAACACTATGGTGGCGTCAAGAGCATCGGGGTCATAGACGGCGTCCTCAGACGCCGTCGGTGAAAAGTACACGTCAGTAATGACGTTACCTAGAGGTGTCCGCCAGCTGGATCCGCTGGCGCCGCTGTGACCACTGGGGCCGCTGTGACCGCTGGGGCCGCTGGCGCCGCTGTGACCGCTGGGGCCGCTGGGACCGCTGGGGCCGCTGGGACCGCAGGGACCGCTGGGGCCGCTGAGACTGCTGGGGCCGCTGGGACCGCTGGGACCGCAGGGACCGCTGGGGCCGCTGGGACCGCTGGGGCCGCTGGGACCGCTGGGGCCGCTGGGACCGCTGGGGCCGCTGGGACCGCTGGGACCGCTAGTGCCGCTAGGGCCGCTGGGGCCGCTGGGGCCGCTGGGGCCGCTGTGACCGCTGGGGCCGCTGAGACCGCTGGGGCCGCTGGGACCGCTGGGGCCGCTGTGACCGCTGGGGCCTCTGGGGCCGCTGGGGCCGCTGGGGCCGCTGGGAACGCTGGGGCCGCTGTGACCGCTGGGACTGCTGGCACCGCTGGGGCCGCTGGGACCGCTGGGTCCCTGTCCTCCCGTCATGTCGGTGATGTTCTTGATAATGTTCAGCACCTTGTCGTATATCCGGGCTTTTTCAGCGGCTGGTACGGCTGGTATCAGTACCAAGCAGCTCTCCAAGGCCGCCATTGTGGTCTACAACGTCACATAACGTAAAACAAACAGTTCGTTGAAGGGGAAGGAGATGACATCAAGTTTAGAATTGGCGATGGGAATTTGAAGATTAAAGGCCATTTCATCTACATTTTAACCTACGGTATCACGACAAAAACGCTCAAAATGAGTAATGGGCATTTCAAGATGAAGAGGTACTAATCGTCACCCAAGGGCACTAAGCGTAATTCAGGGGTACTAAGCGTGATCCAAGGGTACTAAGCGTGATCCAGGGGTACTAAGCGTCATTCAGGGGTACTAAGCGTAATCCAAGGGTACTAAGCGTGATCCAAGGGTACTAAGCGTGATCCAGGGGTACTAAGCGTAATCCAGGGGTACTAAGCGTGATCCAGGGGTACTAAGCGTGATCCAGGGGTACTAAGCGTGATCCAGGGGTACTAAGCGTGATCCAGGGGTACTGAGCGTGACCCAGGGGTACTAAGCGTGACTCAGCGGCGCTAAGCGGGACCCAAGGGTACGAGGAGTGACCCATGTGTACGAAGCGTGACTCAGGGGTGCAAAGCGTGACCAAGCTGTACTAAGTGTGAATTAGCGTGATCGTGTTCCAGGTATATTAAGCGTGAGATAATGCCACTATAGAAGGAAAATGAGGCATAATTCAGGTGAATCATTGCTTCAGCATAGCTCCCATTCCGTGGGCTCTATGGGCCCAAGCTGGTAAATGACGTCACAAGGAGACGGCCACGCCCTTATCACTATGAGACAACGTCAGTAGTACCAGACCGCTTGCACCCCCTCCACTATACCAATCGCTATCGGGTGTCAGACATGGTAATAAGCACAACCAACCGCCATACCGAGGATGTATCCAATGAGCTTTCCCGAATAGAGTGGCGTCCCAGCGCCGCTATATGTGTCGGCCCTGTCCTTGTTCTTCCGAAGAGTCCGTATGGAACGTTCGTCGCCCTGTCAGACCCGGAAAGAAAGTGATAATTCACAGTGTCAGTGGCCTGTGGGAATCCCCACAGGTGCTCCTCGCGCAAAGAGCACCGCTACCCGCTAAGAGTCAAGGTCCACGGACATAAAGTACAATGCTATCGCAAGCCTTTTTAATAACAAATCACTAATTCAGGATATCTGAAATTATTTCAAGATATCTTAATCAAGATATATAGGATATATTAGATTCAATTCAATATATCTAAAATTCAATTCAATATATCTAAAATTCAATTCAACATATCTAAAATTCAATTCAATATATCAATAATCCAAATCAATATGTCATTAATCCAATTCAATATATCATTAATTCAATTCAATATATCATGAATTCAATTCCTTATTTCTGAATTCAATTCTTTACTTCTTAATTCAATTCAAGATATCTCGATTTCAATTCAAGATATATGAAATTTAATTCAAGATACCTCAATTTCAATTGAAGATAGCTGAAATTCAATTGAAGATATCTGAATTTCAATTGAAGATATCAGAAATTCAATTGAACATATCTGAAGTTCAATTGAACATATCTGAAGCTCGGATCCACTGTTTGGGAATTTCAAGTGTATATCAGCAAACTTTCTTTGTAGTCCGTCCTCGGAAATGTCACTGTATATAGTACGGCATCTCAGCACATTTGCATACAGGCGGGGATATATGTACCAGCGTTGTAGAGCAGCCGAAATGGCGGGCCATCCGATAGGTTGTATATCCGTTTTAGATGTTACTTCGAAATGTCAAGACGGGGTCTCCCAATTCCTCACCTGTCCATTTATATGACACATACATTATATTTTGAGTGCAAATGCTTCTTTGTAAAACTTTGATTTCTTAAATATTGATGTTCAAGAAATTGACTTGAATGCCATTTAAGATATCTGAAATCAATTTCAAGATATCTGAAATCGATTTCAAGGTATCTGAAATTGAATTCAAGATATGTGAAATTGAATTTAAGATATCTGAAATTGAATTTAAGATAGCTGAAATTGAATTTAAGATAGCTGAAATTGATTTCAAGATATCTGAAATTGAATTCAAGATATGTGAAATTGCATTTAATATAGCTGAAATTGATTTGAAGATATCTGAAATTGAATACAAGATATGTGCAATTGAATTCAAGATATGTGAAATAGAATTCAAGATATTTGAAATTGAATTCAAGATATCTGAAATTGAATTCAAGATATATGAAATTGAATTGAAGATGTCTAAAATTAAAATTAAGATATCCGAAATTCAATTCAACATATCTGAAATTCAATTCACGGTATCTGAAATTCAAATCAGGATAACTGAAATTCATTTCAATATATCTAAAATTTAATTCAAAATATATTGAATTGGTGATTGTTTTATTAAAACGGCTTGCGATCCAATGCTGTCAATTCTGTTCAGCGATATCAGGACCAAGTTGGCCATCTAGAAAGGAATGTATGTGGTAGTTTTGTTGTAATCTCCTTGAATAGCGGGGTTCAATGCCGTGCATAGCTAGACATAAAGTAAAGGCCTCTGTGTGGGTAACACTTGCTGTGTGACTTTAGTTTGGAAATCCGCCAGCTTCCTAGAGGCTTATGATAGGCTGGAAGGTAGACATCGTGTAGTAGGCGATATTACACCCAACAACGTCTTGCCACCGTGTTCTGGCATGAGGCCCTCGGGTAAAACCATTGAAGAGTTCAAATACGCAGTTGAGTTGCATTAGGGGAGAGGGGTGGGGCTTAGGTACAGCATATAATCAGAATAATAAAATGATGGGATATTGCGTTTGTTAAACATTAGAACCGCCGCCTGTTGCGAAAGTTGGAAGGGAGGTCGAATTGTGAAACGGGACAGTCTTTGAAATCCCAGTCCGCGCACTAGACAAGAGGGCGGCACTAATTAAATTTGTCGTAAATAACGACGTCATTTTGGGACCGTAACGAGTCGGGAGATCTTGTGGAGTAGATAACCAGCCGTGGCAGCTTGCCAGCTCAAGTGGGCCAAGAGTGTAAATGATCTTACCCAACGGGTTCTCAGCCGACGTGTCAACGGTCTCTATGGCATACAAGGACTTGTAACATGCCCGTGATACATTTAAAATACCATCGGGGTCAGAGATCACCGCTATTGCCTTTTGAGGACCTAATCAATTTGGAATTATATAATTACATTTCCCTCAATTAACAAGGCATGGTGCATGTTTCTCCCTCCTCCATGAAGTCAGCCTTAGCCCACAAACAACGGCGCGGCATGTCATGAATGAGCTATTTTTATTGTCAAATCATTACAAAAAATATGAATACCAACATATAACAAGTGTAAGGGGGATACATCAAGATGTCAATACGGTACGTTACATCCATTGTAAACATATAGCAGCTAAATTGTAAACCTGTAATAAAACACATATAATGACGAATATATGACTACATTTGTTATTATATCAGGGTGTGTCGGGATTGGATTGCAACGAATCTAAGTGCGTTTGTAGGGTATGTGGGAAGAGGAGGGGGGGGGGGGTCTTGAGACTGAAGCAAGTTTACTGACTTTATAATTCCTGTCTTATTAGACAATATATGCAAGACAAAATCACACTTCATCAACAACCACGAACCCTGTAGGACGACGCACAGAGACAATCAAGGTATTGGGGAAGGGGGCTGAGGGGGGTCACTAGGGTGGAGATGAGGGCGTGGGGGGGCATAGGAGGGCCTCAATAGGCCTCTGTAATGAGCGAGCCGTTAAGGTGGGGGCGAAGGGGGTACGGGGGTTGGTGTAAGAACAAGCATATGCGCCATGTACCACCCCTGCTACCTCGGCCCCTACACCCACCCAGTGCGATGTACCTGTGTCAACAACTGCCCACTTCGTTACTAGATTGTTAGATTGCTCTCAAGAATGCATATTAACATTAGTGATCCATTATTTGCGAGGGGATCATGGTCCACTTTGGGCCGACTGAGATATTCACGCAAAAAAATTACGAGTACGGAAGGGGGATTGGGGTGCGGGGCCACAGCTAAAAGGGAGGGACGTACTGATAATTGGCATTGTATATTCGGGTGCAAGAAGCTGTTAACCTACACTACAGAAATAAATGGATTGCTGACAAGGGTAACAGGAATGGTTCGTTCTCTACGGCGCCACTGGCAAAGCCCACTACACGTAGGGTAGTTATTAAATGTCTCGGTCATGTATTAGAGCTATTCTAACAGTTGTTTCCCGCCAAATTTAACACGTCTGCATACTACACTGATATGGAAAATAGGGTTGTGAAGCTGGTGGTGCTCGCCGCAGTGGTGCTGGCGCCGGTTGCGCTAGTCGTACATATGAGGTGAGGCAGTACCACGCAAGTCGCACCTAGCGCCTTTAATTTGGGAACCTCATTAGACCTGTCTACACAATACTGCTACCTTACAGAATTCATCAGTTAACTACGAAAATGCTCACTAGAGGGCAGCACTATATGTGTGATATGTTTCTAATGAGAATAAGACATACATGATGCAGTGACATTGACTTGTCGATGGCTGAACGTTGATCATGACAGCAGAGTAATCGCCAGCTCGATGGGACGTCGCCTTTCATTCGTCGTGACGTCATGAGTTACACCACAGAAACAAATGGAAAAGAAAGTGCAAATGTATTCAATCTATTTATTGAATTAAATATGCTTCCAACAAGCAATGTTTAGAGAGGCACGATATGCACTCACATAGAAAACGATAATTAATGCGTTTGAGTTTGAGAACCGTGCGTAGGAGCATTGACAACAGCACGTGAGAGCATTGACAACATCACATGAGAGCATTGACAACATATAAGACCGTTGACAACATTTAAGACCGTTGACAACAGCGTGTAAGGAACCCTGCGAATGTGTGACTGTAAATGACGATAGGTTTAGCGGCTCACCTAACCACCCACAGGTCATTAACATATCATGTTTCTAAGGCTAAATAAATATATAAATCAATAAATATACACGCAACTCATCCATGAAACATCTCATGTGGGCATTACTTCATATTCCACCAAACCCGTAGTTCTTAAAAACGCAATTCATTCGGTGTTCGCCCTGGCCGTGAATTGAATTCCATATCAACGACTTCATTAAAACCATTGTTAAACAACGCGATTTGTCTATTCTCTTTACATGACCGGTAATAATAAGTAATTCAGCAGAGGTGATCCACGTTTGGGAAGCTAAGCAGTGAGCGTCTCAAGGTCAGGACGTGCTAAGGCATGTCCATCACTCTATGTCGGTGGGTCAATTTGTACCCACACTATATTTAGTTTGTCCTTTGAGATAAGTATGCAAAGTAACAGCCCTTTGCTTTACTTGTATATTCGCTTAACTTTTCCTACCGCCTTTAATGTCTTTGTAGCACTCTTCCACAGGGTCACAAAATCCGGTAATGGCAATGATACCATCGTCTTCTTCGTTTATTAGTAACTTGTCTTTATCTTGCTTCAGTTGTGCGATGGAAATAGTGTTCTTTTCGTTCAGTTTCGTCTTCCTGGTGGTCAAACGATAGGCTGCAGATATGTACATTTTCTCCAGTTCTGATTTGGCCTTTCTCACTGTCACGTCGTCCTGACCAGTCACATATATTATGTCACATAAGCCGTCTTTATGCCTCGTCAGCTTAACAGAATACCTGTTCCCTATCTGCTGAAGCTTCTTCTGTTGCCTATTGGTAAGATATTGCCAAAAGTAACGATCCACTTTAAAGGAAGAGGCCGATTCAGACAGGTTGGGATGCCCAGTCATAGTGCAACGTGTGCCCATATCTTCACCCTTTAGCCGGACAGGTCCAGTGCGCCCGCCCGTCTGCCGGGCAGATCTGGCTCTGTCACTGGTGTATTCATCAAGTTGAACAGGGAATCCTTTGTGATCTTGGCTCTGAGATGAGCCATGAAACCCATCCCAGCGCCCAGCATTATCTCCCAATACAGGTTCGATGTGATGCCTTTCCAGTTTTCTATGGCGGCGTTTGTCGTACACGTGTTTGAGTTGTTCTAAGATACGTTCGCGTTCAGAGTTAACGGCATAGCCCCTCCCGACAATGCACACCTTCCCACTACCACGACACCAGAGCAGAATCTTCGGAAACTCTGCCTGTACCTGACTGAGGTCTTTATGCGCTGGCCATTCCATCTCAAGCTCCTTCACCTGTACGGACGATGCCATGCCTCCGTATAGCAACTCCAATGTCCGACGTCCACGGTCGACGTCCTCTTGTGTCGTTCCAGAAATACTCGGGGACCCATTGTCGCTTTCATCGTTTATTTCTAAACCATGCTTTGACGCAACCTTTTTGACAAGTTTGGCGAAACCCTGGCTAAATCGGGTCATGTACATCCACATCGCTGGGTCAGCGGACAAGGTGGCCGTGTGGCTATACTTTTCTTTCGCCTTTGTCTTGTCAGATTGTTCCTCGAGGGCGACACTCTGGGCCACTGCTGCACTCGGAATGCGGTCTGAGCTGTTTTGTCCAATTACCATCGTTCGCTCGCCGGTTGAGGGAATGAAGCCCTCCAAGTTAGAATCATGTTTGGGAGCTGAATCCACAGTCAGAGTCGTGCTGCCACGCCCGGAACCTTCGGGGTCGCAATAGCGCGGACCCTCTGCTCTGTCACTGTCGTTAAACGTGTTAACCTGGTGCTCGCCTTTAGCATTTACTCTTCGACGTTGCTCTGTGAATAACGCATTCGGACCGTTGATTTGACCCATGTAATCGCCCAACTCGGGTGTCGATGGCACCCGTGACTCAGTTTTCACGGCGGCTGAAGTTTTTAGTGCGGCCTGGAGAACGTTGCCGCAAGCGAAAACCTGAGGCATTAAGCCCTTTATGGCAAACCTCGGCTCGTTATGGATCACTATCCCACCAATGTGTTTCATCCGCTGGGATGTGGCTTCTAAAATGCCGCGGCTCTGTAGGGTCGCTATTACCTCTGGGTGGACATGCGCAACCACGGCATTAAACACCTGAAATTTATCAACATGTCAGGACTCAATGGCAGTACAGGGGTGGGCAAGAATATATAATTATTGTTCTATAGCATTATCCATCAAGCAGGCTTGTTCACTTTGAACCTCATATATGAATAATGAAGTGGCCGCCCATATCCAATTCGGATGAAACATAGTTTTGAGTGATCTTGACATGAACTCTTTCTACATTGTTTACAGAATACTAAGCAATATGTGATGAACATCACTTACTACCAGCATCACAAAACAGAGAGATGATCACACATTGTTGTGCAATAAGAGCCGGAAACGTTGTTTACCTGGGTTTCCACCAGCTTCAATCCTGGAAACTCCGTCTTCGCTGTCTCCACAAAATATTTGGCATCTGAAAGCATACAAATGAGTGTCTCAACGTATTAATCGGCCTCGTCAAGCGCGTGAAAATGTATCTTGCCCCATTATTGTTATTCGCCAATATTTCCTGTACGTTAATAGTTCAATGTTTAACTTATTAGTTCAATGTTAACACCTAGAACATTTATGGTTGTACGTATGTCCCAAAGCCCACTAGTGTGTTAAATGCGAAAGGGAGGCTAGGGGTTGGAGGGGGGGGGGGCAAGCGGACTTCTGTATAACGTGTAATGTGAGGGCAGTGCGCAGCGAGACTACTGCAGTGACGGATCTCGAATTGGAAGGCGGTGGGGGTGTAGGGGGTTGCACCCGCCCCTTGAGAACTTGAGCATACACTGTAAAAGTTGGGTTCTGCGACAAAATACATAGCCAAATGACATTAGACCAGTGGAGGATCCAAGATTGGGTGGGGATGCCCCACAAAAAGCAAATGTTGAGGACTATTGAAGACTAATTTTTACAAATGACCATTATTGAGGAAGATTTACCCATCAATCCTGTCGTAAGTTTTCACAGAACAATCCACCCCCCCCCCCCCCCCATCCCCTTTGCAAATTCTTAGAACCGGCCCTGTACTACCAGCAGATCTGTGACCCTCAATCGACCCACCTCCGGGCCTGTTAAAGACGATAGTGGCGTCAAAGGCATCGGGGTCACACACCGCGTCCTCAGACGCCGCGGGTGAGAAGTACGCGTCAGTGATGACGTCACCTAACGGTGACCGCAAGCTGGATCCGCTGGGACCGCTGTGACCCCTGTGACCGCTGTGACCGCTTTGACCGCTGGGACTGCTGGGACCGCAGGGACCGCTGAGATCCATGGGGCCTTGTTCTCCCGTCATGGCGGTGATGTTCTTGATAATGTTCAGCACCTTGTCGTATATCCGGGCTTTTTCCACGGCTGGTACGGCTGGTATTAGTACAAAGCAGCTCTCCAAGGCCGCCATTGTGGTCTACAACGTCACATACGGTAAACCAAACAGTTCAATGAAGGGAACGGAATGGAAAACAAGTTTAGAATGGGCGGTGGGAATTTGAAGAATAAAGGCCATTCCATCTAGGTTCTAACCTACTGTATCACGACGAAAAAGCTAAAAATGAGAAATTGACATTTCAAGATGAAAGGTTACTAAGCGTGACCCAAGGATACTAAGCGTGACTCAGGAGTACTAAGCGTGATCCATGGGTACTAAGCGTGATCAAGATATATTAAGTGTGACCCAGTGGGGCTAAGCGGGACCCAGGGATATCAAGCACGACTCACGGGTACCAAGCGTGACTCAGGGGGACTGCGTATGACTCATGGGTACTAAATGTTACCCAGGGGTTCTAAGCGTAACCCAGGGCTGCTAAGCGTGACCCAGGGGTACTAAGCGTGACCCAGGGGTACTAAGCGTGACTCACGGGGACTAAGCGTGACCCAGGGGTACTAAGCACGACTCACGGGTACCAAGCGTGACTCAGGGGGACTGTGCGTGACTCATGGGTACTAAATGTGACCCAGGGGTACTAAGCGTGATCCAGGGGCACTAAGCGTGACCCAGAGGAACTAAGCGTGACTCACGGGGACTAAGCGTGACCTTGGGATAATAATCGTGGCATAGTATAAGCGAAACAAAGAAGGTGGACACAACCTTGTTGTGAGAGACGTATTTGGGACAACGCCAGCAGTGCCTGATCGCTTGGCACCCCATGCACTACCTACCTCTACCCGGTGTCAGATATAGCAATAAGCACAACCAACTCTGCCGTCACACATAAGAGATATCCAATGAGCTCCCGAAAAGAGTGGCGTCCCAGCACCGCTATATGTGTCTCGGCCCTGTCCTTGTTCTTCCGAGGAGTTCGTATGGACCGTTCGTCGCGATGTCAGACCAGTAAAGGAAGTGACAATTCACAGACAGTTGGCCGTTGGCCGGAGGGAATCCCCCACAGGTGCTCCTGGTGCAAAGAGCACCGAGTCAGGGTTCACAGACATAAAGTACAATGCTATCGCAAGCCGTTTTAATAACAAATCACCAATTCAGGATATCTGAAATTATTTCAAGTTATCTTAATCAAGATTTAATAGGATATATTAGATTCCATTTTAGACACCTAAAATTGAATTCAGTATATCACAAATTCAATTTGTTAGGGTTTAATTTAATTCAAGATATCTCAAATTCAATTAAAGATGTCTAAAGTTCAATTTAAATATTTCAAAATCAATTCAAGATATCTCAAATTCGATTCAAGATATCTCAAATCCAATTCAAGATATTTTAAATTCAATTATAGATATCTAAAATTCAGTTAAAAATATCTGACACTTAATTTTGCATGTGTGATAGACCTAGCCTTCTTATCAAAATTAGGTGTAGTGTCGAGATATCTTAAATTCAATGTAGCTGAAATCCAATTTAAGTTACCTTAAATAAAATTAAAATGACATAAATAAAATTTTGCATCGTAACACATAGTTCTCATCATTGTTAGGTGTGATTTCGAGATATTTTGAATTTTGATTCAAGAATTCAAGACACTCCCTCTCCGCCCCTCTCCCGTCTAAAGATGCTCCTCCCCACCCCTATCGCGTCCAATGATACTCCTTCCCACCCCTTTCGCGTCTAAAGATACTCCCTCCTCACCCTTGTCCCGCCTATAGCTGCTCTCTCCCCACCCCTCCGTCGCCTATAGATGCTCCATCCCCACATCTCTCCCGTCTGTAGGTGCTACGTAGATAGAATATCTTGAATTCAATGTTGGATATGTGACACTTCGGATTTTTCTCAACAAACGCATGTTTTAATAAAGTACCATATCTAGCTCGGATCCACTGTTTGGGAATTTCTTGTGTATGTCAGCAACCTTTCCATCCTCGGAAATGTCACTGTATTTGATACTATATCTCATCACATTCTCATACAAACGGTGATATATGTACCAGCGCTGTAGATATATCCAATATCTCACCTGTTCATTTACATGACACATACATTCAGATATATATTTTGAGTAAAAATGCTATTTTGTATAATTTTGTATTTGGTTTTCTAAAATACTGATGTTCAAGAAACTGATTTTAATTCCATTTAAGATATCAGAAATTTAATTCAAGATTTCTGAAATTGAATAGGCTGGTACGTAGAGAGAGAGAGAAGAGAGAATATCAATTATTTAACCAATGCCATGTTTCATGGAATACATGATGATAAACAGTGCATGATAATAAAAAGAGACGCATATATGGGATCAAAATAATGTTACACTAATACCGGATACAAAGTGGCATTGGCCGAGGAGAGTCCCATTAGGACATAAATGTCGCTGGCATGGAACCCACCTCAAAAAAACAAAATAAAGCTTAATTTTGTATGATAAGGTATGAAAGAAATAACGAAACATAAATTAACAACCGCAGATCATTTAGCATAATGCATATAACAAAAAACTACTGTATTTGTATCCCATTATAGCTAAACATATTGTGAACAAACATAACAGTTCTGTATGGTACATTCATAGGTGTATGTTTCGATGATGTTCTTCTTGATATACTGTGTGAATCCCTTTAGAGTATGAGTTGTTGTTTTACTTAATATAATTTGTGGGGTATTATTCATGATTTCTGGCATTGAGTACCTGAGGCAATGGTGGGCAAATTTATGTTTGGGGTTTTCGTGGTTTGAAAATTGTGCTTTTGTCTGGTGTTGTGGTGATGTCTTGTACTGTCTATTGGGTTTTCAAAAACGCACTTGAGTTGCATTAGGGGAGCGGGGTGAGGGGCTTGGGTACAGCATATAGTGAGGATAATAAAATGACGGGGTATTGCGTTTGTTAAACATTAGAACTGCCGCCTGGTTTCGAACGTTGACAGGGAGGTCGAATTCCTAAACGAGACAGTCACACTTTAAAGTTCCAATCCACGCACTAGACTAGAGGGCGGGACAAATTTGTACTGGGATCGTGGGTACCATCTGCCAGGATTGGGCGACAACAACCGTCTCGTTGTAGCCTGAGACCAGGTATGATCAGAACATGCTAGATAACTTTGAATGACATATACAAATATATGGTTGTGCCCATTGCATGGGAGAGGGGGGCCCACTGCATCATATGCAGCGGTTGAATCAAAGGAAGCCATCATTGTCTGTCAGCAGCTCCTGTCCATCTACTCAAATGATGCAGTCATGAAAACCAGCGATTCAAAAGAATGGCGTTTACCGCCAACCCGCACATATCTCTGCCACAACTCACCATGGGTATGTGGGAGGACTCATCGTTCAAGGGTTAGAGCAAGTCTGAGACAACCTTAATAGAATTGAAGGCGAATAGTGTTGCCATCTGGTGAATAGGGTGGCGTTCAATTTGGATTTTAACTTATGATTTGAGATTGCTACCCCCCCCCCCACCCCGCCCCACGCCTTCGCCCTCCCGTAGACAACCAAGGATCTCGACAATTTCTGTACACAATTTAAGACCTAGTGGCTTGTCGTCTCATATATGGGTAAAACCACAGACATTCTGTCGTTGAGTTGTGCAAGAAACTATAGTCTACTCGATCAAAGGCTTCAGTCTGATCAAGGCAGACTAGAGCTCCCTGCGCGTTGTTACGGTTTACATAATCAATGAGATCCAACACAAAGGTGGTGGTCAGGTTATATGATCAGGTTGATGGAAGGGGGAAGGATTAAGCCTGGCTTGGGTATATGAACTATGTAGAAATTACCTCTTAGCCACTGGCAAAAATCTTAATAATTATTTAATAATCAATGTTCAGTAAGCTTTTTCTGGTCCCTCTCTCATCTCAAACTTTAAATTCAAGCTAATTAGTGCCCGTTAATTATTCCCCAGCTCATAGAAGTTGGCTCTCCCCTAGATAATAAGAAGACTTATAAGAAGTCCCTTCTCACGGTCCAAAATGTTTTTGAAATTCGGCTGAGTAGAGCACAGGATCTCGCCAATAGTTGTAATGACGCAATCAAACGCGGGCGTAATGATGAACAAAGACTTTCTTTCTTTCTTACCTTAAGCCCGCATCTAATATGCATTGATTCAAACAGATCCAAGTGGGGCATGCCGAATGAATTTTTAGTGTTAGTGAGAGGTGGGGGAGGTAAGGCACTTTACAACGCAAGTCGCATTTCGTGCCCTTCATTTCGGAACCTAATTAGATCTGTCTACACAAGACGGTTGCAATAATGCTACATTACATAATTCGTCAGCTAACTTCGAAAATGTTTACTAGAGGGCGGCACTATATATGTGTCGTGCTGCTAATCGGAATAAAGACGGAACGCGTCTGCTTATTCATATAATGTAGTGACTTTGACATTTCGATGGCTATACAGTTCTCGCGATCGGGCGGCGAGACTTCAGTTTGGGGGACAAACAAACACACTTGCTCCATGTTGAAGTATAGGCAGCTATAAGTCAATTTCTTTCCAGGTTTATTCTAAAGACTATGAGTACAATTTCACTAAACATGGCTATGGGAGATATACGTTAAAATATTTGGAGGCGATGAAGCGCAGAACTTTGGGAATATACAAGGAAAAATCTGTCTTCAAAACACTCGAAAGATAAAACTACCGTTCTAAATTTAGCACTGCACCCGGGCTTTCGCAAGTTCACCAAACAGCGAGTGACGTCACAGAGTTTCGCGTGCTTCCGCGGTAACACAAATGGCGAGAGCAAGTGATCGACCATTCCGCTGTCAAGATGTGCAGTGCATGGAGTAAAAACACACGCGTGCGTCGATAAACCACATGATAAAGATAAAATAAGACCAGTTGGACGTTTTCGTATCACTTTTGGATCACGAAAAGACCAAGTTTCTTTATTTTTGTAAGTTTTCTGTTTGAACGTTGTCACCGGGGAGAATCCGTGTGATGTCATAATGCCTCGTTTTCGTAGCAGACGCAAAAAAACGTTAGTTTCTCAGTCGTATTGTCCCGTCGTAACAAATATTCGTCATTGTTGTGGCGCAAACGAATAAAAAATATGTCCTCTATCCGTTTTGTGAAGCTATATTTCTTAAATATTCTTAATCATAGTGCTAGGCCTTCCGCAATGGACCCACCCCTCGGCGCCTGGCTTTTGCGCAGGTAGTCTGGTTCCCAGTCTCTCTCTTTGCGTAACATACACGTCACCCCTAGGTCACAGATAGTCAGGATACCAGTGTGCGCAGAGATTCTAAACTCGTTCCGAACACGTGCTTCGTTTGTTTGTCCCCAAAATGAGTACACCGGAAGTCTAAGCGAACGAGACTTTATAGCTCTTGACATAAATTGCCCATATTTCTTCGGCAAAGCTCACCAACTTCAGGAACTATGTATTCAGTGAGACGTCGACACCCCAAGTATGTTGTTCGGTTACCGCACGTGCTTTAGTTTCGAAGGTTTCTCAAGAAATCGGTATACATTTCAGCTAAATCCGGTAAGGATAGTTTAGTAATTGAATAAACAAAAATAATGGAGTTACAAAAATCATTCGATCATGTTTCAGATTGCTGTCAAGTCATATTTCCAACAACGAGGTCGCGGGGGATTGTTTACATGCCGGCGCGTGACATGCCGCAGGGCACCACGCATAATGTTAACCCTTTTGTTACTGAAGTCACTTGCAAGGATTTCAATCTCAGCTGCGTCCAGTGGATTATTGCAATACATTTAACATTTAAGTTATCTGGCAAGTTTTAATGACTCAGTGTAACAATATCCAGCCCCAGCGTGAACTATCCCTACTCTGCTTGACTGATAACAAGCATGTTCAATGGCTGGAGACAAAGAAACCACTGATCGAACTGTAATTTATGTCTGTCTGTGTGTGCCACGAGCCACACGTACAGCTTCACCCCGAAAATTTGATTGAAAAATTGAGAAATATCCCAATAATATTAGGTTAGTTTGTTTCTATTTCATGGCGAGTACATGGTTCAATCATAATACGATATTTGCATGGAATCAAATATGATCGTCTTCACACGAGGATATATTTAAAAAAAAAAATCCGAAGCCGGATGTGTTTGCCAAGACACTCATTATTGCCCAAGGCATGGTGGAAATGAACTTATATTTTCCTTATCGTAAGCCAGCATTTACTACCATGATCTACTATCGATTAACAGACACATTTCAATATCCAAGGTGTTTGCTGTCGCAGGCCAATTTTTCCGAGTTGTTCTAATGAGGCGACTTCGTTGCACAGAGCTGAATAGTGGAAGTGTTCTTGGCTTTGATTAATGTTATTGTACAGATATGTGTGTGCCAAATATAAATTGTTAAAGAACGGACAGGCCCAATACGTTCAACATCGTACCCAATCTGTCAATGGTATAGGACTGGAAAATAAAGGGTTAATGTGCTATAAAACGGACTACTTTTCTGCGAACCAGAATTGAAAAATGACGACCGACTTTACAAAAACTTGGGACGACAAGGTAACTTAATAAAATCGAGTGCAAACAATTTTTCGACACTTGAAACTTTTCAGGCTCACAATGCCGCTTCTACTGGCCCTTAACTTTGCCTATCGCCGTTAATGTCTTTGTAGCATTCGGCCACGGCGTCACTAAATCCTGTAATGGCAATGATACCGTCGTCTTCCTCGTTTATTAGTAACTTGTCTTTATCTTGCTTCAGTTGTGCGATGGAAATAGTTCCTTTTGTGCAGCTTCGTCTTTTTGGTTGTCAAACTATAGGACACAGATGTGTACGTTCTTTGAAGTTCTGATTTAGCTTTCCCCACCATGACGTCGTCCTGGCCATCCTCATGTATTGCGTCACTTAAGCCGTGGTTATGAGCCATCAGCTTAATAAAGAACTTGTTGGGCTGGACAGGTCCAGTGCGCTCGCCGGTCTGCCGGGCAGATCTGGCACTGTCACTGGCGTATTCATCAACAGGGAATCCTTTGTGATTTTGGCTCTGAGAAAAGCCATGAACCCACCCCCCCCCCCCCCCCCCTTTCCCGCAGAATCTCAAATAGGTTCGGTATGATGCCTTTCTGGTTTGCTATGACGGCGTTTGTCGTGTTTCAGTTTTTTTAAGATACGTCCACATTCACAGTTAACGGCATAGCTCCTCCCGACAAGGCACACCCTTCCACCGACACGCCGCCATAGCATCATGTTCGAAATACCGTAGTTCCAGTATTGTTGAAACAGCTAGCCGTAATATAAATGTGAAGATCACTGCAGATAATTATGTGGTACCTTCTTTGAGTCTATTTCAATTTGTAGCTTAAATGTTCGGGGACTTGGTTCCCCGCTGAAACGCGCGGATGTAATGAGCTGGCTCGAAGAAAAACAGTTATCAATGTGTTGTCTACAGGACGTGCATTTTGATCATTGCACCCTTGCACAGTCGGAGGATGAGTATGACGCTAGGTTCTTAGCAAACTCGCCATCCTCCCGAGCCCGCGGAGTCCTCATAATGTTAAGAAACAACTTTGAATATGTTGTACATAGAGTGGTTAAAGACGAAGAGGGTAATATGTTGATCGTTGACAGTTATATGTGCTTACCCTGTGTAATATATATGGACCAAACAAAGATAACCCTGGTTTTTATAAGGAACTGAATGAAAAAATTAGGACTTTCGAAAATTCAGCCATAATGATATGTGGAGACTGGAACCTGGTGTTATCCAAAGAAAATGATACAATTGGATATAAACGGGAAAATAATATTAAGGCAAGAACGGTTGTATATGAGTTGTTACAAAGTTTAGAACTATCAGACTATTGGCGGATTTGTCACCCAAAGACGAGGAGATTTACTTGGACTAACCAACAACGTAAAAACCCAAAGGGCAAGATTAGACATTTTTTTTACCTCAAATGACATAAACGCTTTGATAAGGGCTTGTGATATTAGACCGGGCTACATAACGGATCACTCATTGGTTTTGGTAAAATTAGTTTTTTTCCTCGCGGCAAGGGACAAAGATTATTGGAATTTTAACACTGACTTATTAACTGACGCTGAATATGTAAAGATAGTCAAACAATGCATTAACGAGGTAGCTGTTTTTATGGCAATACCTTAGACGACCAGAAACTGTTTGAAACAATAAAACTAGAGATTCGGGGTCATACAATTAGCTATAGTAGTTACAAGAAAAAATGTCAAATGGCGAGGGAAAGGAGCATTGAAATGCAAATCTCACAAATATCAGAGATGCCAGTTTTTTAGACTCATTAAACGATGAATTAGAAGCAATACGTATATCTAAAGTCAAATGTAGTATCCTAATATCAAAAGCTAGGTAGAATGAAGAAGGTGAGAAATCTAGTCATTAGTTTTGTAGTCTAGAAAAGAGAAACTATGTGTGCAAATTGATTAGTAAACTTGTGATCGATGACGTAGAAATCGGGGAACCAGCCGCAATCCTTAAAGAAATTAGGAAATATTATTGTAACCTGTATGCAAATTGTGACCATACTAGGGCAGAAGGATACACTCAGACCTTTTTACAGCCAGCAAACATCAAGCGCTTAAATGAAATACAGAGAGATCTACGTAGAGGTAGCATTACGTTACATGAAATTAAATTGGTCATTAAGGAGATGAAAAATAATAAGTCGCCGGGAATTGATGGCTTTCCCATAGATTTTTATATTTTTTTCTGGAATGACATTGGAACCTATTTGTATCGCAGCCTTCAAACGGCATATACATCTGAGTCGCTATCAGTAACCCAAAGGTTGGGGATAATTACATGTTTACCGAAGGGTGATAAGCCTAGGGAATACATAACAAACTGGCGTCCTATATCCTTATTAAATGCAGATTTGAAAATATTAACTGGGGTATTAGCTAATAGGATGAAACAAGTATTACCAGACATTATTAGTAACGATCAAAACGGTTTTCTAAAGGGAAGATTCATTGGCGAAAGTACAAGGCTGGTGTATAACATAATGCATTATATGCAGGATTGAAAGAAGGCCGGTATGCTACTTTTAATAGACTTCGAGAAAGCGTTTGACACTGTAAGCTGGAAATATATAAACAGTGTATTTAAAGCATATGGATTCGGCCCGTCATTTTTAAAATGGGTTAATATTGTTTATAAAGAACCTAAGAGCAGTGTTGTAAATAACGGTATTCTCTCAGAAGAATTTACTATTGGTTAGGGGTGTAGACAGGGTGATCCACTATCGCCATATTTTTTTATATTAGCTATAGAGCCACTTGCTATGCATCTCAAGAAGGACAGTTTGGTTATAGATATCGTTATAAATGAGGTTGAATATTTGATAGGTCAATATGCGGATGACACTTTCCTACTAATAGATGGCAGTGAATTATCGTAAGGAAGAGTGTTAAAGATCATGGAGGATTTTGGTGTTGCATCAGGTTTGCGTATGAACGTAGAGAAGAAAAAAGCTGTGTGTTTAGGAAAACCGTGTGATACCGCACTATTTACCGGCATTCCACTTGAATGGGTTAATGAATTTGTTTTGCTTGGTATTAAGTTCTCTACAGATTTAGGAAAAATGTCGGCCCTAAATTATGACAGTAAAGTTGTTGAATTTGACAGAACTTTGAATGCATACGGGCAGAGAAACCGGTCATACAGGAGCAGAGTGACAGTTGTGAAATCTCTGGCACTACCCAAATTTGTACATGCTATGTCAGTTTTGCCTACACCAGGAAAATTTGTTTTTGATAAATTGACTAAATTGGTACGAAATTTAGTTGGAAAAGTGGAAAGGGGAAAGTCTCTATGAATAGGGTATGTTAGACTGTTAAAAATGGTGGCTTAGGTCTGACACATATTGAATCGTTTCAGAAAGCGTTAAAAATCTTGTGGATAAACCGTATTGTAAAAACGGATGGCACATGGCAACAACTCTTTTGTGATACTATTTGCGAAGAAAGACAGTTGTGTTGGGACCTTGACCTTCAGTCAGTGAAAGCATATTCTAGTGTGTCTAACCCCTTTTGGGCCGACGTGTTTAAAGCGTGGTATGAATATAGAAAAACAGAAGAAAGCGTTAACGCAGATCTTCCCGGGTACCCTATCTGAAATTTTATTACAAACTATAATCTTGTGGTTAGAAAAAAATACATTTATTCAGAATTGTGTCATATATGTACAAGACCTGTTTGACGAAAACAGAACTTTATTGGGTTGGTCAGAATTCAGGGATCGGTATCAGATTGATGTTAACTTCGCTGACTTTTATAGCTTGATACATTCGCTTCATCGAGAGTGGAAAGCTGTCTATGCTAAGCTTATTGATACGGAGATTTTTATTGGTACACGAACCTGTGCATTACAGGAATTACAAAGTAAAATAAAGGTGTGCAATTTCATTTATAATAAATTAGTAATGTATCTGAAAAGGAATAATGTTAATGAAGGGAAATGGGAAAGTGAGCTGGAATGCACGTGGTCACCTGATCAATGGCACTGTCACTATGAATTGTCGTATGACGCCACGGTAAATGAAAAGCTTAGAAGTTTCCAGTTTGAGATATTGCATAGGGTGATCGCGGCTAATGTCTATTTGAAAGATTGTAAGGTGAAAGACACGGATGTTAAGGGTGTATGGATAGCTTTTGCTAATTGGTTAGAACCATATATACATGTGAGTACAACACCTTTAGTGTCTATAATTAGTATAATTTTCGGGCTTTCCGACACACGGTGTAGTAGTTTACTTAATCACTTAATACTTATTGTAAAAAGACACATTTACATATGTTAATGGAAAGGGAAGACACCAAACCTCCAAGTATGTCTTAGGGTTATAAAGTCCAATTATCTCACAGAGCGATGCATTGGGTACAGTAAGGGGGGATCCAGTTTGTGTCAATTCGATAGAAAGTGGGGCCCACTCAGACCAATATTTGAATGATCAGTTTTATAGTTTTTTGTATATTTGTACGCCTGTGCCTTGAAATATTTGTACTCGATACCTGCTGCGGATGAAATGAAATAAAAAAAAAAAAAAAATGTTCGGAAACTTGGCCTGCGCCTGACTGAGATCCTCGTTTGCTGGCCACTGTACCTCAAGCTCCGCCTGTGTGAACGATGACATTGGTTTATATAGCAACCAACGCACAACGTCCACTGTCGGCGTCCTCTTGTGTCGTTCCAGAAATACTCGGGGATCCATTACCGCTTCCATCGTTTATTTCTATGCGAGGCTTTGCCGAAACCTTTTTTGAGTTTTGAAGTTTGAATAAACGCTGGCTAAATCTGGGAATGTAGTTCCACAGCGCTGGGTCACCGGACAAGGTGGCCGTGTGGCCATATATACCATATATACCTTTCTCTTATCAGATTGTTCATCGAGGGAAACAATCTTGGCCACTGCTGCACTCGGACTGCGGTCTGAGTCCTCTTGTCTAATTTCCATCCTTCTCTCGCCGGTTGAGGGACTGAAGCCCTCCAACGGAACCTTCGGGTTCGCTATCGCGCGGCTCGTCTGCTCTGTGAATAACGTTAGACGTGTTTACCTGATGCTCGCCGTCAACGTTTACTTGTCAACTTTGCTCCGTGAATGACGCATTCGGACCGATAATTGGACCCCTGTTATCGCCCTTCTCCGGTGTCGACGGCACCCGTGACTCAGTTTGCATGGTGGCTGAACATTTCAGTGCGGCCTGGAGAACGTTGCCGCAAGCGAAAACCTGTGACATTAAGCCCTTTATGGCAAATTTCGGCTCGTTATGGATCATTATCCCTCCAATGTGTTTGATCCGCTGGGATGTGGCTTCCAAAATGCCGCGGTTCTGTAGGGTGGCCACCACCTCTGGGTGGACATGCGCAACTACGGCATTAAACATCTGAAGTGTATCAACATGTCAGGACTCAATGGCAGTACACGGGTGGGCAAGAGAACATAATTATTGTTCTGTACCATTATCCGTCAAACAGGCTTGTTCACTGTGAACCTCACATATGAATAATGAAGAAGCCGCCAATATCCAATTCGGCTGAAATATAATTTTGGGTGATCTTTACATGAACTCTTTCTACGTTGCTTACAGAATACCTATACTTAGGCAAAAAGACCCGGAAACGTAATCTACCTGTGTTTCCATCAGCTTCAATCCTGAAAACTCCGTTCTTCATCTCCACGAAATATGTGGCATCTGAAAGTGTAAACATTAGTATCTCGACGTATTAAACCGCCTCGTGGAACGAGTCAAAATATATTTCCATTGTTAATCCCCTAGCATTTCCTGTACATAAATGTCTGACCAAGCGATATTTTTCCCACGTAAATTTCAAATAAAAAGTTTATTGTTAACACCGAATACAATAGTCTGTTATGTCCCAAAGCCAGTATATTAGCACTGTGGGTTTCATTCGTTGCCGAATTCCTACAGTGTAACGAGTGCACTAGACGTCTAAGTGCCCGTATGTGTCCGATGATTAGCTAGAAAACTACCGCGTGATGTGGCCCTTAATCATCCCCACCTGCCGGCCTGTGAAAGACGATGGTGGCGTCCAGGGCATCAGGGTCACAGACCGCGTCCACAGACGCCGTCGGTGAGAAGTACACGTCAGTGATGACGTCACCTAGCGGTGACCGCCAGCTTGGTCCGCTGGGACCGCTGTGACCGCTATGATCGCTGGGACCGCTGTGACCGCTGTGACCGCTGGGTTTCCACAGGTAGCTGTTCTTGATGATGTTCAACACCTTGTCGTACATCCGGGCTTTTTCAGCGGCTGGCACGCCTGGTGTCAGTACCAAGCAACTTTCCACAGCCGCCATTGTGGTTTAGAATGGGCGATGGCAATTTGAAGATTAAAGGCCATTCCACCGATGTTTCAACCTACTGTATCACGACGGAAAAGCTCAAAATGAGAAATTGACATTTCAATATGAAAGGGTTCTAATGGTGACCCACGGGTACTCAGCGTGACTCAGGGGTACTAAGCGTGACTCAGGGGTACTAAGCGTGACCCAGGGGTACTAAGCGTGACCCAGGGGTACTAAGCGTGACCCAGGGGTACTAAGCGTGATCCACGGGTACTAAGCGTGACCCAGTGTACTAAGCGTGACCCAGGGGTACTAAGGGTGTCAAGGGGTACTAAGCGTGACCCGGGGATACTACGCGCGATGCAGGTGTATGAAGCGTGACCCAAGGGTACTACGCGCAACCCCAGGTGTAATAAGTGTGCCTCAAATGTATGAAGCGTGACCCAGATGTTTTAAGCGTGACCCAGGGATACTAAGCGTGACCAACGGGTACTAAGCGTGACCCAGGGATATTAAGCGTGACCCAAGGGTACTACCCGTTACCCAGGGGTACTAAGCGTGACCCAGGGGTACTAAGCGTGACCCAGGGGTACTACGCGTGACCCAGGGGTACTACGAGTGACCCAGGGATATTAAGCGTGACCCAAGGGTACTACCCGTTACCCAAGGGTACTAAGCGTGACCCAGGGGTACTACGCGTGACCCAGAGGTACTAAGCGTGACCCAGGGGTACTAAGCGTGACCCAGGGGTACTAAGCGTGACCAAGGGGTACTACGCGTGACCCAGGGGTACTAAGCGTGACCCAAGGGTACTACCCGTTACCCAGGGGTACTAAGCGTGACCCAAGGGTACTACCCGTTACCCAGGGGTACTAAGCGTGACCCAAGGGTACTACCCGTTACCCAGGGGTACTAAGCGTGACCCAAGGGTACTACCCGTTACCCAGGGGTACTAAGCGTGACCCAGGGGTACTAAGCGTGACCCAGGAGTACTAAGCGTGACCCAGGGGTACTACGCGTGACCCAGGGGTACTACGCGTGACCCAGGGGTACTACGCGTGACCCAGGTGTATTAAGTGGGATCCAGTGGTATTAAGCGTGACTCAGGGTTACTAAACGTGACCCAGGGTTCCTCATCATGACATAGTATAGGGAGAAACATAGAAGGTGGACACAACCTTGCTGTGAGAGACTTATTTCGGACAACGTCAGCAGTACCGGATCGCTTAATGCCCCTTCATTACTACCTTTATCCGGTATCAGGCATGGTGATACGCACAATCAACTGCGCCTTCACACAAATCCAATGATCCCGAAAAAATCCCGAAAAGAGAGAGCCGCTTGAATTGTTTATTGTTTTATTAAGACGGCTTGCCATTCAATGCTGTCTATTCTGTGTGAGACAGAGTACTTCAGCGTTATCAGGACTAAGTTGGCCACCTAGATAGGAATGTATGTGGTAGTTTTGCTGTAATCTGCTTGTATTATGGGGGTCCAATGCGGTGCATGGCTAGACATGACGTAGGGGCCTCTGCGTGGGTAAAACGTGCTGCGTAACTTCAAGTTGGAGATCCACCAGCTTTCTAGAACAGTAAGCTTCCACTGGGTTTTCATATACGCAATTAGGGGAGGAGGGGGCGTCTTGGGTACAGCATATAATCAGAATAATAAAATGACGGGTTATTGCGTTTGTTAAACATTAGAACTGCTGCCCGTTCCGAAAGTTGGAAGGGAGGTCGAATTGTGAAACGAGAATCGCCAGAATAGAGGGCGACACTGATTAAATTTGCCATAAATAACGACATCATGTTGGGACCGTATCGAGTCGGGAGTTCTTGTGGAGTAGATAACCAGCCGTAGCAGCTTGCGAGCTCAAGTGAGCCGAGAGTGTAAATGATCTTACCCAACAACAGGTCTTCAGCCGAAGTGTCAGCGGTCTCTGCGGCATACAAAGACTGGTAAAATACCCGTGCTGCATATCAAATACCCTCGTAGTCAGAGATCAGCCTATCGCTGTTGTCTTTTTAGGACGTAATGAATTTGAAATTACCCTTACATTTCCCTCAATTGACAAAACATCCGGTGCGTTTTTCTTCCTCCTCCCTCAAGTAAGCTCCAGCCCGAATGATTGCCTCTCTACTTTTATAGGACTCGATCCATGGTTGTTTTATCTATCTGAGACACCGCGAATCCTTTTTAGCACTAGTAGTAGAGTAAGCTGAGGTTCTACTTCACTCTTTGGTGTTAAGTTGCCGTGTTTGGTTGGCTGCGAAATGGCCACAAAGTTCCTAAAGGGTTATAGAGACTAAAACAACGGCGCGGCATGTGGTAAATGGTATATTTTGTATTCGTTTTATTGCCAAAAAAGGTGCATACCAACATATACAAATAAAAATATACCAATAGGTGTAAGGGGGATAATCTAGATGTTAATACAGTACACCCATTTGGGTTTTAAGCATATAACACTTACAAAGTATACCTGTAATTAAACAAATAATTGGAAATGTATGTCTACATATCTACTTATTTATATTATATTATGAAGGTTGGACAGGATTGGAGGGCAATGGGTTTAATTAAATTAGCAGGACATGTGGGGTAAGGAGCGGGGGGGGGGCGGAGGGTCGTCGTGTTAACTTCATGGGGGTCGTGCGCTGTCACCGAAGCAAGTTTACTGTTTTGAAATTCCCGTCTATAATACCCAATGTCTTTATGAAAAAAATAACACTTCATCAAGAACCACGAACACTGTATAACGACGCACAGAGAGACCTCGAGGGGTTGGGAAGGGCCGGGGGGGGGGATCACCATGGTGAAGAGGGGGCGGAGGGCGCTGGGGTGAGGGGTGGGGGTAGGTCAGGAAGCCACGGGGCGCGTAGGAGGGCCTCGGGAGACCCCGGGTATGGGCGAGCCGTTAAGATGGGGGTGAAGGGGGTACGGGCTGTATATATGTCTTTGTGCCGAAACATTGTAATATGAGTACACCACCCCTGCTACCTAGGCCCCTACTTCCACTCAGTGCGATGTACTTGTGTCAACAACTGCCCACGTCCTTACCAGATTGTTAGATTGCTCTCAAGAACGCACATTAACATTGGTGATCCATTATTTGTGAGAGGATCATGGTCCACTTTGGGCGGACTGAGATATTCACACAAGAAAGAATACGACTACGCAAGGGGGATTGGATTGGGGGTGCGCAGCAAAAAGGGAGGGATTGATAATTGGTATTGTATATTTATGTACAAGAAGCTGTGAACCTACACCGCCGAAATAAATGGATTGCTGACAATGGTAACGGAAATGGTTCCCTCTGTGCGGCGATACTGGCAAAGCGCACTACACGTAGGGTAGTTATTAAATGATTCTGTCATGTATTCATAGTAGAGCTATTCGAAAAGTTGTTCCCGCCAAATTCAACACGTCTGCATACAAAACTGAAATGCAGAATGGGGTTGTCAAGCTGGTGATGCTCTCTGCAGTAGTGCTGGCGCCGGTTGCGCGAGTCGTACACATGAGGTGAGGCAGTTTACCACGCAAGTTGCACTGAGCGCCTTCAATTTTGGAACCTTGTTAGACCTGTCTACACAATACGTCTACCGTACAGAATTCATCAGTTAACTACGAAAATGCTCACTAGAGGGCGGTACTATATGTGTGATGTGTTCCTAACGAGAATAAGGCATACATGATGCAGTGACAGTGACTTTTCGATGGCTCAAGGTTGATCATGACCGCAGAGTAATCTCCAGCTCGATGGGACGTCGCCTTTCATTCGTCGTGACGTCATGAGTTACACGCCAGAAACAAGTGTAAGAGAAACTGCTATTTAAATCTAGTTATTGAATTAAATATGCTTCGGACAAGCAATGTTAGAGATGCACAACATGCAATCAAATAGAAAACCAGAATTACTGCGTAAGAGCGTTGACAACAGTGCGTTAGAGCTTTGACAACACGTAAGAGCGTTGATAACAGTATTAGAGCGTTAGAACTTGAAGAATGCAAAAACAACGTTGACAACAGTGTGTAAAAGCGTTGACGACAGTGTGTAATAGCTTTGAAAACACATGAGCTTTGACAATAGCGCGTAAGGAAATCTGAGTTTGTTGTGTAAACGATAGGTTAACAACTCATAGGTTGATATCATGTTTCTAAGGCTGAATAAATATACACACAACTCATCCATGAACCATCTAATGTCGTCATTACTTCATATTCCACCAAGGCCGTAGTTCATAAAACCGCAAATAAAGTCGTTATGAGCCCGGGCCCTGAACTGAATATTCCATATCAACATCATTAAAACTATTGTTACAAAAAGCGTAATTTGGTGGCGTTGCCAAAAAAATACCAGCCTTTGGTTTACCTCTATCATAAATGTGATCCTTGATATTAATATAATTATATTCAGGAGATCTTCATTGCTTGCGTCAAAAACATTAGTCCAAACTATTCTGTGTATAAGGGCAAACTGAAAACTCCGTAACTTTTTATTGATGGTTATCAGATATTTTAATGTATATATCATTTTTGTATACTTAGGCTCGTTATTTGGACTAAATTGCAGGCTAATAACCGAACTTTCTATATGCATAGTTGCATACCGATAATAATACACCTATTTTCTGGGGATTTCGGCGAGCTTAGAAAGGACGCGGGCGTCCGCACACTTGTACAGAAGGGCAGACTAACAAAATTACATTATTAATTTCTGATTAAAGAAGGCGCGGCTTATGACGGGCGACACAAGGGACACGTGGGCCTGATCGAGAACCACGTGTTGATACAAGGCGCGCAGAACGCGTGCTGGCACTTCTCCAGAACTTTCCTGTTGGTGATTTCAGAACAACAAATTGAGCACTCTGCCTCCTGCTTGTTGTCCGCTGTGGGATCACCCTGTCGGAGGGGTTGCTTTCCTGGCCGACGCAGGGAAGCCCCATAGTCACGTGGCTCACGTCGTTGCACGCCGCAATAGACAGCGCCGCCAGACCAGGCAGAGTCTCCCCCGCTATCAAGCCCGCGGCCATGACTTCCAGCTCCCGAGCCGCCAGACCATGCAGAGTCACTCCTATTATCAAATCCGCGGCCATGACTTCCAGCTTCCGCGCCGCCAGACCAGGCAGAGTCTCTCCCGCTATCAAACCCGCAGCCATGACGTCCAGCTCCCGCGCCGCCAGACCAGGCAGAGTCTCTCCCGCTATCAAACCCGCGGCCATGACTTCCAGCTACCGAGCCGCTAGACCATGCAGAGTCACTCCTATTATCAAATCCGCGGCCATGACTTCCAGCTCCCGCGCCGCCAGACCAGGCAGAGTCTCTCCCTCTATCAAACCCGCGGCCATGACTTCCAGCTCCTGCGCCGCCAGACCAGGCAGGGTCTCTCCCTCTATCAAACCCGCGGCCATGACTTCCAGCTCCCGCGCCGCCAGACCAGGCAGGGTATCTCCCTCTATCGAACCCGCGGCCACGACTTCCAGCTCCCGCGCCGCCAGACCAGGCAGAGTCTCTCCCGCTATCAAACCCGCGGCCATGACTTCCAGCTCTTGCGCCCCCAGACCAGGCAGAATCTCTCCTTCTATCAAACCCGCGGCCACGACTTCCAGCTCCCGCGCCGCCAGACCAGGCAGAGTCTCCCCCGCTATCAAACCCGCGGCCATGACTTCCAGCTCCCGCGCCGCCAGACCAGGCAGGGTATCTCCCTCTATCAAACCCGCGGCCATGACTTCCATCTCCAGCGTCGGTCAACCGGTAAGCGCTGACCTCGCTCTCTGCGGGAGACACCTTCAGTTTTCGGTTTCGACGATTTCTCCCTCCAGCTGCGCCGACGTTTTCCGGCATTGGCTGCTGACCCCCGTGTTGCCTGTCGCTAATGCCACCCTCCGGGTTGGGGAAGGCAAATTTGTGGTCACTTCTCCGTGATGGGGGATTCTCCTCGCATGTCCCTGAGCTGTCGTGTCTTCGTCCTGCGGCCTCAATTCCACTTGACCCATTGTTATCCCCCAAACGGCTTGTATCATACGTTTCTGGCTTTCCGTCAGACCCACTGTGCACTATACCTATCGACGAGGCGTTGTTTTTTGCATCTAGTGACATGCCGAGGCAACCACTCTGAAAGCTCGAGCTATCTTTCTCGCGCGTGTTGACGGCTGAGGGTACGCCCGGGGGAACATGGTCACTGGTGGCAGTTAAGGGTACGCCCCGAGGAACCTGGTCACTGGTGGCAGCTGAGGGTACGCCCCGGGGGACCTGGTCACTGGTGGCTCCTTGTCTGCCCTCCATGGCGATGCCTCTTTCAGTCACGTCCTGACGGCTGGTTGCCTGCTCAGAACGACTTTGTCGCTCGCCGTTAATCTGTTTATAGCATTCGGTCACGGCGTCACTTAATCCTGTAATGGCAATGATACCATCGGCCTCCTCGTTTATTAGTAACTTGTCTTTGTCTTGTTTCAGTTGTGCGATGGAAAGAGTGTTATTTCTGTTCACCTTCGTCTTCTTGGTTGTCAAACTACAGGCAACAGATGTGTACGTTCTCTCCAGTTCTGTCTTAGCTTTCCTCACAGTCACGTCGTCCTGACCAGTCACATGTATTACGCCACTTAAGCCGTCGTTATGCGCCGTCAGCTTAACAGAATACTTGTTCTCTATCTGTCCAACCTTCTTCTGCTGCCTTTCGGTAAGATACTGCCAAAAGTAACGATCCACTTCAAAGGAGGAGACCTTTTCGGGCGAGATGAGAGCGTCAATCCTAGCGCAGAGTGCGTCAATCCTAGCGCAGAGTGCGTCAATCTCTTCATCGTTGGTCCGGACCGGTCCAGTGCGCTCGCCCGTCTGCCGGGCAGATCTGGCTCTGTCACTGGCGTATTCATCAACAGGGAATCCTTTGTGGTCTTGGCTCTGAGATATGCCATGACACCCATCCCCGCGCGCCGTTGAATCTCTCAATATAGGTTCGGTGTAATGCCTTTCCGGTTGTCTATGACGGCGTTTGTCATCTTTCAGTTGTTTTAAGATTAGTTCACATTCAGAGTCAACGGTTTCGCTCTTCCCGACAATGCACACCCCCCCTTTGGCACGCCGCCATAGCATAATCTTCGGAAACGCGGCCTGTACCGGAATGAGGCTCTCGAGCGCTGGGCACTCCATCTCAAGCTCCTTCACCTGTATGGATGAAGCCAGGCTGTCGTACAAGTCCCACAGTACACGCCCAGCAGCGTCCACGTCTTCTGGTACCTCCGCAGAAATACTGGCGAATTCGGGGTTAGTTTCTATATCAATTTGATATTTTCTCAAAATCTTGTTACCCGTTTGCTCAAAATGTTGTTAAATTTGGTGATGTACATCCACAGCGCCGGGTCGCCAGGCAAACGAGTCTTGTCCATAGCCTGAGCACCTGATTCGTCTTCGACAGTATTTTCCTCGCGCGTCAAACTTGCATTGATATTGACACCCGCGTGGGAGTCGGCATCAGCTGACGTCGCCTCATCACAGGGGCTCTCGCCATGACTTGACATCCGCCCGGGGTTCCTTCGACTGGTGGATGAAGGAACCCCATGTCGATCATCATCGTGGTCAGACAGGTCGAGGGAACCTACTTGCTCGGCGTTCATGGAGTAAGCCATCTTGTGTTGCGTATGTATGTGACTGTTTGCCAAAGGTTGACGTTCTTGCTCGAGATGGAGACCACCTACAGCCCTGGCACTGTTACTGGCGTATTCATCAACGGGGAACCCTTTGTGGTCTTGGCTCTGAGATGAGCCATGACACCCATCCCCGCGCGCCGCAGAGTCTCTCAATATAGGTTCGGTGTGATGCCTTTCCGGTAGTCTATGACGGCGTTTGTCATCTTTTAATTGTTTTAAGCTTCGTTCACATTTAGAGTCAACGGCGTCGCTCTTCCCGGCAATGCACACCCTCCCACTGGCACGCCACCATAGCAGAATCTTCGGAAACTTGGCCTGTGTGTGACTGAGGTCCTCGTGTGCTGGCCATTCCACCTCAAGCTCCTTCACCTGTATGGATGAAGCCAGGCTGTCGTACAAGTCCCACAGTACACGCCCAGCAGCGTCCACGTCTTCTGGTACCTCCGCAGAAATACTGGCGAATTCGGGGTTAGTTTCTATATCAATTTGATATTTTCTCAAAATCTTGTTCACCCGTTTGCTCAAAATGTTGTTAAATTTGGTGATGTACATCCACAGCGCCGGGTCGCCAGGCAAACGAGTCTTGTCCATAGCCTGAGCACCTTATTCGTCTTCAACAGTATTTTCCTCGCGCGTCAAACTTGCATTGATATTGACACCCGCGTGGGAGTCGGCATCAGCTGACGTCGCCTCATCACAGGGGCTCTCGCCATGACTTGACATCCGCCCGTGGTTCCTTCGACTGGTGGATGAAGGAACCCCATGTCGATCATCATCGTGGTCAGACAGGTCGAGGGAACCTACTTGCTCGGCGTTCATGGAGTAAGCCATCTTGTGTTGCGTATGTATGTGACTGTTTGCCAAAGGTTGACGTTCTTGCTCGAGATGGAGACCACCAACAGCCCTGGCACTGTTACTGGCGTATTCATCAACGGGGAACCCTTTGTGGTCTTGGCTCTGAGATGAGCCATGACACCCATCCCCGCGCGCCGCAGAGTCTCTCAATATAGGTTCGGTGTGATGCCTTTCCGGTAGTCTATGACGGCGTTTGTCATCTTTTAATTGTTTTAAGATTCGTTCACATCCAGAGTCAACGGCGTCGCTCTTCCCGGCAATGCACACCCTCCCACTGGCACGCCGCCATAGCAGAATCTTCGGAAACGCGGCCTGTGTGTGACTGAGGTCCTCGTGTGCTGGCCATTCCACCTCAAGCTCCTTCACCTGTATGGATGAAGCCAGGCTGTCGTACAAGTCCCACAGTACACGCCCAGCAGCGTCCACGTCTTCTGGTACCTCCGCAGAAATACTGGCGAATTCGGGGTTAGTTTCTATATCAATTTGATATTTTCTCAAAATCTTGTTACCCGTTTGCTCAAAATGTTGTTAAATTTGGTGATGTACATCCACAGCGCCGGGTCGCCAGGCAAACGAGTCTTGTCCATAGCCTGAGCACCTGATTCGTCTTCGACAGTATTTTCCTCGCGCGTCAAACTTGCATTGATATTGACACCCGCGTGGGAGTCGGCATCAGCTGACGTCGCCTCATCACAGGGGCTCTCGCCATGACTTGACATCCGCCCGGGGTTCCTTCGACTGGTGGATGAAGGAACCCCATGTCGATCATCATCGTGGTCAGACAGGTCGAGGGAACCTACTTGCTCGGCGTTCATGGAGTAAGCCATCTTGTGTTGCGTATGTATGTGACTGTTTGCCAAAGGTTGACGTTCTTGCTCGAGATGGAGACCACCAACAGCCCTGGCACTGTTACTGGCGTATTCATCAACGGGGAACCCTTTGTGGTCTTGGCTCTGAGATGAGCCATGACACCCATCCCCGCGCGCCGCAGAGTCTCTCAATATAGGTTCGGTGTGATGCCTTTCCGGTAGTCTATGACGGCGTTTGTCATCTTTTAATTGTTTTAAGATTCGTTCACATTCAGAGTCAACGGCGTCGCTCTTCCCGGCAATGCACACCCTCCCACTGGCACGCCGCCATAGCAGAATCTTCGGAAACTTGGCCTGTGTGTGACTGAGGTCCTCGTGTGCTGGCCATTCCACCTCAAGCTCCTTTACCTGTACGGATGAAGCCAGGCTGTCGTACAAGTCCCGCAGTGCACGCCCAGCAGCGTCCACGTCTTCTGGTACCTCCGCAGAAATACTGGCAAATTCGGGGTCATTTTCTATATCAATTTGATGTTTTCCGGCAATCTTTTCCACTCGTTTGCCCAAAGCTTTGTTAAATTGTGTGATGTACATCCACAGCGCCGGGTCGCCAGGCAAACGAGTCTTGTCCATAGCCTGAGCACCTGATTCGTCTTCGTCAGCATTTTCCTCGCGTGTCAAACTTGCATTGATATTAACACCCGCGTGTGAGTCGGCATCAGCTGATGTCGCCTCATCACAGGGGCTCTCGCCAAGACTTGACATCCGTCCAAGGTTCCTTCGACTGGTGGAGGAAGGAACCCTATGTCGATCATCATCGTGGTCAGACAGGTCGAGGGAACCGTCTTGCTCGGGGGTCATGGAGTATACCATATTGTGTTGCCTATGTGTGTGAATGTTTGCCAAAGGTTGACGTTCTTGCTCGAGATGGAGACCATCAGCAGCCACTGAAGTCCGGGAATCTTGGTTTCTGCCATGCCTTCGTGGTTTCCTTTCTTCCCCTGGCTAGATACCTTCATTGTGGTACTTCGTGTACCACAATAAAGGCTCATATTGGCCTTTGCCACGAATTTGTCTTCGTGAAACGATCCTTTGCTTTCACCGTGGCCCAAGGGCTTTACCGACTCTTCGCTGCGAGGTTGTAATGCCTTCAGTCTATCCAAAATATCCCCATGACGAGTCTCAACGGCGTCGCTCTTCCCCACAATGCACACCTTTCCACTGGCACGCCGCCATAGCAGAATCTTCGAAAACTCCGCCTGTACCTGACGGAGATCCTCGTGCGCTGGCCATTCTACCTCAAGCTCCTTCACCTGTACGGACGACGACATGCCTCCGTATAGCACCTCCAACCCACGACGTCCAGCGCCAACGTCCCCTTGTGTCATTCCCGAAATAACCGGGGATCCATTATCGCTTCCATCGTTTATTTCTATACGATGCTTTTCCGAAACCCTTTTCATATGTTTGGATAAACTCCGGCTAAATCTGGTCATGTAGTACCACAGCGCTGGGTCCCCGAACAAGGTGGCCGTGTGGCCATACATTTCTTTCACCTTTGTCTTGTCAGATTTTTCCTCGAGGGCGACACTCTGGGCCACTGCTGCACTCGGACTTCGAACTGAAATGTCTTGCCCAATCGCCATCGTTCGCTCGCCGGTTGAGGGAATTAAGCCCTCCAAGTTAGAATCATGTTTGGGAGCTGGATCGACAGTCCGAGTCGTGCCGGTACGACCGGAACCTTTAGGGTCGCTATTGCGCGGCCCCTCTGCTCTGTCACTGCCGTTAAACGTCTTAACCTGGTGCTCGCCGTCAACCATTGCCCTTCGACTTTGCTCCGTGAATGACGCATTTGGGCCGTTGATTGGACCCCTATTATCGGCCGCCTCGGTTGTCGATGGCATCCGTGACTCAGTTTTCCTAGTGGCTGAACATTTCATTGCGGCCTGGAGAACGTTGCCGCAAGCGAAAACCTGAGGCATTAAGCTCTTTATGGCAAACATCGACTCGTTATGGATCATTATCCCTCCAATGTGTTTCATCCGCTGTGATGTGGCTTCTAAAATGCCGCGGCTCTGTAGGGTGGCCACCACCTCTGGGTGGACATGCGCAACCACGGCATTAAACACCTGAAGTGTATCAACATGTCAGGACTCAATGGCAGTACAGGGGTGGGGAAGAGTATATAATTATTGTTCTATATCATTATCCCTCAAACATGCTTGTTCACTGTGAACCTCATATATGAATAATAGAGTAGCCGCTAATATCCAATTCGGATGAAACATAATTTTGAGTGATCTTTACATGAACTCTTTCTCTATTGTTTACAGAATACTAAACAATATTTGATGAACATCACTTTCTACAAAAATTACAATACAGGGATGATCTCACAATGTTGTGCACTAAGAGCCGGAAGCGCTGTTTACCTGTGTTTCCACCAGCTTTAATCCTAAAAAACTCCGTCTTCGCTATCTCCACAAAACATTTGGCATCTAAAAGGCGTAAAAATGAGTCTCTCAAGGTATTAAACCGCCTCGTCAAGCGAGTCAAAATGTTTCTTGCTCCATTATTATTATTCGCCAATATTTCCTGTACTTAAACTTTTGACCGAACGATATTTTTACGAACGTTAATTTGAACTACATAGTTCAATGTTAAACCCAATACAATTATGGTTGTGCCTATGTCCCAAAGCCCACTAATGTGTTAAGTGCGAGAGCGAGGCGATGGGGTGGAGGGGGGGTGGCAAGCAGACTTTTGTATAACGTACAGTGTAATGAGAGCAGTGGCCAAATGCCTTCATTGGTGCCGTATGCATCCGACAAATAGCGAGACCACTACAGAGTCTTCTGGCGGATCTTCAGGGGAGGGGGGGGGCGGGAAGGGTTTAGGGAGACTTGAGCATACATTGTAAAATTTTCCGAAAAAATACACAGCAAAATGACATTTTGTAGACCAGTGGAGATATCCTAGAGGGTGTGGGGGTGCCCCTTAAGAAAGCAAATGTTCAGGACTATTGAAGATCATTTTTTCCAAATGACCATTATTGAGGAAGAATACCCCCCCCCCACCCCTGTCGCAAGTTTTCACAGAGCAACCGCCCCCCCCCCCCCCCCGCCCTTTTAGACAGATTCCTAGATCCGCCCCTGTAAGACGAACAGACATGAGACCATGAATCGACCCACCTGCCGGCCTGTGAAATACGATAGTGGCATCAAGGGCATCAGAGTCACCAACCACGTCCTCAAACGCGGTCGGTGAGAAGTACACGTCAGTGATGACGTCACCGAGCGGTGACCGCCAGCTGGGACCGCTGGGTCCCTGTTCTCCTGTGATGTCGGTGACGTTCTTGATAATGTTCAGCACCATGTCGTACACCCGGGTTTTTTCAGCGGCTTGTACGGCTGGTATCAGTACCGAGCAGCTCTCCAAGGCCGCCATTGTGGTCTACAACGTCAAATAACGTAAAACAAACGGTTCAATGAAGGGAAAAGAGATGACATCAAGTTTACAATGGGCGATGGGAATCTGAAGAGTAACCTGTATTACAATGAAATCGCTTAATTAATATGAGCAATGGGTAATTCAAGTTGTGGCACTAAGTGTGACCCATTGGTATTAAGCGTGACCCAGGGATACTAAGCGTGACCCAGAAATACTAAGAGTAACTCAGGGGTACTAAACGTGACCCAGGGATGCTACGCGTGACCCACGGCTACTACGCGTGACTCAGGGGTACGAAGCGTGACTCAGGGGTACGAGGCGTGACTCAGAGGTACTAAGCGTGACTCAGGGGTACGAAGCGTGAAACAGAGCTACGAAGCGTGACTCAAGGGTACGAAACGTGACTCAAGGGGACGAGGCGTGACTCAGAGGTACTAAGCGTGACTCAGGGGTATTAAAGCGCTACTCAGGGGTACGAGGCGTGACTCAAGGGTACGAGCCTCGACTCAAGGTTACGATGCGTGACTCAAGGGTACTACGCGTGACTCAGGGGTACGAAGCGTGACTCAGGGGTACGATGCGTGACTCAGAGGTACTAAGCGTTACTCAGGTGTACTAAGCGTGACCCAGCGGTACGAAACGTGACTTAAGGATACGAGGCGTGACTCAAGGGTACAAGGCGTGACTCAGGGGTACAAAGCGTGATTTAATGGTACGAGGCGTGACTCAAGGGCACGAAGCGTGACCCAGGTGTACTAAGCGTGAATTAGCGTGATCCTGTTCCAGGTATATTAAGCGTGAGATAATGCAACTATAGAAGGAAAATAAGGTATAAGTGAGGTGAAACATCGTTTCAGCATAGCTTCCATATGACTCACGCCTACCAATTACTATAATAATCCATTTCGTGTGCTCTATAGGCCAAAGCTGGTAAATGACGTCACAAGGAGAAGGCCACAACCTTATCACTGAGACAACGTCAGCAGTACCGGACCGCTTGCACCCCCTCCACTATACCAATCGCTATCAGGTGTCAGACACAGTAAACACAACCGACTCTACCGTCATACCGAGGACGTACCCAATAAGCTAGGGTAAAAGGGTGGACCCAATGGTACAAGGAGAGACCCACTGGTAAAAAGAGAGACCCACTGGTACAAGGATAGACCCAATGGCACAAGGAAGAAACCAAGGGTACAATGAGAGACCCAATGGTACAAGGAGAGACCCAATAATACTATGAGGGAAACAATGGTACTACGAGGGAAACAATGGTGCAATGAGAGACCCAAGGGTACAACGAGGGACCCATTGTTACAAGGAAGGAACCAAGGGCACAAGGATATCCCCAATGGTACAATGAAAGACCCAATGATACAAGGAGCGACCCCAGGGATCTATGATGCTGGGGTACTAAGCGTGACTCAGGGGCATTAAGCGTAGGGTAATGCAACTACAGGAGGAAAATAAAGGTTCGGGTGAATCATTGTTTCAGCATAGCTCACGTATGACTCACGCCTACCAATTACCATAATAATCCATTCCGTGGGCTCTATGGGCCGAAACTGGTAAATCACGTCATAAGAAGGAGGCCACCACTTTAGATATCACTATGAGACAACGTCAGCAGTACCGGACCGCTTGCACCCTATCCACTATACCAATCGCTTTCCGGTGTCAGACATAGTAATAGGCACAACCAATTCTACCGTCATACCGAGGAGGTATCCAATGAACTCTCCCGAAAAGAGTGGCGTCCCAGCGCCGCGATATGTGTCGGCCCTGTCCTTGTTCTTCCGAAGAGTCTGTATGGAATGTTCGTAGCCGCCCTGTCAGACCCGGACAGAAAGTGACAATTCACAGGGTCAGTTGGCCCTACGCCAGCGGGAATCCCTTGTGCGCGCCGCGCCAAGCGAATGGAGCCCTCCAGGTATACTCGGTGCACCAGTCAAGGTTCGGTTGATGTTGCCAAAGAGATTGCGTAAGGTACAGATAGCCAACCCCACCTACTTATTTATATATTCCAATCTACACATGGCCTTTGGACGACAAACATTCTTATTGTTGTCAACCATATGAAGTTCTTTTCGTTCTGTTAATCTGCATTCCATATATTGTACAAATGTGTACAACTTGAATGTGTTGTCTACCATGCATGTTAGACTGAAAGATTATGTTGATAGAACGCCAGTGATTAACGGTATATTATATATGTAGAATTATAATAAAGGGAATATGAAAAAACCAATTCAATCATGGCCAAATGGCATCTAGCCCATAGCTCATATCGCCCATAGGCGAAAAACTATAAAATACCCAACCTGCACCAGCCATGCAGGAATTGGTGCAGTTTGCAGTTTGCATTGGAGTCCGGTGCGTAACGATTAAGAAAGGATAATACACGCGCAGCGCCACCTACGGGGCGAATGTCTCGCCGAGTCACGTGACCACATACGCACGTCACTTGAGTGTGTCATTTCTCCGAACAGCTGATGGTCCCTCCGGCTCGACCCTATTAACCAGATAACAATAGTTGAGCGCCATATCTGGTTCTAGAACAAGAGCCGCCAGTTCTGCGCGTTGGATTTGACACCTGCACCAGTTCCAGAACTTCGGAACCGGTTCTCATTTTTCGCCAGATATGGGTCGCAAAGCGCATGCGCGAAGACTGTGCGCGACGAAATTAAGATGACAGACAGTTATGTCTTGCACGATTGACAATTTTTAAGTCCCATGTTGTTAGTAAACCAGCCCAAGTGTCATTGTGAAGTGTATTATTCGCTTAAACAGCTTTTAAACACAATGTAAACAAACCATCAAACCCGTGAAGTCGATTGAACTGTTATGCAGGAAAAAAGTGATTGCCTTTGATGTCAAAGCTTGCAAGGGGGGGGGGGCAAGGGGGGGTTGTGTTCCGAAAGCACGAAGAATAAATTTCTTTATTCCCAGGTCACAACAAATTAAATGGAGAACCCACTGCATACAAAGGGAGGGCGGATACATTATATAAATTTGCGCTTTCCCAATTCACGGTCATTTAGTATTAAAATTCTCAGTTCACTATCAATGAAAATCATTGGTCACGACGGTAGGCTAATATCTCATTCCCAGTTCACGAATAATTAGTTTCCTCATTCCCAGTTCACGGTGAAATAAAAATCCCGTTCCCGACGAACGGAGATAGCCCCCCCCCCCCCCAACACCTCCCTTGTAGGCCCTATGAGTTTGAAGTTGCACGAAAAAGTGTTTATTGATATCTGGTGGAGGGGTTCCACGGGTCCCTTGATGCCTCAGGGAACGGATATTTGTGACAAAAACTTGTGTGGAAAAAGATACCCATATAGAGCTGATATTTAAAAACCTGCAACAAGGGGGGGGGGGGGCGGGGGGGTGTTCTGAAGGTGTGAGTTCATAGAGCGGGTTGCCGCGAAAAGATAGCGGGTTTTGGCGGTTAAACGCCCTGACCGAGCGTATTTTGGAGGGGCAAAAAGGGGCGGGGCGTTACTGCGGAACCCCCACCTCAATGCAGACATAGGCCTAGAAACACAAAATGAAGCTACAAGGTTCTTGTTTCAGGAATGAAACAGCTACTGGCTGCAGGTAAATCGGTGTCCATAGTCTTCAATACCAGTTTTATACGCTCAAAGTAGCTGTAACTGAACAACAGAATAACAAAGCTCCGCACAGTTTAATGTAAACCCGCCAAGACTACAACATACATGTCGACCTTGACCCTCAGACCAGTTTGAATGTCGTTCGATTCGCACCGCATGTTCCTGAACCTAAACCGACTGCGCCGCCTGCAATTCTTGTTCTAGAACCGAGTCAATCGAACGCACCCCTGGTAAAGACATCGCCCTAATGACTGGCATCATAGTGGTTGAACAGGAGGTTCTGAATGTGTGTTGTATTTGCGCAGTGAAATGGCTCTGATTGCCTTTATCTGAAGCATATAGAGGCGGGCATTGTCATATCCCCAGGCCAGAACCCCACATGTAAATTCGTAATAAGCGTATGGTACGGCGTTAATAATATTTCTTGAGGAAGTGTGTTCTTTAACATATTTATGACCCCATAGTGTTTGTAACCTGCGTTGCGATTCTCTTAATATCAGTGTGCCACCTCATATCTTTCAGCGGAGGCTTTAAATTAAGTGCTCATGAAATTGAAGGGTAAATGGAAAGTCTTGGAATGAAGAGACTGTTTTCACAAAGTCTAGACCCGAACCACGCACCGACCGCTTGGGCTGTACCAGAGACTGGCAGGGCAAGGGTATCATAATCACCGCTTGGGCTGTACCAGAGACTGGCAGGGCAAGGGTATCATAATCACCGCTTGGGCTGCACCAGAGACTGGCAGGGCTAGGGTATCATAATCACGGCTTGGGCTGTACCAGAGACTAGCAGGGCAAGGGTATCATAATCACCGCTTGTGCTGCACCAGAGACTGGCGGGGCAAGGGTATCATAATCACCGCTTGGGCTGTACCAGAGACTGGCAGGGCAAGGGTATCATAATCACCGCTTGGGCTGTACCAGAGACTGGCAGGGCAAGGGTATCATAATCACCGCTTGGGCTGTACCAGAGACTGGCAGGGCAAGGGTATCATAATCACCGCTTGGGCTGCACCAGAGACTGGCGGGGCAAGGGTATCATAATCACCGCTTGGGCTGTACCAGAGACTGGCAGGGCAAGGGTATCATAATCACCGCTTGGGCTGTACCAGAGACTGGCAGGGCAAGGGTATCATAATCACCGCTTGGGCTGTACCAGAGACTGGCAGGGCAAGGGTATCATAATCACCGCTTGGGCTGTACCAGAGACTGGCAGGGCAAGGGTATCATAATCACCGCTTGGGCTGTACCAGAGACTGGCAGGGCAAGGGTATCATAATCACCGCTTGGGCTGCACCAGAGACTGGCAGGCCAAAGGTATCATAATCACCGCTTGGGCTGTACCAGAGACTGGCAGGGCAAGGGTATCATAATCACCGCTTGGGCTGCACCAGAGACTGGCAGGGCGAGGGTATCATAATCACCGCTTGGCCTGTACCAGAGACTGGCAGGGCAAGGGTATCATAATCACCGCTTGGGCTGTACCAGAAACTGGCAGGGCAAGGGTATCATAATCACCGCTTGGACTGTACCAGAGACTGGCAGGGCAAGAGTATCATAATCACCGCTTGGGCTGTACCAGACACTGGCAGGGCAAGGGTATCATAATCACCGCTTGGGCTGTACCAGAGACTAGCAGGGCAAGGGTATCATAATCACCGCTTGGGCTGTACCAGAGACTGGCAGGGCAAGGGTATCATAATCACCGCTTGGGCTGTACCAGAGACTAGCAGGGCAAGGGTATCATAATCACCGCTTGGGCTGCACCAGAGACTGGCGGGGCAAGGGTATCATAATCACCGCTTGGGCTGTACCAGAGACTGGCAGGGCAAGGGTATCATAATCACCGCTTGGGCTGTACCAGAGACTGGCAGGGCAAGGGTATCATAATCACCGCTTGGGCTGCACCAGAGACTGGCAGGGCAAGGGTATCATAATCACCGCTTGGGCTGCACCAGAGACTGGCAGGGCAAGGGTATCATAATCACCGCTTGGGCTGTACCAGAGACTGGCAGGGCAAGGGTATCATAATCACCGCTTGGGCTGTACCAGAGACTGGCAGGGCAAGGGTATCATAATCACCGCTTGGCCTGTACCAGAGACTGGCAGGGCAAGGGTATCATAATCACCGCTTGGGCTGCACCAGAGACTGGCAGGGCAAGGGTATCATAATCACCGCTTGGGCTGCACCAGAGACTGGCGGGGCAAGGGTATCATAATCACCGCTTGGGCTGCATCAGAGACTGGCAGGGCAAGGGTATCATAATCACCGCTTGGGCTGTACCAGAGACTGGCAGGGCAAGGGTATCATAATCACGGCTTGGGCTGTACCAGAGACTGGCAGGGCAAGGGTATCATAATCACCGCTTGGCCTGTACCAGAGACTGGCAGGGCAAGGGTATCATAATCACCGCTTGGACTGTACCAGAGACTGGCAGGGCAAGAGTATCATAATCACCGCTTGGGCTGTACAAGACACTGGCAGGGCAAGGGTATCATAATCACCGCTTGGGCTGTACCAGAGACTAGCAGGGCAAGGGTATCATAATCACCGCTTGGGCTGTACCAGAGACTGGCAGGGCAAGGGTATCATAATCACAGCTTGGGCTGTACCAGAGACTGGCAGGGCAAGGGTATCATAATCACCGCTTGGGCTGTACCAGAGACTGGCAGGGCAAGGGTATCATAATCACCGCTTGGGCTGTACCAGAGACTAGCAGGGCAAGGGTATCATAATCACCGCTTGGGCTGTACCAGAGACTGGCAGGGCAAGGGTATCATAATCACAGCTTGGGCTGTACCAGAGACTGGCAGGGCAAGGGTATCATAATCACCGCTTGGGCTGTACCAGAGACTGGCAGGGCAAGGGTATCATAATCACCGCTTGGGCTGCACCAGAGACTGGCAGGGCAAGGGTATCATAATCACCGCTTGGGCTCCACCAGAGACTGGCAGGGCAAGGGTATCATAATCACCGCTTGGGCTGTACCAGAGACTGGCAGGGCAAGGGTATCATAATCACCGCTTGGGCTGCACCAGAGACTGGCAGGGCAAGGGTATCATAATCACCGCTTGGGCTGCACCAGAGACTGGCAGGGCAAGGGTATCATAATCACCGCTTGGGCTGTACCAGAGACTGGCAGGGCAAGGGTATCATAATCACCGCTTGGGCTGCACCAGAGACTGGCAGGGCAAGGGTATCATAATCACCGCTTGGGCTGCACCAGAGACTGGCGGGGCAAGGGTATCATAATCACCGCTTGGGCTGCATCAGAGACTGGCAGGGCAAGGGTATCATAATCACCGCTTGGGCTGTACCAGAGACTGGCAGGGCAAGGGTATCATAATCACCGCTCGGGCTGTACCAGAGACTGGCAGGGCAAGGGTATCATAATCACCGCTTGGGCTGTACCAGAGACTGGCAGGGCAAGGGTATCATAATCACCGCTTGGGCTGCACCAGAGACTGGCAGGGCAAGGGTATCATAATCACCGCTTGGGCTGTACCAGAGACTGGCAGGGCAAGGGTATCATAATCACCGCTGGGGCTGTACCAGAGACTGACAGGGCAAGGGTATCATAATCACCGCTTGGGCTGTACCAGAGACTGGCAGGGCAAGGGTATCATAATCACCGCTTGGGCTGCACCAGAGACTGGCAGGGCAAGGGTATCATAATCACCGCTTGGGCTGTACCAGAGACTGGCAGGGCAAGGGTATCATAATCACCGCTTGGGCTGCATCAGAGACTGGCAGGGCAAGGGTATCATAATCACCGCTTGGGCTGTACCAGAGACTGGCAGGGCAAGGGTATCATAATCACCGCTTGGGCTGCACCAGAGACTGGCAGGGCAAGGGTATCATAATCACCGCTTGGGCTGTACCAGAGACTGGCAGGGCAAGGGTATCATAATCACCGCTTGGGCTGTACCAGAGACTGGCAGGGCAAGGGTATCATAATCACCGCTTGGGCTGTACCAGAGACTGGCAGGGCAAGGGTATCATAATCACCGCTTGGGCTGTACCAGAGACTGACAGGGCAAGGGTATCATAATCACCGCTTGGGCTGCACCAGAGACTGGCAGGGCAAGGGTATCATAATCACCGCTTGGGCTGTACCAGAGACTGGCAGGGCAAGGGTATCATAATCACCGCTGGGGCTGTACCAGAGACTGACAGGGCAAGGGTATCATAATCACCGCTTGGGCTGTACCAGAGACTGGCAGGGCAAGGGTATCATAATCACCGCTTGGGCTGCACCAGAGACTGGCAGGGCAAGGGTATCATAATCACCGCTTGGGCTGTACCAGACACTGGCAGGGCAAGGGTATCATAATCACGGCTTGGGCTGTACCAGAGACTGGCAGGGCAAGGGTATCATAATCACCGCTTGGGCTGCACCAGAGACTGGCAGGGCAAGGGTATCATAATCACGGCTTGGGCTGTACCAGAGACTGGCAGGGCAAGGGTATCATAATCACCGCTTGGGCTGTACCAGAGACTGGCAGGGCAAGGGTATCATAATCACCGCTTGGGCTGCACCAGAGACTGGCAGGGCAAGGGTATCATAATCCCCGCTTGGGCTGTACCAGAGACTGGCAGGGCAAGGGTATCATAATCACCGCTTGGGCTGTACCAGAGACTGGCAGAGCAAGGGTATCATAATCACCGCTTGTGCTGTACCAGAGACTGGCGGGGCAAGGGTATCATAATCACCGCTTGTGCTGTACCAGAGACTGGCGGGGCAAGGGTATCATAATCACCGCTTGGGCTGTACCAGAGACTGGCAGGGCAAGGGTATCATAATCACCGCTTGGGCTGTACCAGAGACTGGCAGGGCAAGGGTATCATAATCACCGCTTGGGCTGCACCAGAGACTGGCAGGGCAAGAGTATCATAATCACCGCTTGGGCTGTACCAGTGACTGGCAGGGCAAGGGTATCATAATCACCGCTTGGGCTGCACCAGAGACTGGCAGGGCAAGGGTATCATAATCACCGCTTGGGCTGCACCAGGGACTGGCAGGGCAAAGGTATCATAATCACCGCTTGAGCTGCACCAGAGACTGGCAGGGCAAGGGTATCATAATCACCGCTTGGGCTGCACCAGGGACTGGCAGGGCAAGGGTATCATAATCACCGCTTGAGCTGTACCAGAGACTGGCAGGGCAAGGGTATCATAATCACCGCTTGGGCTGTGCCAGACACTGGCAGGGCAAGGGTATCATAATCACCGCTTGGGCTGTACCAGAGACTGGCAGGGCAAGGGTATCATAATCACCGCTTGGGCTGCACCAGAGACTGGCAGGGCAAGGGTATCATAATCACCGCTCGGGCTGTACCAGAGACTGGCAGAGCAAGGGTATCATAATCACCGCTTGTGCTGTACCAGAGACTGGCGGGGCAAGGGTATCATAATCACCGCTTGGGCTGTACCAGAGACTGGCAGGGCAAGGGTATCATAATCACCGCTTGGGCTGTACCAGAGACTAGCAGGGCAAGAGTATCATAATCACCGCTTGGGCTGTACCAGAGACTGGCAGGGCAAGGGTATCATAATCACCGCTTGGGCTGTACCAGAGTCTGGCAGGGCAAGGGTATCATAATCACCGCTGGGGCTGCACCAGAGACTGGCAGGGCAAGGGTATCATAGTCACCGCTTGGGCTGTACCAGAGACTGGCAGGGCATGGGTATCATAATCACGGCTTGGGCTGTACCAGAGACTGGCAGGGCAAAGGTATCATAATCACGGCTTGGGCTGTACCAGAGACTGGCAGGGCAAGGGTATCATAATCACGGCTTGGGCTGTACCAGAGACTGGCAGGGCAAGGGTATCATAATCACCGCTTGGGCTGTACCAGAGACTGGCAGGGCAAGGGTATCATAATCACCGCTTGGGCTGTACCAGAGACTGGCAGGGCAAGGGTATCATAATCACCGCTTGGGCTGTACCAGAGACTGGCAGGGCAAGGGTATCATAATCACCGCTTGGGCTGTACCAGAGACTGGCAGGGCAAGGGTATCATAATCACGGCTTGGGCTGTACCAGAGACTGGTAGGGCAAGGGTATCATAATCACCGCTTGGGCTGTACCAGAGACTGGCAGGGCTAGGGTATCATAATCACCGCTTGGCCTGTACCAGAGACTGGCAGGGCAAGGGTATCATAATCACCGCTTGGGCTGTACCAGAGACTTGCAGGGCAAGGGTATCATAATCACAGCTTGGGCTGTACCAGAGACTGGCAGGGCAAGGGTATCATAATCACCGCTTGGGCTGTACCAGAGACTGGCAGGGCAAGGGTATCATAATCACCGCTGGGGCTGCACCAGAGACTGGCAGGGCAAGGGTATCATAGTCACCGCTTGGGCTGTACCAGAGACTGGCAGGGCATGGGTATCATAATCACGGCTTGGGCTGTACCAGAGACTGGCAGGGCAAAGGTATCATAATCACGGCTTGGGCTGTACCAGAGACTGGCAGGGCAAGGGTATCATAATCACGGCTTGGGCTGTACCAGAGACTGACAGGGCAAGGGTATCATAATCACCGCTTGGGCTGTACCAGAGACTGGCAGGGCAAGGGTATCATAATCACGGCTTGGGCTGTACCAGAGACTGGCAGGGCAAGGGTATCATAATCACCGCTTGGGCTGTACCAGAGACTGACAGGGCAAGGGTATCATAATCACCGCTTGGGCTGTAACAGAGACTGGCAGGGCAAGGGTATCATAATCACGGCTTGGGCTGTACCAGAGACTGGTAGGGCAAGGGTATCATAATCACCGCTTGGGCTGTACCAGAGACTGGCAGGGCTAGGGTATCATAATCACCGCTTGGCCTGTACCAGAGACTGGCAGGGCAAGGGTATCATAATCACGGCTTGGGCTGTACCAGAGACTGGTAGGGCAAGGGTATCATAATCACCGCTTGGGCTGTACCAGAGACTGGCAGGGCTAGGGTATCATAATCACCGCTTGGCCTGTACCAGAGACTGGCAGGGCAAGGGTATCATAATCACGGCTTGGGCTGTACCAGAGACTGGCAGGGCAAGGGTATCATAATCACGGCTTGGGCTGTACCAGAGACTGGTAGGGCAAGGGTATCATAATCACCGCTTGGACTGTACCAGAGGCTGGCAGGGCTAGGGTATCATAATCACCGCTTGGCCTGTACCAGAGACTGGCAGGGCAAGGGTATCATAATCACCGCTTGGGCTGTACCAGAGACTGGCAGGGCAAGGGTATCATAATCACGGCTTGGGCTGTACCAGAGACTGGTAGGGCAAGGGTATCATAATCACCGCTTGGGCTGTACCAGAGACTGGCAGGGCTAGGGTATCATAATCACCGCTTGGCCTGTACCAGAGACTGGCAGGGCAAGGGTATCATAATCACGGCTTGGGCTGTACCAGAGACTGGCAGGGCAAGGGTATCATAATCACCGCTTGGGCTGTACCAGAGACTGACAGGGCAAGGGTATCATAATCACCGCTTGGGCTGTACCAGAGACTGGCAGGGCAAGGGTATCATAATCACCGCTTGGGCTGTACCAGAGACTGGCGGGGCAAGGGTATCATAATCACCGCTTGGGCTGTACCAGAGACTGGCAGGGCAAGGGTATCATAATCACGGCTTGGGCTGTACCAGAGACTGGCAGGGCAAGGGTATCATAATCACCGCTTGGCCTGTACCAGAGACTGGCAGGGCAAGGGTATCATAATCACGGCTTGGGCTGTACCAGAGACTGGCAGGGCAAGGGTATCATAATCACCGCTTGGGCTGTACCAGAGACTGACAGGGCAAGGGTATCATAATCACCGCTTGGGCTGTACCAGAGACTGACAGGGCAAGGGTATCATAATCACCGCTTGGGCTGTACCAGAGACTGGCAGGGCAAGGGTATCATATAATCACCGCTTGGGCTGTACCAGAGACTGGCAGGGCAAGGGTATCATAATCACCGCTTGGGCTGTACCAGAGACTGGCGGGGCCAGGGTATCATAATCACCGCTTGGGCTGTACCAGAGACTGGCAGGGCAAGGGTATCATAATCACGGCTTGGGCTGTACCAGAGACTGGCAGGGCAAGGGTATCATAATCACCGCTTGGGCTGTACCAGAGACTGGCGGGGCAAGGGTATCATAATCACCGCTTGGGCTGTACCAGAGACTGGCAGGGCAAGGGTATCATAATCACGGCTTGGGCTGTACCAGAGACTGGCAGGGCAAGGGTATCATAATCACCGCTTGGCCTGTACCAGAGACTGGCAGGGCAAGGGTATCATAATCACGGCTTGGGCTGTACCAGAGACTGGCAGGGCAAGGGTATCATAATCACCGCTTGGGCTGTACCAGAGACTGGCAGGGCAAGGGTATCATAATCACCGCTTGGGCTGTACCAGAGACTGGCAGGGCAAGGGTATCATAATCACGGCTTGGACTGTACCAGAGACTGGCAGGGCAAGGGTATCATAATCACCGCTTGGGCTGTACCAGAGACTGGCAGGGCAAGGGTATCATAATCACCGCTTGGGCTGTACCAGAGACTGGCAGGGCAAGGGTATCATAATCACCGCTTGGGCTGTACCAGAGACTGGCAGGGCAAGGGTATCATAATCACGGCTTGGACTGTACCAGAGTCTGGCAGGGCAAGGGTATCATAATCACCGCTTGGACTGTACCAGAGACTGGCAGGGCAAGGGTATCATAATCACCGCTTGGGCTGTACCAGAGACTGGTAGGGCAAGGGTATCATAATCACCGCTTGAGCTGCACCAGAGACTGGCAGGGCAAGGGTATCATAATCACCGCTTGGGCTGTACCAGAGACTGGCAGGGCAAGGGTATCATAATCACCGCTTGGGCTGCACCAGAGACTGGCAGGGCAAGGGTATCATAATCACCGCTTGGGCTGTACCAGAGACTGGCAGGGCAAGGGTATCATAATCACCGCTTGGGCTGTACCAGAGACTGGCAGGGCAAGGGTATCATAATCACCGCTTGGGCTGTACCAGACACTGGCAGGGCAAGGTATTATAATCACCGCTTGGGTTGTACCAGAGACTGGCAGGGCAAGGGTATCATAATCACCGCTTGGCCTGTACCAGAGACTGGCAGGGCAAGGGTATCATAATCACCGCTTGGGCTGTACCAGAGACTGGCAGGGCAAGGGTATCATAATCACCGCTTGGGCTGTACCAGAGACTGGCAGGGCAAGGGTATCATAATCACGGCTTGGGCTGTACCAGAGACTGGTAGGGCAAGGGTATCATAATCACCGCTTGGGCTGTACCAGAGACTGGCAGGGCTAGGGTATCATAATCACCGCTTGGCCTGTACCAGAGACTGGCAGGGCAAGGGTATCATAATCACCGCTTGGGCTGTACCAGAGACTGGCAGGGCAAGGGTATCATAATCACAGCTTGGGCTGCACCAGAGACTGGCAGGGCAAGGGTATCATAATCACCGCTTGGGCTGTACCAGAGACTGGCAGGGCAAGGGTATCATAATCACCGCTGGGGCTGCACCAGAGACTGGCAGGGCAAGGGTATCATAGTCACCGCTTGGGCTGTACCAGAGACTGGCAGGGCATGGGTATCATAATCACGGCTTGGGCTGTACCAGAGACTGGCAGGGCAAAGGTATCATAATCACGGCTTGGGCTGTACCAGAGACTGGCAGGGCAAGGGTATCATAATCACGGCTTGGGCTGTACCAGAGACTGGCAGGGCAAGGGTATCATAATCACCGCTTGGGCTGTACCAGAGACTGGCAGGGCAAGGGTATCATAATCACCGCTTGGGCTGTACCAGACACTGGCAGGGCAAGGGTATTATAATCACCGCTTGGGCTGTACCAGAGACTGGCAGGGCAAGGGTATCATAATCACCGCTTGGCCTGTACCAGAGACTGGCAGGGCAAGGGTATCATAATCACCGCTTGGGCTGTACCAGAGACTGGCAGGGCAAGGGTATCATAATCACCGCTTGGGCTGTACCAGAGACTGGCAGGGCAAGGGTATCATAATCACGGCTTGGGCTGTACCAGAGACTGGTAGGGCAAGGGTATCATAATCACCGCTTGGGCTGTACCAGAGACTGGCAGGGCTAGGGTATCATAATCACCGCTTGGCCTGTACCAGAGACTGGCAGGGCAAGGGTATCATAATCACCGCTTGGGCTGTACCAGAGACTGGCAGGGCAAGGGTATCATAATCACAGCATGGGCTGTACCAGAGACTGGCAGGGCAAGGGTATCATAATCACCGCTTGGGCTGTACCAGAGACTGGCAGAGCAAGGGTATCATAATCACCGCTGGGGCTGCACCAGAGACTGGCAGGGCAAGGGTATCATAGTCACCGCTTGGGCTGTACCAGAGACTGGCAGGGCATGGGTATCATAATCACGGCTTGGGCTGTACCAGAGACTGGCAGGGCAAAGGTATCATAATCACGGCTTGGGCTGTACCAGAGACTGGCAGGGCAAGGGTATCATAATCACGGCTTGGGCTGTACCAGAGACTGACAGGGCAAGGGTATCATAATCACCGCTTGGGCTGTACCAGAGACTGGCAGGGCAAGGGTATCATAATCACGGCTTGGGCTGTACCAGAGACTGGCAGGGCTAGGGTATCATAATCACCGCTTGGCCTGTACCAGAGACTGGCAGGGCAAGGGTATCATAATCACGGCTTGGGCTGTACCAGAGACTGGCAGGGCAAGGGTATCATAATCACCGCTTGGGCTGTACCAGAGACTGACAGGGCAAGGGTATCATAATCACCGCTTGGGCTGTACCAGAGACTGGCAGGGCAAGGGTATCATAATCACCGCTTGGCCTGTACCAGAGACTGGCAGGGCAAGGGTATCATAATCACGGCTTGGGCTGTACCAGAGACTGGCAGGGCAAGGGTATCATAATCACCGCTTGGGCTGTACCAGAGACTGGCAGGGCAAGGGTATCATAATCACCGCTTGGGCTGTACCAGAGACTGGCAGGGCAAGGGTATCATAATCACCGCTTGAGCTGCACCAGAGACTGGCAGGGCAAGGGTATCATAATCACCGCTTGGGCTGTACCAGAGACTGGCAGGGCAAGGGTATCATAATCACCGCTTGGGCTGCACCAGGGACTGGCAGGGCAAGAGTATCATAATCACCGCTTGGGCTGTACCAGAGACTGGCAGGGCAAGGGTATCATAATCACCGCTTGGGCTGTACCAGAGACTGTCAGGGCAAGGGTATCATAATCACCGCTTGGGCTGTACCAGAGACTGGCAGGGCAAGGGTATCATAATCACCGCTTGGGCTGTACCAGAGACTGGCAGGGCAAGGGTATCATAATCACCGCTTGGGCTGTACCAGAGACTGGCAGGGCAAGGGTATCATAATCACCGCTTGGGCTGTACCAGAGACTGGCAGGGCAAGGGTATCATAATCACCGCTTGGGCTGTACCAGAGACTGTCAGGGCAAGGGTATCATAATCACCGCTTGGGCTGTACCAGAGACTGGCAGGGCAAGGGTATCATAATCACCGCTTGGGCTGTACCAGAGACTGGCAGGGCAAGGGTATCATAATCACCGCTTGGGCTGTACCAGAGACTGGCAGGGCAAGGGTATCATAATCACCGCTTGGGCTGTACCAGAGACTGGCAGGGCAAGGGTATCATAATCACCGCTTGGGCTGTACTAGAGACTGTCAGGGCAAGGGTATCATAATCACCGCTTGGGCTGTACCAGAGACTGGCAGGGCAAGGGTATCATAATCACCGCTTGGCCTGTACCAGAGACTGGCAGGGCAAGGGTATCATAATCACCGCTTGGGCTGTACCAGAGACTGGCAGGGCAAGGGTATCATAATCACCGCTTGGGCTGCACCAGTGACTGGCAGGGCAAGGGTATCATAATCACCGCTTGGGCTGTACCAGAGACTGGCAGGGCATGGGTATCATAATCACGGCTTGGGCTGTACCAGAGACTGGCAGGGCAAAGGTATCATAATCACGGCTTGGGCTGTACCAGAGACTGGCAGGGCAAGGGTATCATAATCACGGCTTGGGCTGTACCAGAGACTGACAGGGCAAGGGTATCATAATCACCGCTTGGGCTGTACCAGAGACTGGCAGGGCAAGGGTATCATAATCACGGCTATGGCTGTACCAGAGACTGGCAGGGCTAGGGTATCATAATCACCGCTTGGCCTGTACCAGAGACTGGCAGGGCAAGGGTATCATAATCACGGCTTGGGCTGTACCAGAGACTGGCAGGGCAAGGGTATCATAATCACCGCTTGGGCTGTACCAGAGACTGACAGGGCAAGGGTATCATAATCACCGCTTGGGCTGTACCAGAGACTGGCAGGGCAAGGGTATCATAATCACCGCTTGGCCTGTACCAGAGACTGGCAGGGCAAGGGTATCATAATCACGGCTTGGGCTGTACCAGAGACTGGCAGGGCAAGGGTATCATAATCACCGCTTGGGCTGTACCAGAGACTGGCAGGGCAAGGGTATCATAATCACCGCTTGGGCTGTACCAGAGACTGGCAGGGCAAGGGTATCATAATCACCGCTTGAGCTGCACCAGAGACTGGCAGGGCAAGGGTATCATAATCACCGCTTGGGCTGTACCAGAGACTGGCAGGGCAAGGGTATCATAATCACCGCTTGGGCTGCACCAGGGACTGGCAGGGCAAGAGTATCATAATCACCGCTTGGGCTGTACCAGAGACTGGCAGGGCAAGGGTATCATAATCACCGCTTGGGCTGTACCAGAGACTGTCAGGGCAAGGGTATCATAATCACCGCTTGGGCTGTACCAGAGACTGGCAGGGCAAGGGTATCATAATCACCGCTTGGGCTGTACCAGAGACTGGCAGGGCAAGGGTATCATAATCACCGCTTGGGCTGTACCAGAGACTGGCAGGGCAAGGGTATCATAATCACCGCTTGGGCTGTACCAGAGACTGGCAGGGCAAGGGTATCATAATCACCGCTTGGGCTGTACCAGAGACTGTCAGGGCAAGGGTATCATAATCACCGCTTGGGCTGTACCAGAGACTGGCAGGGCAAGGGTATCATAATCACCGCTTGGGCTGTACCAGAGACTGGCAGGGCAAGGGTATCATAATCACCGCTTGGGCTGTACCAGAGACTGGCAGGGCAAGGGTATCATAATCACCGCTTGGGCTGTACCAGAGACTGGCAGGGCAAGGGTATCATAATCACCGCTTGGGCTGTACTAGAGACTGTCAGGGCAAGGGTATCATAATCACCGCTTGGGCTGTACCAGAGACTGGCAGGGCAAGGGTATCATAATCACCGCTTGGCCTGTACCAGAGACTGGCAGGGCAAGGGTATCATAATCACCGCTTGGGCTGTACCAGAGACTGGCAGGGCAAGGGTATCATAATCACCGCTTGGGCTGCACCAGTGACTGGCAGGGCAAGGGTATCATAATCACCGCTTGGGCTGTACCAGAGACTGGCAGGGCAAGGGTATCATAATCACCGCTTGGGCTGTACCAGAGACTGGCAGGGTAAGGGTATCATAATCACCGCTTGCGCTGTACCAGAGACTGGCAGGGCAAGGGTATCATAATCACCGCTTGGGCTGCACCAGAAACTGGCAGGGCAAGGGTATCATAATCACCGCTTGGGCTGCACCAGAGACTGGCAGGGCAAGGGTATCATAATCACCGCTTGGGCTGTGCCAGAGACTGGCAGAGCAAGGGTATCATAATCACCGCTTGGGCTGTACCAGAGACTGGCAGGGCAAGGGTATCATAATCACCGCTTGGGCTGTACCAGAGACTGGCAGGGCAAGGGTATCATAATCACCGCTTGGGCTGTACCAGAGACTGGCAGGGCAAGGGTATCATAATCACCGCTTGGCCTGCACCAGAGACTGGCAGGGCAAGGGTATCATAATCACCGCTTGGGCTGTACCAGAGACTGGCAGGGCAAGGGTATCATAATCACCGCTTGGGCTGTACCAGAGACTGGCAGGGCAAGGGTATCATAATCACCGCTTTGGCTGTACCAGAGACTGTCAGGGCAAGGGTATCATAATCACCGCTTGGGCTGTACCAGAGACTGGCAGGGCAAGGGTATCATAGTCACCGCTTGGGCTGTACCAGAGACTGGCAGGGCAAGGGTATCATAATCACCGCTTGGGCTGTACCAGAGACTGGCAGGGCAAGGGTATGATAATCACCGCTTGGGCTGTACCAGAGACTGGCAGGGCAAGGGTATCATAATCACCGCTTGGGCTGTACCAGGGACTAGCAGGGCAAGGGTATCATAATCACCGCTTGGGCTGTACCAGAGACTAGCAGGGCAAGTGTATCATAATCACCGCTTGGGCTGTACCAGAGACTGGCAGGGCAAGGGTATCATAATCACCGCCTGGGCTGCACCAGAGACTGGCAGGCCAAAGGTATCATAATCACCGCTTGGGCTGCACCAGAGACTGGCAGGGCAAGAGTATCATAATCACCGCTTGGGCTGTACCAGAGACTGGCAGGGCAAGGGTATCATAATCACCGCTTGGGCTGTACCAGAGACTGGCAGGGCAAGGGTATCATAATCACCGCTTGGGCTGTACCAGAGACTGGCAGGGCAAGGGTATCATAATCACCGCTTGGGCTGTACCAGAGACTGGCAGGGCAAGGGTATCATAATCACCGCTTGGGCTGTACCAGAGACTGGCAGGGCAAGGGTATCATAATCACCGCTTGGGCTGCACCAGAGACTGGCAGGCCAAAGGTATTATAATCACCGCTTGGGCTGTACCAGAGACTGGCTGGGCAAGGGTATCATAATCACCGTTTGGGCTGCACCAGAGACTGGCAGGGCAAGGGTATCATAATCACCGCTTGGCCTGCACCAGAGACTAGCAGGGCAAGGGTATCATAATCACCGCTTGGGCTGTACCAGAGACTGGCAGGCCAAAGGTATCATAATCACCGCTTGGGCTGTACCAGAGACTGGCAGGGCAAGGGTATCATAATCACCGCTTGGGCTGTACCAGAGACTGGCAGGGCAAGGGTATCATAATCACCGTTTGGGCTGCACCAGAGACTGGCAGGGCAAGGGTATCATAATCACCGCTTGGCCTGCACCAGAGACTGGCAGGGCAAGGGTATCATAATCACGGCTTGGGCTGTACCAGAGACTGGCAGGGCAAGGGTATCATAATCACCGCTTGAGCTGTACCAGAGACTGGCAGGGCAAGGGTATCATAATCACCGCTTAGGCTGTACCAGAGACTGGCAGGGCAAGGGTATCATAATCACCGCTTGGGCTGTACCAGAGACTGGCAGGGCAAGGGTATCATAATCACCGCTTGGGCTGTACCAGAGACTGGCAGGGCCAGGGTATCATAATCACCGCTTGGGCTGCACCAGAGACTGACAGGGCAAGGGTATCATAATCACCGCTTGGGCTGTACCAGAGACTGGCAGGGCAAGGGTATCATAATCACCGCTTGGGCTGTACCAGAGACTGGCAGGCCAAAGGTATCATAATCACCGCTTGGGCTGCACCAGAGACTGGCAGGGCAAGGGTATCATAATCACCGCTTGGGCTGCACCAGAGACTGGCAGGGTAAGGGTATCATAATCACCGCTTGGGCTGTACCAGAGACTGACAGGGCAAGGGTATCATAATCACCGCTTGGGCTGCACCAGAGACTGGCAGGGCAAGGGTATCATAATCACCGCTTGGGCTGTACCAGAGACTGGCAGGGCAAGGGTATCATAATCACCGCTTGGCCTGTACCAGAGACTGGCAGGGCAAGGGTGTCATAATCACCGCTTGGGCTGTACCAGAGACTGGCAGGGCAAGGGTATCATAATCACCGCCTGGGCTGCACCAGAGACTGGCAGGCCAAAGGTATCATAATCACCACTTGGGCTGTACCGGAGACTGGCAGGGCAAGGGTATCATAATCACCGCTTGGGCTGTACCAGAGACTGGCAGGGCAAGGGTATCATAATCACCGCTTGGGCTGTACCAGAGACTGGCAGGGCAAGGGTATCATAATCACCGCCTGGGCTGCACCAGAGACTGGCAGGCCAAAGGTATCATAATCACCACTTGGGCTGTACCGGAGACTGGCAGGGCAAGGGTATCATAATCACCGCTTGGGCTGTACCAGAGACTGGCAGGGCAAGGGTATCATAATCACCGCCTGGGCTGCACCAGAGACTGGCAGGCCAAAGGTATCATAATCACCACTTGGGCTGTACCGGAGACTGGCAGGGCAAGGGTATCATAATCACCGCTTGGGCTGTACCAGAGACTGGCAGGGCAAGGGTATCATAATCACCGCCTGGGCTGCACCAGAGACTGGCAGGGCAAGGGTATCATAATCACCGCTTGGGCTGTACCAGACACTGGCAGGGCAAGGTATTATAATCACCGCTTGGGTTGTACCAGAGACTGGCAGGGCAAGGGTATCATAATCACCGCTTGGCCTGTACCAGAGACTGGCAGGGCAAGGGTATCATAATCACCGCTTGGGCTGTACCAGAGACTGGCAGGGCAAGGGTATCATAATCACCGCTTGGGCTGTACCAGAGACTGGCAGGGCAAGGGTATCATAATCACGGCTTGGGCTGTACCAGAGACTGGTAGGGCAAGGGTATCATAATCACCGCTTGGGCTGTACCAGAGACTGGCAGGGCTAGGGTATCATAATCACCGCTTGGCCTGTACCAGAGACTGGCAGGGCAAGGGTATCATAATCACCGCTTTGGCTGTACCAGAGACTGGCAGGGCAAGGGTATCATAATCACAGCTTGGGCTGCACCAGAGACTGGCAGGGCAAGGGTATCATAATCACCGCTTGGGCTGTACCAGAGACTGGCAGGGCAAGGGTATCATAATCACCGCTGGGGCTGCACCAGAGACTGGCAGGGCAAGGGTATCATAGTCACCGCTTGGGCTGTACCAGAGACTGGCAGGGCATGGGTATCATAATCACGGCTTGGGCTGTACCAGAGACTGGCAGGGCAAAGGTATCATAATCACGGCTTGGGCTGTACCAGAGACTGGCAGGGCAAGGGTATCATAATCACGGCTTGGGCTGTACCAGAGACTGGCAGGGCAAGGGTATCATAATCACCGCTTGGGCTGTACCAGAGACTGGCAGGGCAAGGGTATCATAATCACCGCTTGGGCTGTACCAGACACTGGCAGGGCAAGGGTATTATAATCACCGCTTGGGCTGTACCAGAGACTGGCAGGGCAAGGGTATCATAATCACCGCTTGGCCTGTACCAGAGACTGGCAGGGCAAGGGTATCATAATCACCGCTTGGGCTGTACCAGAGACTGGCAGGGCAAGGGTATCATAATCACCGCTTGGGCTGTACCAGAGACTGGCAGGGCAAGGGTATCATAATCACGGCTTGGGCTGTACCAGACACTGGTAGGGCAAGGGTATCATAATCACCGCTTGGGCTGTACCAGAGACTGGCAGGGCTAGGGTATCATAATCACCGCTTGGCCTGTACCAGAGACTGGCAGGGCAAGGGTATCATAATCACCGCTTGGGCTGTACCAGAGACTGGCAGGGCAAGGGTATCATAATCACAGCTTGGGCTGTACCAGAGACTGGCAGGGCAAGGGTATCATAATCACCGCTTGGGCTGTACCAGAGACTGGCAGGGCAAGGGTATCATAATCACCGCTGGGGCTGCACCAGAGACTGGCAGGGCAAGGGTATCATAGTCACCGCTTGGGCTGTACCAGAGACTGGCAGGGCATGGGTACCATAATCACGGCTTGGGCTGTACCAGAGACTGGCAGGGCAAAGGTATCATAATCACGGCTTGGGCTGTACCAAAGACTGGCAGGGCAAGGGTATCATAATCACGGCTTGGGCTGTACCAGAGACTGACAGGGCAAGGGTATCATAATCACCGCTTGGGCTGTACCAGAGACTGGCAGGGCAAGGGTATCATAATCACGGCTTGGGCTGTACCAGAGACTGGCAGGGCAAGGGTATCATAATCACCGCTTGGGCTGTACCAGAGACTAGCAGGGCAAGGGTATCATAATCACCGCTTGGGCTGTACCAGAGACTAGCAGGGCAAGTGTATCATAATCACCGCTTGGGCTGTACCAGAGACTGGCAGGGCAAGGGTATCATAATCACCGCTTGGGCTGTACCAGAGACTGGCAGGGCAAGGGTATCATAATCACCGCTTGGGCTGTACCAGAGACTGGCGGGGCAAGGGTATCATAATCACCGCTTGGGCTGTACCAGAGACTGGCAGGGCAAGGGTATCATAATCACGGCTTGGGCTGTACCAGAGACTGGCAGGGCAAGGGTATCATAATCACCGCTTGGCCTGTACCAGAGACTGGCAGGGCAAGGGTATCATAATCACGGCTTGGGCTGTACCAGAGACTGGCAGGGCAAGGGTATCATAATCACCGCTTGGGCTGTACCAGAGACTGACAGGGCAAGGGTATCATAATCACCGCTTGGGCTGTACCAGAGACTGACAGGGCAAGGGTATCATAATCACCGCTTGGGCTGTACCAGAGACTGGCAGGGCAAGGGTATCATAATCACCGCTTGGGCTGTACCAGAGACTGGCAGGGCAAGGGTATCATAATCACCGCTTGGGCTGTACCAGAGACTGGCGGGGCAAGGGTATCATAATCACCGCTTGGGCTGTACCAGAGACTGGCAGGGCAAGGGTATCATAATCACGGCTTGGGCTGTACCAGAGACTGGCACGGCAAGGGTATCATAATCACCGCTTGGCCTGTACCAGAGACTGGCAGGGCAAGGGTATCATAATCACGGCTTGGGCTGTACCAGAGACTGGCAGGGCAAGGGTATCATAATCACCGCTTGGGCTGTACCAGAGACTGGCAGGGCAAGGGTATCATAATCACCGCTTGGGCTGTACCAGAGACTGGCAGGGCAAGGGTATCATAATCACCGCTTGAGCTGCACCAGAGACTGGCAGGGCAAGGGTATCATAATCACCGCTTGGGCTGTACCAGAGACTGGCAGGGCAAGGGTATCATAATCACCGCTTGGGCTGCACCAGGGACTGGCAGGGCAAGAGTATCATAATCACCGCTTGGGCTGTACCAGAGACTGGCAGGGCAAGGGTATCATAATCACCGCTTGGGCTGTACCAGAGACTGTCAGGGCAAGGGTATCATAATCACCGCTTGGGCTGTACCAGAGACTGGCAGGGCAAGGATATCATAATCACCGCTTGGGCTGTACCAGAGACTGGCAGGGCAAGGGTATCATAATCACCGCTTGGGCTGTACCAGAGACTGGCAGGGCAAGGGTATCATAATCACCGCTTGGGCTGTACCAGAGACTGGCAGGGCAAGGGTATCATAATCACCGCTTGGGCTGTACCAGAGACTGTCAGGGCAAGGGTATCATAATCACCGCTTGGGCTGTACCAGAGACTGGCAGGGCAAGGGTATCATAATCACCGCTTGGGCTGTACCAGAGACTGGCAGGGCAAGGGTATCATAATCACCGCTTGGGCTGTACCAGAGACTGGCAGGGCAAGGGTATCATAATCACCGCTTGGGCTGTACCAGAGACTGGCAGGGCAAGGGTATCATAATCACCGCTTGGGCTGTACTAGAGACTGTCAGGGCAAGGGTATCATAATCACCGCTTGGGCTGTACCAGAGACTGGCAGGGCAAGGGTATCATAATCACCGCTTGGCCTGTACCAGAGACTGGCAGGGCAAGGGTATCATAATCACCGCTTGGGCTGTACCAGAGACTGGCAGGGCAAGGGTATCATAATCACCGCTTTGGCTGTACCAGAGACTGTCAGGGCAAGGGTATCATAATCACCGCTTGGGCTGTACCAGAGACTGGCAGGGCAAGGGTATCATAGTCACCGCTTGGGCTGTACCAGAGACTGGCAGGGCAAGGGTATCATAATCACCGCTTGGGCTGTACCAGAGACTGGCAGGGCAAGGGTATGATAATCACCGCTTGGGCTGTACCAGAGACTGGCAGGGCAAGGGTATCATAATCACCGCTTGGGCTGTACCAGAGACTAGCAGGGCAAGGGTATCATAATCACCGCTTGGGCTGTACCAGAGACTAGCAGGGCAAGTGTATCATAATCACCGCTTGGGCTGTACCAGAGACTGGCAGGGCAAGGGTATCATAATCACCGCCTGGGCTGCACCAGAGACTGGCAGGCCAAAGGTATCATAATCACCGCTTGGGCTGCACCAGAGACTGGCAGGGCAAGAGTATCATAATCACCGCTTGGGCTGTACCAGAGACTGGCAGGGCAAGGGTATCATAATCACCGCTTGGGCTGTACCAGAGACTGGCAGGGCAAGGGTATCATAATCACCGCTTGGGCTGTACCAGAGACTGGCAGGGCAAGGGTATCATAATCACCGCTTGGGCTGTACCAGAGACTGGCAGGGCAAGGGTATCATAATCACCGCTTGGGCTGTACCAGAGACTGGCAGGGCAAGGGTATCATAATCACCGCTTGGGCTGCACCAGAGACTGGCAGGCCAAAGGTATCATAATCACCGCTTGGGCTGTACCAGAGACTGGCTGGGCAAGGGTATCATAATCACCGTTTGGGCTGCACCAGAGACTGGCAGGGCAAGGGTATCATAATCACCGCTTGGCCTGCACCAGAGACTAGCAGGGCAAGGGTATCATAATCACCGCTTGGGCTGTACCAGAGACTGGCAGGCCAAAGGTATCATAATCACCGCTTGGGCTGTACCAGAGACTGGCAGGGCAAGGGTATCATAATCACCGCTTGGGCTGTACCAGAGACTGGCAGGGCAAGGGTATCATAATCACCGTTTGGGCTGCACCAGAGACTGGCAGGGCAAGGGTATCATAATCACCGCTTGGCCTGCACCAGAGACTGGCAGGGCAAGGGTATCATAATCACGGCTTGGGCTGTACCAGAGACTGGCAGGGCAAGGGTATCATAATCACCGCTTGAGCTGTACCAGAGACTGGCAGGGCAAGGGTATCATAATCACCGCTTAGGCTGTACCAGAGACTGGCAGGGCAAGGGTATCATAATCACCGCTTGGGCTGTACCAGAGACTGGCAGGGCAAGGGTATCATAATCACCGCTTGGCCTGCACCAGAGACTGGCAGGGCAAGGGTATCATAATCACCGCTTGGGCTGTACCAGAGACTGGCAGGGCAAGGGTATCATAATCACCGCTTGGGCTGTACCAGAGACTGGCAGGGCAAGGGTATCATAATCACCGCTTTGGCTGTACCAGAGACTGTCAGGGCAAGGGTATCATAATCACCGCTTGGGCTGTACCAGAGACTGGCAGGGCAAGGGTATCATAGTCACCGCTTGGGCTGTACCAGAGACTGGCAGGGCAAGGGTATCATAATCACCGCTTGGGCTGTACCAGAGACTGGCAGGGCAAGGGTATGATAATCACCGCTTGGGCTGTACCAGAGACTGGCAGGGCAAGGGTATCATAATCACCGCTTGGGCTGTACCAGAGACTAGCAGGGCAAGGGTATCATAATCACCGCTTGGGCTGTACCAGAGACTAGCAGGGCAAGTGTATCATAATCACCGCTTGGGCTGTACCAGAGACTGGCAGGGCAAGGGTATCATAATCACCGCCTGGGCTGCACCAGAGACTGGCAGGCCAAAGGTATCATAATCACCGCTTGGGCTGCACCAGAGACTGGCAGGGCAAGAGTATCATAATCACCGCTTGGGCTGTACCAGAGACTGGCAGGGCAAGGGTATCATAATCACCGCTTGGGCTGTACCAGAGACTAGCAGGGCAAGGGTATCATAATCACCGCTTGGGCTGTACCAGAGACTAGCAGGGCAAGTGTATCATAATCACCGCTTGGGCTGTACCAGAGACTGGCAGGGCAAGGGTATCATAATCACCGCCTGGGCTGCACCAGAGACTGGCAGGCCAAAGGTATCATAATCACCGCTTGGGCTGCACCAGAGACTGGCAGGGCAAGAGTATCATAATCACCGCTTGGGCTGTACCAGAGACTGGCAGGGCAAGGGTATCATAATCACCGCTTGGGCTGTACCAGAGACTGGCAGGGCAAGGGTATCATAATCACCGCTTGGGCTGTACCAGAGACTGGCAGGGCAAGGGTATCATAATCACCGCTTGGGCTGTACCAGAGACTGGCAGGGCAAGGGTATCATAATCACCGCTTGGGCTGTACCAGAGACTGGCAGGGCAAGGGTATCATAATCACCGCTTGGGCTGCACCAGAGACTGGCAGGCCAAAGGTATCATAATCACCGCTTGGGCTGTACCAGAGACTGGCTGGGCAAGGGTATCATAATCACCGTTTGGGCTGCACCAGAGACTGGCAGGGCAAGGGTATCATAATCACCGCTTGGCCTGCACCAGAGACTAGCAGGGCAAGGGTATCATAATCACCGCTTGGGCTGTACCAGAGACTGGCAGGCCAAAGGTATCATAATCACCGCTTGGGCTGTACCAGAGACTGGCAGGGCAAGGGTATCATAATCACCGCTTGGGCTGTACCAGAGACTGGCAGGGCAAGGGTATCATAATCACCGTTTGGGCTGCACCAGAGACTGGCAGGGCAAGGGTATCATAATCACCGCTTGGCCTGCACCAGAGACTGGCAGGGCAAGGGTATCATAATCACGGCTTGGGCTGTACCAGAGACTGGCAGGGCAAGGGTATCATAATCACCGCTTGAGCTGTACAAGAGACTGGCAGGGCAAGGGTATCATAATCACCGCTTAGGCTGTACCAGAGACTGGCAGGGCAAGGGTATCATAATCACCGCTTGGGCTGTACCAGAGACTGGCAGGGCAAGGGTATCATAATCACCGCTTGGGCTGTACCAGAGACTGGCAGGGCCAGGGTATCATAATCACCGCTTGGGCTGCACCAGAGACTGACAGGGCAAGGGTATCATAATCACCGCTTGGGCTGTACCAGAGACTGGCAGGGCAAGGGTATCATAATCACCGCTTGGGCTGTACCAGAGACTGGCAGGCCAAAGGTATCATAATCACCGCTTGGGCTGCACCAGAGACTGGCAGGGCAAGGGTATCATAATCACCGCTTGGGCTGCACCAGAGACTGGCAGGGTAAGGGTATCATAATCACCGCTTGGGCTGTACCAGAGACTGACAGGGCAAGGGTATCATAATCACCGCTTGGGCTGCACCAGAGACTGGCAGGGCAAGGGTATCATAATCACCGCTTGGGCTGTACCAGAGACTGGCAGGGCAAGGGTATCATAATCACTGCTTGGCCTGTACCAGAGACTGGCAGGGCAAGGGTATCATAATCACCGCTTGGGCTGTACCAGAGACTGGCAGGGCAAGGGTGTCATAATCACCGCTTGGGCTGTACCAGAGACTGGCAGGGCAAGGGTATCATAATCACCGCCTGGGCTGCACCAGAGACTGGCAGGCCAAAGGTATCATAATCACCACTTGGGCTGTACCGGAGACTGGCAGGGCAAGGGTATCATAATCACCGCTTGGGCTGTACCAGAGACTGGCAGGGCAAGGGTATCATAATCACCGCTTGGGCTGTACCAGAGACTGGCAGGGCAAGGGTATCATAATCACCGCCTGGGCTGCACCAGAGACTGGCAGGCCAAAGGTATCATAATCACCACTTGGGCTGTACCGGAGACTGGCAGGGCAAGGGTATCATAATCACCGCTTGGGCTGTACCAGAGACTGGCAGGGCAAGGGTATCATAATCACCGCCTGGGCTGCACCAGAGACTGGCAGGCCAAAGGTATCATAATCACCACTTGGGCTGTACCGGAGACTGGCAGGGCAAGGGTATCATAATCACCGCTTGGGCTGTACCAGAGACTGGCAGGGCAAGGGTATCATAATCACCGCCTGGGCTGCACCAGAGACTGGCAGGCCAAAGGTATCATAATCACCGCTTGGGCTGTACCAGAGACTGGCAGGGCAAGAGTATCATAATCACCGCTTGGGCTGCACCAGAGACTGGCAGGGCAAGAGTATCATAATCACCGCTTGGGCTGTACCAGAGACTGGCAGGGCAAGGGTATCATAATCACCGCTTGGGCTGCACCAGAGACTGGCAGGCCAAAGGTATCATAATCACCGCTTGGGCTGTACCAGAGACTGGCTGGGCAAGGGTATCATAATCACCGTTTGGGCTGCACCAGAGACTGGCAGGGCAAGGGTATCATAATCACCGCTTGGCCTGCCCCAGAGACTGGCAGGGCAAGGGTATCATAATCACCGCTTGGGCTGTACCAGAGACTGGCAGGGCAAGGGTATCATAATCACCGCTTGGACTGTACCAGAGACTGGCAGGCCAAAGGTATCATAATCACCGCTTGGGCTGTACCAGAGACTGGCAGGGCAAGGGTATCATAATCACCGTTTGGGCTGCACCAGAGACTGGCAGGGCAAGGGTATCATAATCACCGCTTGGCCTGCACCAGAGACTGGCAGGGCAAGGGTATCATAATCACCGCTTGGGCTGTACCAGAGACTGTCAGGGCAAGGATATCATAATCACCGCTTGGGCTGTACCAGAGACTGGCAGGGCAAGGGTATCATAATCACCGCTTGGGCTGTACCAGAGACTGGCAGGGCAAGGGTATCATAATCACCGCTTGGGCTGTACCAGAGACTGGCAGGGCAAGGGTATCATAATCAGTTTAAAGTTAGGAGAGCGGGACTGGAATGGACTTTTGGAATGTGTTTTAAGCCGCTTGTGTAAACATAAAATGGGTCAATAAACTTCTTATTGCAGCACTGTGATGTCAACTCTTCACCCTTTAAATCTCCGGTAAATACAAAATATGATGTATTATTAGAGCACACGTACCTTAAGCATGCAATTTTGAAGGCCGATCATACAGTTACTGACGTCGCGATCACTGGATACACCGGTCCTATTGCGGAAAACTGTATCAGTGCGCGTTACCCGTGAGACGGACAGTCATGCCAATTGTTGTGTTAAACTCACAAATCATCGCAGCTCAAAACGTTATGCCAGATATTCTTTCAAAATATCGAGAGCCTACTGGCTACCTACTTACGCAACAATACCAAGTCTTTAGAATATTTACATAAACTCTTCACCTGCCTATATTTAGCAATTAAACCGGAATTTATTGCTACGGCTTTACGAGTTTTTACAGATTTCGTGACTAAAACGTTCCACACTTGCCAGCCGGGTTGCTTTCATATTTACTCTAATTATGTGGGTACATTATGTTCAGTTAAGGAATTAATTTTACGAATTATGTTTCTCATTTGTTCAAAAACTCCACTCCTTTCATTATTCTGTCTTGATTTTTATCTGGTACCCTCAGCCGCTTTCCTTTCTCTCTTCATACTAACAAGTCACGCCGTATCTCCTGGCTGTCCTAGCCGCCTCTTTTTTTCTTCTGAAGCTCGCACCCCCTTTTCCTCCTCTGGCACCCGTATCCTCTATCCTTTCATTTCTCTTTCTTACTCTTTTCTGACACTCCCATTCCCTCCTGTTCCTCTCATGGCATCCTCTTTTGCTCCTTATCATCTTCTGGCACTCGAATTTCCTCCTCATGCTCTCCCGGCACTCTAATTTTCGTCATATCCCATACTGGTATTTTTATTATCACCCTAAACTCTCCTGACCGCCCCTCTTTTTCCTCCGGAAGTCGCGCCCCGATTTCCTCCGTTTTACACCCACATCAACTCCCCCCTTCTTCCCTTTTGGAACTTCCATTCCCTCCTTACCCTCTTCTGGGACTCCCATTTCCTCCTTATACTATCCTGGCACTCACCTTTCCTCATTATACTGTCCTGGCACTCACCTTCCCTCCTTATACTGTCCTGGCACTCACCTTCCCTCCTTATACTGTCCTGGCACTCACCTTCCCTCCTTATACTGTCCTGGCACTCACCTTCCCTCCTTATACTGTTCTGGCACTCACCTTCCCTCCTTATACTGTCCTGGCACTCACCTTACCCCCTTATACTGTCCTGGTACACACCTTCCCTCCTTATACTGTCCTGGCACTTATATTCCCTCCTCATACTGTCCTGGCACTCACCTCCCCTCCTTATACTGTCTTGGCACTTACCTTCCCTCCTCATACTGTCCTGGCACTCACCTTCCCTCCTTATACTGTCTTGGCACTTACCTTGCCTCCTTATACTGTCCTGGCACTCACCTTCCCTCCTTATACTGTCCTGGCACTCACCTTCCCTCCTTATACTGTCCTGGCACTCACCTTCCCTCCTTATACTGTCCTGGCACTCACCTTCCCCCCTTATACTGTCTTGGCACTTACCTTGCCTCCTTATACTGTCCTGGCACTCACCTTCCCTCCTTATACTGTCCTGGCACTCACCTTCCCTCCTCATACTGTCCTGGCACTCACCTTCCCTCCTTATACTGTCTTGGCACTTACCTTGCCTCCTTATACTGTCCTGGCACTCACCTTCCCTCCTGCTACTATCCTGGCACTCACCTCCCCTCCTTATACTGCCTTGGCACTTACCTTCCCTTCTGCTACTATCCTGGCACTCACCTTCCTTCCTTATATTGTCTTGGCACTCACCTTTCCTCCTTATACTGTCCTGGCACTCACCTTCCTTCCTTATAATGTCTTGGCACTTACCTTCCCTCCTGCTACTATCCTGGCACTCACCTTGCCTCCTTATACTGTCCTGGTACACACCTTCCCTCCTTATACTGTCCTGGCACTCACCTTTCCTGCTTATACTGTCCTGGCACTCACCTTGCCTCCTTATACTGTCCTGGTACTCACCTTCTCTCCTTATACCGTCCTGGCACTTACCTTCCCTCCTGCTACTATCCTGGCACTCACCTTGCCTCCTTATACTGTCCTGGTACACACCTTCCCTCCTTATACTGTCCTGGCACTCACCTTTCCTGCTTATACTGTCCTGGCACTCACCTTGCCTCCTTATACTGTCCTGGTACTCACCTTCTCTCCTTATACTGTCCTGGCACTCACCTTCCCTCCTTATACTGTCCTGGCACTCACCTTCCCTCCTTATACTGTCCTGGCACTCACCTTCCCTCCTTATACTGTCCTGGCACTCACCTTCCCCCCTTATACTGTCCTGGTACACACCTTCCCTCCTTATACTGTCCTGGCACTTATATTCCCTCCTCATACTGTCCTGGCACTCACCTCCCCTCCTTATACTGTCTTGGCACTTACCTTCCCTCCTCATACTGTCCTGGCACTCACCTCCCCTCCTTATACTGTCTTGGCACTTACCTTGCCTCCTTATACTGTCCTGGCACTCACCTTCCCTCCTGCTACTATCCTGGCACTCACCTCCCCTCCTTATACTGTCTTGGCACTTACCTTCCCTTCTGCTACTATCCTGGCACTCACCTTCCCTCCTTATATTGTCTTGGCACTCACCTTTCCTCCTTATACTGTCCTGGCACTCACCTTCCTTCCTTATAATGTCTTGGCACTTACCTTCCCTCCTGCTACTATCCTGGCACTCACCTTGCCTCCTTATACTGTCCTGGTACACACCTTCCCTCCTTATACTGTCCTGGCACTCACCTTTCCTGCTTATACTGTCCTGGCACTCACCTTGCCTCCTTATACTGTCCTGGTACTCACCTTCTCTCCTTATACCGTCCTGGCACTCACCTTCCCTCCTCATACTGTCCTGGCACTCCCATTTCTTGAAAATATTTGTTTCGATGTTGTAGCAATGTCGTATTAAAGTCGATCGACTGCCCTCAACGCTGACGACTGTTACTTTTTATGTTGTTCTCTGAGCTTGCGCAATATTAACCCCTATGGCATTATACTTGCCTCGAGATCTCGATTAAGTTACGGCAATAGAGTAGATGTCTCGTTCATTTTCTACTTGTGCCGCCAAAAACGCGCACCCCCTTTTCAAAAAGTGCCCCTCGGCATTGGATAAAATATTGACTTTGGTAAGTGAGATCAAGCGTGCACACTGTACATTCACTACGGGATCTTATCGAGACCCCACGAGACAGGCATACTTATGCTCTACGTCAATGCGTAGTATTAACGGTCTGTACTTGCAGTCTACTCTTCCGGTTCTTTACCTTCACTCGCCTTACACAGAAGATTGGCTAAAGCTGTCCTTGGATGCACAAGTAACCACTGAAGTTATGTGCATATCAGAGTTATAACCATCCGAGTAGATTTATGTAATATATGAGCGGTTAGACAGTTGATAAACCAGAATGCGGTTGTCTCATGGGTGACTGTCAGTGTCAGGCGATCCAATGTGTTGCGCGGGGTTCTCCATGTCGTATGACGTAATAATCATCATGACTCGCATGACTGCCCGCGGTATCTATGGTTACTCCTTATATGGACTGACTAGGCGAGGAAAATGGTGTTCCGTTTGTCCAGAAATGTAAACATCGATGAATTGCCTCAAAATACAACGCTTCCAACGGTCATATCGAACGGACCACATGCATTACGGAGAGATAAATATCTTATCTTTAACTATATTATGATTTCATAGTTAGCAATGCCTGGACCAAAGCAAACAAAAAATAGTTTCACACCCATTCGATTCTTTACGCACAAACCGCGCAGCTGGCCAGTTCCCAACACTCAAACGTTGACAACAATGAGTGCGCGTCAAGCAGCTGTAGCAAGGCACCAGCGTGATGCGCACTCGTTCTAAGAGTACGTGTTCTTTTGTTGGTCCCCAAAAGACCTAAACCGGAAATAGAACCCGCGAGAACTGTACAGCCCTATTACGTTGGTATTAAAGTCCCATTCCCACCCTCATCTCATAAAAGTTAATTTATCCGAAAATTACATTTCGTGAGTTTAAATTTGCTACACTTTCCAAATGGCTTCAATGGTGAATATTTAATATATAAATTATAATAATATTACGAATTAATTCACCAAGAAGCTGTCGCTGCATTCGCAAGAAATGTGGCGGCGAAGAGTTTAAACTACGCGTGATCACTATGAGCGTCAGCTCCTTTCATTCCTGGGGCCGTATTCATAATCGCCACTTAGTCTACGCCACTAGATTTGTTGAGCAATTATCGGGTTCAAAATACATAAGGAGTCACCCAAGAAGTATATTTTCTGAATTAGGAAAGTGCTAAAATTATATTGAAGAGGATATCTTAATCATGAGCACCACCACAATGAGCTCGTGGGGCTAGGACGAAAATTCACATTTCGTGCGTAACTTACGAGGGGATAACGACTACGGCCCCTGACCATTTTCGGTTTATAGCATGGCACCAAGTATTCGCTGAAAAAATGTGATTCTCTCCGCGGTCTTATGATCAATGTTAAATCTGTGATTTTACTGCTGCGGATCGAGATGAGTTCTTGCAGCCCCGCACGTTCACATGTTTGCATTTCGTTATAATAACTTCTTTAACGGATAAATTGTGGCAAGAGTTCGCATTATTGTAACAGTAGTAGCGACCATGCAGAAGATACTGTCTGGTATGCTCAGGCAATAGACTATATCCTGGGGCCATGCAATGACTGAGTCAGTGAGTGGGAAAAAAATCAGGGAAAGACGGTCTTGACAGCCTGAAATATCAATATCTAACACACGGTGCCGGCGGAAAATTTCTTCCAGATCGCTGGAGCTGTCTGCGCACAACTCACGGGGAGTGGTTTCGTCCCAGCTGTTATGTTTCGCATTTATCTCCATCCGTTGGCTGGTTTTTACAAGACATGTGGAGCAGAGGAAATCGTTGAAGACACTTTAATTATGTGGTTGGTGCTTAACACAATGCTGAGTTGGGGAGGGTAACGCGGTAAAACCCCCTCTTTTTCACCTCCAAAATCCGCTCGTAAGGGGTATCTTTTCCCAATGATCCGCTCTAGCTCGCCGCGCCATGCAGATTGCTTCGGTTTATTCTTCTTTCCCGGTCGCAAGTTTTAAACTACCACTGCTATCTTTTTCAGCAGATGCTCGATCTATATGGGTACCTTTTTCATCACAAATCTCCGCTCAAGAGGGGAATCGTTTTCATCGTAATGCCCCCTCTCTCAGGCATCACGGGGAACCCAGGACTCCCCCCCCCCCACTCAATTTCTATAATAACGACCCCCCCCCCCCCTGGGTACAAGAGTGAATACACTTAAGTCATTTAAATATATTCGAGACTAATACGAATATGCCAAATAGCTTCATCGGCTAAAATAAGGTTTCCTGTATCCGTTAAATAAAACGCCCTAGTTCATATCAGACTAATAGAAACCACGTAAACGTATCGACTCTTGTCGAATAACATTACACCAGATTCACTCTATATTTCGTTTCAGAGATACCGAAGCAGCGATTCGCACAGATCTGGCACTACTACACATCTGGAGCACACTCACACGGTTGTTTCGGCCACAAGTTTGCGTCGCGTGACTATACGACGTTGCTTGTGATTTCAAGGCTGCGTCTTACTCGGCGTTTGTTGAATCAATTTTATCGATCAGTTGATCAGTCACGCTAACATAACTCGCGCGACAAATGACTGCGCTGGTTCGTATGGCTGGTCACCTGTCTCAGCCTGGTCGATATCACAACACATCTGTTTGCATCAGACTCGTTGAGGCTATAAAAAGCGTGGTAATGGCTTCAGGGGGGTTACTATCCGTTTGTAGGCATATCGTTTTCATTTGATAAATGTTTCCTACATCTACACATATTAAGTAGACTTAGCTTAATGCAATTTTTATTGAATTATATAATTTCCTGGTGTTCAATTTTTATTCAGTATTTGTAATCTAGTGCATCCGAACACATTTTTCGAGTAATCGTGGGGGCGAAAAATCACTCTGGTTGGTTGCATATGCCGGACGCTTTAACCAATGCTGGTCATAGCATATCAATGGGAGAAGGAAGGGAACAGCCGAGTTATGTCCCTGGGGTAACCCTCTACTCTTGGCGAAGGACATGCGATCTTTATCCTGCGATCACACAGGCATGACCACAGCAGGGCTTATAATAATTTTATAATAATAAATAAATAGTTAGAAACAATTGGTACAACACCGTATCTGAACAAATTGGGAGTAACCCCCACCTTCCCCTCCCCAAACCTCGGCCTCAGTTCGTTGCCGCGCAAAGCACTGTTTCCAATCATCTTAAAGTAACACATCGGCAATAGCCATGCCCACACCTTAAAGCTGAATGACAAACTGGAATGAATGTCGAACCGATATCCCCAGCGCTAGTCTCGGTCATTCTTCCATGTAAGGGCGAACCAGTGTTTCAGCGTAGCTCACGTATTACTCACGCCTAACGTTAACTATAACACCCTAGTCTCGTCGGCCAGGTGACCACCAGAGAGACAGACCACGTGACAGGCCACACGTGTGGGTCTCAATTAGATGGTCGATGAACACCGGTCAGTGGGTTAAACGAGCGAGAAATCCGCACGAGACATCACATGTGACCCTACATGTATTAGTTCGTTGAACGAAGATGTATCACGAGATTTCTGAAGATTGCTGAAGAGTGCTACATTTTAATAGAGGTAGGTCACACGTACGGTTGGATTTTCGTATTGTAGTATTCGTGGCTAGTGGCCGCACTTGCCTTTATTGTTTACGTCCGTCGCCGCTGACTCTCACAACCAGACACACTCCGACACTTGCCCAGACACCAGCCCTGAAAAACCCGCCCTAGTAATAACAGAAATAATAATATTGAGGTTTATAGGGCTGTACAATCACTTCGGGATCTTATCGAGACCCCATGAGACAGGGATACCTATGCTCTACATCAATGCCTAGCATCAACGGCCTGTACGTGCTGCCTACATTCCGGTTGTTTGCCTTCATTCGCCTCACACACAAGATCGGCTAAAGCTGTCCTTGGAAGCACAAATAACCACTGAAGTTATGTGCATATCCGAATTATAACCATTCGAGTAGATTTATGTAATATATGAGTGGTTAGACAGCTGATAAACCAGAATGTGGTTGTCTCATGAGTGATTGTCAGTGTTAGGCGATCTAACGTGCTGCGCGGGGTTTTCCATGTCGTATGACGTAATAATCATCATGACGCGCGTGTCTGCGCGCGGTATCTATGGTTACGTAACAACGCCCCTTATGGACTGAGCAGGTGAGGACAATGGTGCTCCGTTTGTCGTAGAACTGTAAACATCGATGATTTGGCTCACAATACAACGCTTCCAACAGTCTCATCGAACGGACCACATGCATTACGGAGAGATAAATGTCTTATCTTTAATTATATTATGATTTTAAAGTTAGCCATGCCTGGACCAAAAAATAGTTTCACACCCATTTGATTCTTGACGCACAAACCGCGCAGCCGGCCGGTTCCCAACACTAAAACGTTGACTACAATGAGTGTGAGTCACGCAGTTGCAGCAAGGCACCAGCGTGATGCGCACTCGTTCTAAAAGCCCGTGTTTTTTTGTTGGTCTCCAAAAGACCTAAACCGGAAATAGAATCCGCGAGAACTGTACAGCCCTATAGTTACGGTAAGGAGAATGCCCATGTAACAGTACATTCTTGAAAAAGAATGTACGAGGCGTAAGCCGACTACTTTTTTTTCTCAAGAACGAAATGTTACACGGGTATTCTCGGACTTAATTAAAGTACGGTGAGCCTCACCTGTTCCCCGTAGGGTGAATAAGAGTTCTTTTAAGATGTACATTGCATCTCTCGCTTCCGAAATCAATAAAATATCTAACTGAAGTCGGTCCATCTTCTATCTTAGAACCCACGAAATGTATTGTTGTATCTATAACCTAGACTATGTGTCATTATACAGACGATAATGGTCATTTGAATGTGGAATATAATGAAATTGTTCAAATTATTGGATGCTGAAAGGATATGACACGCAGCGATGTTGCGATGGTGTTCGAGTTTCGTGGGATTATTTACCGGGGTTTTTCGTTTCATCACTTAAAACACGATATTTCGGTACAACCAGCGCTAAATTCGGACCATTCGCAAGCTCATGAATATCTCATGAATATACCGGAAATTTGTTTACTGGAGTCACAAAATAGCTGCACAAAACAGATAGACGACATATTTTTCATTCCTTTGCGCCATCACAATGACGAATATACGTTATACGTCATGCGAATATACGAAGGGACAACTCGGCTGAGAAACAAACGTTTTTTTTGCCTCTTCCACGAAAACGAGGCATTATGACGTCACACGGATAATTTTTTGGCGGGACTTCTCTACTTCGTCAAAAAAAAATTGTTTTGTATATGTATTGTAAAAAATGCTAAAATAAACATATTGTTATAAACATTATTATATTGTCACATTAAGGTCTTTGCAGATCTGCCAAGTAGTGTAAACAGTCTCATGGGGCCTTTAATCAGACGGAAGAACGAGAGAAAAGTGCGAGATTGAGAGAGAAATGTTAAGAAAAACATCCAAAATATACCGACACTGACAGTCATGGCAATGTATATGGGGGTTAATTATTTGAACACGTTCGATATCAACTGAAATATATGGTAAAGATCTAAAATTTTAATTGAACACTTTCGATATCAATTATAATATATAGTCAAGAGCTGCAATTGTGAAAAAACGTCCCGTCTCAGATGGCTACATCGAGAAAAATTGCAGATTTATGCTGCGGGGACTGAGAAAAAAAAGGCCGACAGTTGCAGTACAGCTCAAATTACATTACTACCTTTTTCCAAGAGACGCAACTAGGTGGCAGCACTTTACTCGTAGAGAACCCCAGATGGGATCTCCTAGAATTCTGCTGGTTGGTCCCACGGTTACATATTGTAAAGGGCCATACGGCAGTATATGAGAAGTTGTTGCAACGTTAATACGTATTTATGTGGGGTGGGGGGGGGGGGGGGTAGTTGATTATCCGTCATCATAGTACGATTGAACTATATGTCTCACTGTGTTTCATTCTACATTGTATATGAATCGATCGGGGACTAGCTTTTCCCGTTTCCGAGCACAGTCAGAACAAGGTGGAAGTTTTTATTCTTCTGTTTACGTTCAATCTGTGATAATGATTGTTTTTCTTTAGGCATAGGCCTAGTATTGATATTGCCAGATAATGTGATCGTCTTTGAAGTTAGACATTAAATTCAAATAAAATTTCCGCCGCTTCCTACGCGCTCTTCCGAACTACTTACCTGTTAATAATAATAAATTTATTGCACTAAAAGGCCTCAGGCCCATGGTACAAAACACATATACAAACGCAATTACTTTACTCACTTACTTGCCTGTTGATTAACGACATCATAATCACAAGGTAAGACATATCCGCTGAGCCAAATAGTTCTCACAGGCGGCACTTATAGTTATACATGTGCTAGTTAAGAACACATTCGATGAAATGAAGGTCGGATTTTATTGATCAAGCGTGTCTTTCCTGGTTTAGACAATCTGGTCGCTTGCTGATATAGCCGGTCGCTTGCTCATCCGTCGGTCCGTTGCTCGCTCCAATACATGCAATTATACGCCATATTGGAAAAAGCGTGACTGGCGCAAAGACTTCTGGGGAATATTTTGGAGTTATCTTCATTTTTTCTACGGAGATAAATACCATATTTCCAGGTATTGGCAAGGCATGTATAAAGTTAATGAGCATGTCTAACTGGTTTCATTCAGATTACGTAAATGTTCTTACATAGATGACAATATTGCATGTTTAATTGTCAACAAAATACGTTGTCATGCGATGACGCCATCTTGACATCTCGCAAAGACCAGTATAATACCCAGAATGCATTACACGTGTATGGTGGCGCCTCATAGTGAAATAATCGGATCTATGATTTGCGAAGTCGTCTACTCTATAAGCTGACAAATGTCACATGAACAACTGCACAATTCCAAAATATCGAAAACATTCTCACAACTGATATTAGTTAATACAACAGCTTGCATCAAATTCCCCACAAGTTGGCGCTCTCTCGTAGCCACCTGGCGGAGTTTTACGAAGACGGATCGTGGTTATAATGGTACGATGTACGTGTGTCAACGTCACGTCACTCCTCGTATTAATTGACATTAGAAGGCCCCAGCGACACTTAAACCTCGATTAATAAAGATTCAAGCTGATTTGGAGAGACGTATTATACCAAGCATGTCAGTCAAGGTCCCTCTCCTGTGTTAGGAGCCCGCGAAATATATTATTTTTGTAAATGAAAGCGTGAGTAATACGTGAGCTATGCTGAAACAGTTAGTCCGCCCTGACATGGAAAAGCGATCGTCTGTCAGTCATTTTGTCATTTTGTTTATTGCAGATGGCGGTGAAGAAATACATCATCCCGTTGGTAGTGTTAACAGTCCTCAGCTCCTACGTCTCTTTCTACGTGGCTCACGAGATGTTTCGGGGTGACCTGTCACCCAAAGTTCCTGTAGCTGACACCGGGGCAACGCGTCTTGTAGTACGGCAAAGTGTGTCAGAACAAGACGGCGGCGACCACAAAGAGAGTGTAAACCAAGAGGATCAGTTACCGGAATACCAGATTGCCACAACCGAAAGAAATGAGACTCAAGCGGATGAGTCCTTGGACAGGCTGGAAAGTAACGACCGAAGTGCAGAAGCCAAAGAAGCTCGACAGCAAGAAGCACAGGATGAGGTAGACGATATGACAAATTCAACTAAGTCATTGGACGCAGTTCGAAGTAAAGATAGACGTGCAGAAGAGAAGGCAGCCCATGGTGAGGCAGATGCTAAAACAAGTCCAACTATGTCGCTGGGCGCAGATAAAAGTACAGAATATAAAGAACCTGAACACCAGGAAATACTCAGCGAGAAAGCTGATGACACGAGCTCAGTGAAGGCACAAGATGACTCGAAACGTAAGAACCTTGATGATGGAGAGAGCCGAGCCCAAAACGATCAGCCAGCAGATTCACAAAGCGATGAACCGCATAAAGCTAAAAAGCTGGACAAGTCGGAAAGTGAGCACCAACACATAGCAGAGGAGACCCCTAAACAAAATAAAACATCAGACCATAAGTCAGATTTAGCTAAACTGCAGGTCAAGTGGGAAGGTGACGTGAAGAGATTGGAACCCCATCGCGACGATGGAAGATACGTAAAGGTGACTGACGGGGAATACGCTATTTACGTCTTCAATGCTTATTGGGATGACCGACCTCTCCTCGACTCGGGACCCGTCATTCGCATTCTCGGCTACGTCGTGGCCCAGAACTTAAGTTGGGAAGTCCTGGAGTCTCAGATCCAGTGCGCTGTCAGTTGCCATGGCAATCCCTCCTGGGACGTCGCTCCCTTGTATTCTCACCACCGCGTAACCAAACAGGAATTTATTAAGGGTCGTACGTTTGATAGGCATTTATTGAGCTGCAAAGCTGGGGCCTGTGCGGAGGAACCAGGTCCCAAAGTGTTGAGAGTATTTTTCGCGCCGAACTCGACTGCGGCTTCCCGAAGGTTGAACGTGTCAGTAGGTTTGTCGTCTGCTGAAGACATTCTAGTTCGACATCCTCGGAAGGATGGACCCAGCATTAAATTAGGCACCTGTAGACCCTCTGTCTTTAAAACGCTGGATCCGTATCAACTCGTAGCATGGCTGGAGATTCAAAAATTGCTGGGAGTCGAGAAAGTGGTGTTGTATAACGACAGCGTGGACGCCATTACCTCAACTATCGCCCGCCACTATGAGAGACAAGGTCTGGTCGACATATGGCAGATGAAAACTGACATCTTCATCGACGATGGGGTCGATTCGCCCACATTTCGGCAGCCGCTGACCACGACTGATTGCATGTACCGTTACATGTTTGCCTTCGATCGCATCATGTGCATCGATTCAGACGAGATAATCATCCCGCGAGCGGTGGAGACTTTACCGGAACTGATAGAGGTCATCGACCGAAACGAGACGCTGTACAACGGAACCTATAACCTCCGCGTCGACTACCAGTTTATCGGGGGCTATTTTATCCTGGACGACATCTCTGGGAACCCGGATGTAACCCAACCCAGGTTCCTTAGCATGTTGCGCTACCGGAATCGTCGACCCCTCACCCGTCGCTATCGGAAGTCCATCTTCAACCCGCGAGGGTGCATCACCGCGAGGAACCATTACTGTTCCAATCAGATACCGTTTTACAAGGACAACCGGCCCGCGCTGAACATCGCCATCCGCTCCAGTGTTGCGTATGTCCACCACTACCGCCCGCAATTGCAGTTCACGGCGGATTATGAATCGGAACCGGACGTCACGGATAATATTATAATGCGTTATGCCGACAGACTGTTACCGAATGTAGAGAAACAATTACGATTGCTCAAGTTGTATCCCGACCCAACATGATGCATGCATATATACGGAACCCCAGGAGGCTCACACATTTTTTAGATTTAATGTGAAAAAAAACGACTCTTTAAGTGAAATTGAAAATAAAATAAAAAATTCAGATTAAATTTGACAAAAAGAGAATTTTTTAAGTAAAATTGAATATATATATTTTTGTGAAAATCAAAATGGATTTGAAAATAAAAGTAAAATTGAAAATGAAAATTCTTCTGAAATCAATTTTTCCGCGAAAGTGAAAATGAAAATGAAATTGAAGTACTTTAAAAGTAAGTCTCGCGAGATCTCGCGATACTCTCGTGTTGCCAATGTCAAGGTCGAAGCATCAAGGCTGGGTGTAGTTTGGTTGTTGGCAATGGGTAGGCCTACTTCTACGGAGTCTGAGGTGCTTTTTATAACATATATACTAATAAAATGAAGCTGTCTGTCCCACTATGCCGCTGCATGCAAGAGCACTTTGGAATCAGCAGCCGCCTTGAAACTATATCTAACCGAACCACTGCATGCAGTGCTTGGTCCGCCTTGGATGTATAAAACATTGTCGCTCTTAGATGTGTCAACGCTATCGCATGTGTCAACACTACCGCTGGGGGCTTATCACCTTATCCCGCGCATAATATCGCTTTCGGGTGCTTATCCCGCATGGTGACCATGTCTACGGCGGGCTACCTTGCTTGGTGCACAGGTGCCTCAATCGTGGGTCGGTAGGGCGGGAGGGGGGGGGGGGCGGCCGGCTTCACACATATGTCATATAAAGAGAGAAGGTAGGCAAGCCATTTTGCAGCCAGAAAACTCAGCCCGAACAACATCGGTCGATTTCGTCAACAAAATGCCCCGACTGCGCGGTTTCCTCGCTTCACTCAATGCCTCAACACTTTACTCACGAAAATATCACGTAATCCCATTCAAACACACCTTCAAATCGCTGCATCAAGACATTCTTCCGCCAACTTTACGCGATTTTCACTGATGCCTCTCACCATGGCCGTTGAGGTTTGTCAGTAGCGCAGCGAGTATTTTGGAGCGTTCTCATTGGTTGTAACTGCTCTGTGGCTATCAGCCTTCTGATTGGTCAGAAATCATCTGGCGGCTTTTTTTAAAATACATGCCTATAAAGTACACAGAGACGAAGTGAGGAGGGGGGGGGGGTGAGCTCGGGGGGCGGGG